>JARHVA010001802.1:2637500-2837500 GCA_037957365.1 Torreya grandis
GTTTGACTAGGTTAAGTAATGGTTAAAGGTTATATGGTTGGTCCATCAAGTAGACGAACGAACGAATGGTCGAGCTAACCTCAGAAGACCCCATGTCAACTGAGTGCTGCCTACATAGCCCCTGTTTCAAGGGCCTCAAGCCAATGTAGTTCTTCCCAAAAGGGAAGAAGAGGGTAAAGTGGTTGATAGGTTGTTTTGGTCGATGTTAGGGTTTTTAGCATTTCCCATATGTGTGATGGTGCATGCTTGAAATGATGAGTGTATGATGATGTTATAGCCTTTTCCATATTATGTGATGGTGTATGTTGTAACATTGGTTATGTGGTTTTTCATCCTTAGCAATTTTCCATATTGGTGATGGTGTATGCTAAAAATGAAATGAGTTTTTCATCCTTAGCAATTTTCCATATTGGTGATGGTGTATGCTAAAAATGAAATGAGTATATTTATGCTTCAACAAGTTTCCATATTGGTGATGGTATATGCTTGACATAAATTGTGTGATGATGTTATAGCCTTTTCCATATTGTGTGATGGTGTATGATGTAACATAAATTGTGTTTGGTTGATAGTTTCCATGTGTATTATTTTCCATAGAAACTAGTGTGAATGGGCTATGATAATTCATATAACACAAATTTGTATTTGTATTAAATAAATCATGATGTCATGTTAGTGGTTACAAAAATGTTTAGGTTTCATTTGGTTTGGTTTGGTTTGGTTTGGTTTGGGTTGGTTATAAAATGATTTGGTTGTATGTGACGAAGGTGTATAAGAAGTGAAAGGCGTGTTGCTCTTTCATTGACAAGGACCATAATGATAGCATAGATAGGGTTTTTGTAAACAAAAGCCCCGTTCATGCATTACGTCATTGACCATTGGTTTTTGTTAGGGAAGTATCCTAATCACTTGACATTAAGTGAGCTCAAAATCCCTTGGGTATGTTGGGGTAATAGGTGTGATTATGTTATATGTGAGGATAGCGTGACCCTTTTTAGCAAGGATAACTTTGCCCCTTTTATAGGTGATCCTGAGAATGACTATAGGCAAGTCCATGACTTAATAATTTGTCAGTTATTTTTTTTTTCTTTTTTTTTAGCAAAATGAAAGAAGAAACTAAGGTGAGAATAGGTCATGGGTGGTTAGGATTTAGATGTCCTAGTCTCAGGGTGACTCATATGGTAGGAAATGGTCTTAGGGCGAGGTGTCCAAGGTGAAAGGGGTTCAAGTGTGGGTTAGGACTATTAATGTTTAAGAAGGGACCAAGGGGGGGTTGACACGATATTGGTGTCTACATTTTCCCCTTTTTGTCTTATGGTTTGTCTTGACGATATTGGTGTCTACATTTTTTTTGGAGTGAGAATAGGTCATGGGTGGTTAGGATTTAGATGACCTAGTCTCAGGGTGACTCATAGGGTAGGAAATGGTCTTAGGGCAAGGTGTCCAAGGTGAAAGGGGTTTAAGTGTGGGTTAGGACTATTAATGTTTAGGAAGGGACCAAGGGGGGGTTGACACGATATTGGTGTCTACACTGTTGAAAAAGTTAGATTGGGATATGGGATGACAGTTTTGAGACTATGTCTTGACTAGCTATATGTGACTATGTTTTGTTGAATGACTAGAAATGTAAGTCTAATGCTCAAGAATAGGTCTATGGCTAGTATAGGGATAGGTTAACTCAAATGACACTCTTAGCATCCAATTACCACGTGATTAAAATGAGCTATCACTCTTTTTTAGGTTAGGTTCAGAAACATGTTGTACTATAGTAAAGGGGGTAGAAGGAGATTCATTGGTACCTCTTATTTGGTTAATTTACAAATAAGTATCACATGCTAATGGACTAGAAGATACTTTATTATTATGTGAATGTAATTTATGTAAACTATGAACATAAGAATAAGTGTGTGTGTGTGTGTGTGTGTGTGTGTGTGTGTGTGTGTGTGTGTGTGTGTGTGTGTGTGTGTGTGTGTGTGTGTGTGTGTGTGTGTGTGTTTTAACATGTGACCTAGCATTTGTTTGAACAAGAGAAATAAGTGAAGTAAGAGGAGAAGTAGAAGGTGTAGACTCCATGTATTCTTCACCATAATCATATTAATCATCATTATCCTAAGGTTCTTCAAAATCAGAGTTTAATTCACCTTTAGAAGTAAGAGTAGAAGAAGTATCATTCACATGCTCACTAAGAGAGAGAGAGAGAGAGAGAGAGAGAGAGAGAGAGAGAGAGAGAGAGAGAGAGAGAGAGAGAATATTTTAACTTTTTACTACTATGCAATGTGTCATCAAGTATAGGTGTAATGCAATGCATGTTTGCACTAGCTATGAGTGGAATGCATGTATGATCATTATTTTCAATCTTGGAGTCAAGGGTAGAAGAAGTAGTAATCATGTTTTCATTTGACACATTATGACATGTAAGAGAATAGTTAGAGATATCTAAATTTTGCATAGAATTATTGTGGTGAGCTTGAAATATAAAATAATGTGATAAAATAATATCATCCACTTTAATTTGTGCACTGGTAAAAGGTGCAAAATCATTTGTACATGTTTTTTCATATTGAATTGATAAGGGTAAAGAATGTGCATTTTATTTTTCTATGCTAGGAACATCATGCATAATGTTACTTGATCTATGCAATGGTAAATTTATTTTATTGTTCTTGTATTGCTTTAATTTGAATAAGGATGTAGAAAAAGTGGTTGAAAATCTAGGATCACATTGAAACAAAGCACTACTAACAAAGGGTTATTTTGGCCTTATATTATTAGTTTGATTTTGTTGGGGTTCTTTTAATAGTTCTAGCTCTGGCACTAAAGTCTAGCCCAATGAGTTAGCATGATGGTGCTTTCACATGAGGGTTAGGTCTCACACGCTCACCCAAAGTGCACATTGAAAGACCAGTTCTTATAGGTTTAGAGGCACAATGTTGATATCATATTCACATCCTTCTCTATGTAATTTTAGATAGGGACAATGCATAGATAGATTACCTTAATCCTTGTTCTCAGGTTGATTAATATTATTATGCAAATTATTGTCATCTTATAACAATGTTAGTTAATAGAAAAGAAATGGTATAACACATATATATAGTACTTTACACACATTCCACACACTATCGTTCTTCATAACACAAGTTTCATCAATCTTGCTAGTCATATATTATGCTTAAAATAAAAGGGGCATTACAATATCATTCAAAAAGGGTAAAGATTCATCACATTGTTCTACCAAAAATGATTAATCCTCACAAATAGTTTATAACATGGGTATTTATACTTGTTTTGCCCTAACCAAGTGTCACAATCATTTATGGCCTACAAAATTGGTGTACAAACTTTTAACAGACTAAGAGTCATGGTACTTAAGTCTAGTTCTTCTTAAAAAACTGAGCCTCAATACCCCCTAGATCCTCACTCTATGTTATAACTTGGTGGCCATGTGTTCCTTTCCATAAGGTCGAAGTGACCCATGTGAATCATTCTTCCAACTACTTCCCATTTTCCATGCGCTCCCCTAGTCTTCTAATTCCATTTTGAGTCCTATGTTCTTGGGTTCTTCAGACTTATTCTCCTCTGACTAGGTCTTCTTACATTTTTCTCTTGTTCCATTATCTTATTACACCCAATAGGTTTTGTGCCATGATGCTTTTACAACTATCAGCTACGCACCATGGTTCTCTTGTGCCATGGTCCTTCCACATCATATTAGTTTTGCACCAAAATTGGATAACGGTCCTTTCATGCCATGTTGGTCCCATGCCAAAATGGGATAACATCACCCCACACTATTCTCTTAGTCCATCTAACATCACCCCACACTATACTCTTAGTTTCTCCCAAACTAAGTCATGTTAGCATCCTCCAAAAATTTGGGCCCCTTCTGCTCAATTTTCTTCTTCAGGTTGTTCCAATTGGACAATGCCTCGAGAACCTTCATATTTATTCCCTCTATGGCCTCCTTTGATGTTTTTATCTCCTTAGGTTAGGTCAGAGCCTTGTTGGTCTTCTTCACCTATTTGTCCAAGGCTATAATGGCATCCTTCTAGATGTCTTCAAGGGTAGAGACCTCCTTGTCAACTTATCCTAGAAGAGATACAAAATTAGAATTTAGCTATTGATGATGTTTATTAATGACATCCTCCATCATCTCTACATCCCTAAATGCTTTGATATGCTTGGTGCGATCTTTATTAAGAGTGCAACATCAACCATGTGTTACCTTAGTTCCTCTTCAACTTAGAGTTGAGCCTTCAAGAATTTATTTAGGCATGCGAGTCATGCAAAAATGCCATCTAAAATGGGGATAACTTCCCCAACTCTCTAAAAAAATTTCTTGTAGATGTCAATAGATGTGGTGAACTATTCAATTAATTCTATTCCCTCATCTCTCAATGTGGGTTGCTCTTTGAACTTTTTGAGCAGTAGTTCCACCAGGGTCTCTAGCTTTCCTACGGTGTCCCTGTCGAGAGGTACACCATCTATAAGCACTATATCTTCTTTAAAAATTGTTTTATAAAGGGTTAATACCCTTACTCTTACCTCTGTGGCCTCTTAGATCTTTTGTCTCATTGAGGCCACTTCCTCGGTAAGTGCTTGCTTTTTTGCAAGTACTTTATTATACATGCCTACAACCTTAACATGTTTCCACTCAAGTATACACACATTAGAATATGATAAAATATTCTAGTGCATAATCTTCATGCCCAATTTCAAAAATGTAGTGCTTGCTATAAGTGGGGTGAGCTTTTGTGGATCAACCCTCACTGATTCCAGTAGTGCTGGGGCATCTATGCCCAAAGTGAGGCTATTATATGGGAGTTCAAACTCATGCTCCTCATTATACATCTCAAGCATAAAGGACACTTGCTTACTAGTTTTAGGGGTCACTTCCTTGGGATGGATGCATCCTTTTCTTGCACTAGGGAGGGAGTTCTCTCAAAATCCAAACCCAAGCTATGAATCTACACCTCAAGAATGTTTGGTTGGGGTGCTTGCCTTGGGGGCTACTGGTGGGAAGCTCTTGTAGTAATACATGGGGGAGATGGTGTAGGTGGAGAAGGTGGGGGTGGAGAAGGTGGAGGTGGAGGTGGAGAAGATGGTGGAGATAGCATGGGAGTTGACTGAGGAGATGAAGGTTGGGGAATCAAAGAGTGCAGAGGTGTAGAGTGTGAAGGGGACAAAGAAGTGTGGGGAGGAGATGGAGAAGTCTAGGGAGGGGATGGATATGGATGAGATGGTGAGGGTGAAGGATGAGGTGGAGGTGGAGGTGGAACGAAGGTATGGGAAGGTGGTCTAGAGGACTATACCTTTGTCATCTTTTAACATTTTGGGAGTCTTATTGCCCACTTGTACCTGCACCCACATCTGGTTATTTCTTCTTATTCAAAGGTGATGCTAGAGGGAGTTTTTCTTTAGGGTCTCTACCCTGTGGGTTCTTACAAGGGCATAGCTTGTAAAAAAACTTGTGAATTTTTTCCTCGACCAAATTCTGCTTGACCTAGATGTCAGTCAAGTCCATCTCTAACCTCTCCATGTAGGCCTTCTTGCCTGGATATACATAAAGGTTTCAGAGAGTGTGAATCTTTGTGTCTATTCTCTCAGCCTATAAAATTATAGGCTATGCATCATATATCCAATTGATAAAGTTTATGGAGTATCATGTAATGAAGGCATAGGGTATCTTGAGCCATGTTGAAAGCTCTCTAGATAGATTCATATAGATCCATGTGAGGGAGAAGTTCTACTTTATAGTGAAATATGAATGTTCAATAGCTAAGGGGGGTAGGTTTTTAGGGATGCACCACTCATCCCCAAACACCACCTTCATCCCATCCAACCAATACTTCATCTTAATCTTGTCAGATAGGGTGATGTGTCTAGGGTAAGTGAAAACCTTGTAGCTCTTAGCGAGGGACTTGTGTGTGGGAGGGTATACCCACTTCAATGCTCCCGCACTAAAATATGGTACTCTAATCTTGTTGAAGACCACTAAGAGGAGGATCACCCCCTAGGAAAACTTGTACTTAGATGTTCAATGGGCTCCCTTCACATCTTCAATAATCTTGTGGACAAATTACAAGGCCCAGTTATACTTTAGTCCCTGTGAGACCTGATGGGAAATGTAGAGGTGTACCATATCCACCTCTTTCCATTGATCAGTCACTCCAATCTTGGTTGAGAAGATCCTCACTACAACTCAGAAGGTGGGATCTTGCAATTTTTTGATGTGCATGGCATGCCCTTACTTTTGATACATCAATGCCATGGTGGTCTTTTGTATCTCCTCAATGTTAGCCAAGTCATCAATGATGCTTAACCCTGAACACTATAGCCCCATGACTTTGTTAATCCTTTCAAAAGGTGATATTCATAATACACCCAACATATTAGATATAGTCCTCATGGATACACAAAAGGAGGAACTATACCGCCTCCATGGGCTTACCAAAATAGGGCAAGTTAAAGAGTTGGAATAGTCTTGTAGCATCCAACTGGTTGAAGATTGTTAGGTCATCGACCACTTGGTTCCTTGAGTTGGTGGTTTTGACCTGGTAGTTGTTTTAGATCCCAACCTCATTCCTAAGCTGGTGGTGATTGTAACTAAACACTATACAAGTCAAGACCTTAGAGACCTAGTTCTCTGTATGCAAGATGAAGTCTAGGTACTGCATCTCTTCTATTAATAGAGATGGGGGTGGAGACACTTGGGCCTATTAAGTTGTGGAGCTAAAAGCTTCATTGGTATGCAAATGTGGAGGTTACTGAGTTATAGAGTAATCGACGTCAGTTAGGCCAACTGACATTGGTCATCTCTAGCTACACAGTAATCGGCATTGGTTATGGTCGATCGGCATCGGTTAGACAAGAACCGACGTCAGTCACTTGTGTGTTTCTAGAACTGTTCTAATTTTAGACGAATAGTGAGTTTGCATGTAAAGACTAATTTTAGTCTTGAGTCTATGTTTCTAATTATTGTTTGGTCTAGGATCTATTTAAGAGACCCATGGGGTTGTATTGTAATTGTATTGGAGGCAACAACAATTGGGTTGATTGTCACAATCAGAGTAGGCAACAACAACCATTGGGTTGATTGTCACTGGAGGGAACAACTCTGTGTTTGATTTGGTTGTAATTGATTGAGAGAGAGAACTCTTGAGGGAGAATTATTGTACACCCAAGAGGTGTGGGAAGAGTGAGATTTCTTCATTGTATTTCCTTCTGGAAGAGTGTTAATACAAATTGTATTGTTTCTCGTATCATCTATTCTTTTCTATTTCTAAATTCTAGTTACTTATTACTTCTGGTTTAATTCCATGTTTAGTTGCTTATACAAAGGTAATCAATTGTACTTTCAAGGAGTAGAGGATCATAACAGTTGGTATCAGAGCTAGGATCACTAACAAGTGGTATAGAGCGTGTTAGTGTTTGTTTGATTACAGGTCACTCACAGGGGTTTCTGTTTGAGTGGGAGTAAAGCAATGGCAGAAGAAAGTAAGCTAAGAATGGAGAAATTCAATGGCAAAAATTATCAACTATGGAGGATGCAGATAGAGGATTATCTGTATCAAAAAGATATGTACTTATCATTGGGTGGGGCTTCATGTAAGCCCACATGTATGCAAGATGAAGAATGGAAGGTTCTTGACAGAAGGGCTTTTGGAGCTATAACGCTAACCCTGGCAGCTTCTATGTTTTCCAACTTATCTTAGGCAAGGACAACGGTAGAGTTAATGGAATCTTTGGAAAATTTATATGAAAAACCCTCAGCTTCAAATAAGGTATTTCTTATGAAGCAATTTTTAATTTGTAAATGCTTGAAGGTGGATCGGTATATAGTCATCTTAATGATTTCCATGGAATTGTAAATTAGTTAATTTCAGTCAAAATAGTTTTTTATGATGAAATTAAGGCTTTCTTAATCTTATGCTCTTTACCTAAAAGCTGGCATAGCTTGGTAATGGCAGTTAGTAATAATGCGTCTACTTCAAAGATATTGAAAGTTGATGATGTTGTTAGTGTAATCTTGAATGAATAAATTCACAGGAAAAGCACAGGGGAGACATCAGGTAATAATTTAAGTGTTAAAAGTAGGGGATGGCAAAGAGAGAAGGGCAAGCAAGGGAAATCAAGGTCAAAGATAGGCAGTAGATCCAAATCTAGAAATGGCAGTATAACTTGCTGGAATTGTGGAAAGAAAGGACATGCAAAGAAAGATTATTGGTTGAAAGAAGATCAGGATGAAGGTAATGAAGAAGCAAAAGATGCAGGTATTGTTGCATAGGATGCTCTTGTATTTTCTTTGGATAGTCAGGTAGAATCATGGGTTTTAGATTCTGGTGCTTCTTTCCATGCTGGAGACTTTGGAAAAGTTTATTTAGGGGATGGTGAGCCTTGTCAAATGGTTGGCAAAGGGGAAGTGCAGCTAAAACTGCAAACTGACAACACATGGGTGTTGAAGGATGTCATGCATGTACCCATCCTGAAGAGGAATTTGATTTTTGTAGGGAAGTTGGGTGATGAGGGTTGCATAGTAACTCTCACAGTAGAATCTTGGAAAGTTTCCAAGGGTGCACTTGTATTAGAAAGAGGTAAGAAAGTAGGTACACTTTATCTATCTACTTGTATTACTGATTCTCCTTCTGTTTTATCTACTTCAGATGTAGATGCAAATATGTGGCTTTGTAGGCTTGGTCACATGAGTGAGAAGGGAATGGATGTTCTTAAGTCAAAAGGTATGCTTTTAGATTTGATAGATCGATATTTCTGTGAGCATTGTATGTTTGGGAAATAGGTGAAAGTGAGGTTTCTCACAACTGGGTCAACAAAGAAGAAGCACAAATTGGAGCTTGTTCACACAAAGGTGTGGGGACCAGCTCAAGGAGCTTCTATTGGAGGATCACAGTATTATGTTTCTTTCATTGATGATGCTACAAGAAAGGTAAGGTTTATTGCATAAAGTGGAAATCTGATGTTTTTGACACATTTAAGACATGGAAAGCCTTGGTTTTCAAGGAGAAGATGATGGACAGTGATCAGCTCAAGAGGCTGAATAATTTTAAGCAGGGCAATTTGGACAAGGTTATGATCCAAAATGAGCTCACAGGTAAAAAACATCACTCACAAGAAAACATAGTTATCAACATCAGTAAGGTGAGAATTGACATCAATCAGGTAGGAACCAATGTCAGTCTAGTGGAGACTGAAGTCGATGATGTCATGCAAGTTAAGGCAGGAACTAATGTCGATCGAGTGGAGACTAAAGTCAGTGATGTCAGGGTAGTGGAAATCAACGTTAGTCAGGTAAGAACTGATGTCGCTCAGGTAAGAACTGATGTCAGTCAGGTCGATCAGGTGGAATCGATGTCGATCGGGTGTAGATCGAGAGATGACCAGGATCGGTCACTGTTAAAATGAAATTTGGGTGAACAATAAGCTGTCAATGAGTCTCAAATGCCCATAAGGAGGATTGAAAGGGTAAGTAAGCCTCAAATTCATTATTCCCCTTATTTGTACTACTTGTTGCTCATTGATGGTGGAAAACCAGGAAGTTTTGAGGAGGCAATGTAGGTAGAATCCAGGAAATAGTGGGAGCATGGCATGAATGAGAAAATTTATTCCTTGGAAAAGAACCAAACGTGGGATTTGGTTGAGTTTCCAGCTGGAAGGAAAGCACTGAAAGATGAATTGATTCACAGGTTAAATAAAAGAGAGAATGGACAGGTGAGACAGAAGGCCAGATTATATGGTCTTGAGCAAGCTCTAAGATAGTGGTATTTGAGGTTTGACAGGTTTATGATAGAGCATGGCTTTAGTCAATGTCAATGTGACCATTGTGTTTATTTTACCAAGTTGGATAATGATAGCTACATTATCTTGTTACTATATGTAGTGTATATGCTTGTTGGAAGGTCACACATGCAGGG
Source organism: Torreya grandis (assembly GCA_037957365.1). Lineage (NCBI taxonomy): Eukaryota > Viridiplantae > Streptophyta > Pinopsida > Cupressales > Taxaceae > Torreya > Torreya grandis. Next base: position 2,647,430 of record JARHVA010001802.1, read on the forward strand.
AATTACTGAGCTAAAGGTAAAAGTAGCTCAGTCATTTGCCAAGAAGGACTTAGGAGCAAAGAAAATCCTTGGCATGAGTATTTCTAGAGACAGAGAAAATCACAGGTTGATTTTGTCTCAAGAGGATTATGTGAATAAGGTAGTGGAGAGGTTCAATTTGTAGGATGCAAAACCGGTTAACACACCTATGGTTGGACAATTCAAGTTAAGCTATGAATAGTGTCCTAAATCACATAATGAAGTTGAGTACATGGTATGTATTAGACCTGATATTTTCCAAGCAGTGGGAGTTGTCAGCAAGTTTATGGCCAATCTAAGAAAGAAGCACTGGAAAGTAGTTTAGTGGATTCTCAGATATCTGAGAGGGACTAGTAGTAGGTATTTATGCTATGCAGGGTCAAGCACTTCTCTACATGGGTATGTAGATTGGGATATGGCAGGTGACTTGGATGGCAGGAGAAGCACCACAGCATATGTGTTCACTGTTGGTGGTTGATCTTCAAGATTGAACTTGAAGATGGAAATACAAGCCAAAAATAAATTAGAGGATGTACAAGTACAGGTACAGGTGCATCTATTTATCTCCAAGTGGGAGATTGTTAAGTTGTGGAGCTAAAAGCTTCACTGGTATGCAAATGTGGAGGTTGCTGAGTTACAAAGTAACCAACATCAGTCATCTCCAACTACACAGTAATCGGCATTGGTTATGGTCGACTGGCATCAGTCAGACAGGAACCGACGTCGGTCACCTGTGTGTTTCTAGAACTGTTATAATTTTAGATGAATAATGAGTTTGCATGTAAAGAATAATTTTAGTCTTGAGTCTATGTTTCTAATTATTGTTTGGTTTGGGATCTATTTAAGAAACCCATGGGGCTATATTGTAATTGTATTAGAGGTAACAATAATTGGGTTGATTGTCACAATTAGAGTAGGCAAAAATAACCATTGGGTTGATTGTCACTGGAGGGAACAACTCTGTGTTTGAGTTGGTTGTAATTGATTGAGAGAGAGAACTCTTGAGGGAGAATTATTGTACACCCAAGAGGTGTGGGAAGAGTCAGATTTCTTCATTGTATTTCTTTCTGGAAGAGTGTTAATACAGATTGTATTGTTTCTCATATCATCTATTCTTTGCTATTTCTGAATTCTAGTTACTTATTACTTCTGGTTTAATTTTGTGTTTAGTTGCTTATACAAAGGTAATCAATTATACTCTCAAGGAGTAGAGGATCCTAACAGGGCCTTCTGTGCTTCAAACATTTGTGATTGCTTTCCTTTTTGCACCATTCTTTCCTTCTCTTCTTTCATGCATTGTCCCTCTTCTCTTTTTGTACTCTAGGCTTGTTCTTCTAGGTATTGTGTTTGTTCCTCTGAAGTCTCTTCCCTAATGGGGACCTATTCTCCTATGCTCACCTCTTCCTCTTCTAGTATCATTGGTTGCTCGTGTCCACAAAACTCTGAGTCATGCTAAAACCCTTTACCATTCTAACATCTAAGACTACCTCCTTCCAAGTTTCCTTGATCATCTTTGAGCATATGCTATTAACCAAGCATGTAAAAGAACCAGGCCCTCCAAAAATAAGGTTTCATACAAGGGAATGTAGATATTCTGCTCTACCCATTGTCGTGCGGAGATTCTTGGCTCAAGATATAGAACTACAAAATTATCTTCAACACTGGTAACCCATTCTTTTATATTTTCCAATGTAATACATTCAAACATCTTCCCATGACTATGCTTCAAGTACTTTAGGTCCTGGTAATGAAACCAAAATGTTGGGTTTCTTTTAGTAGTTCCAATTTTGACGTTGAAGTCTAGCCCAGTAAGCTAGCACATTGGCCCTTTCACGTGAGGGTTAGGTCTCACGTGCTCACTCAAAGCATGTAACAGAAGACTAGATCTCGTAGGTTTTGAGGCACAATGTTAATATCATATTCATATCCTTCTCTATGTAATTTTAGATAGAGATGATGCATACATAGATTACCTTGATCCTTGTTCTTGGGTCGATTAATACTATTACACAAATTATTGTCATCTTATAATAACATTAGTTACTAGAAAAGAAATGGTATAACACACACACACACACACACACACACACACACACATCACTTTACACATAGTCCACACCATCATTCTTCATAACACAAGTTTCATCAATCCTGCTAGTCATATATTATGTTTAAAATAAAAGGGGCATTACAATATCATTCAAAAAGGGTAAAGATTCATCACATTGTTCTGCCAAAAAGGATTCGTCCCCACAAATAGATTACAATAGGGGTATTTATACTTGTTTTGCAGAGCTCATGGAATTGCCCTTTTTACAGCCATACATATTCACCAGAGCCACAATCAGATGATATCTCAGCTCGCTCAGATTCCCTCCTCTCTTCTTGAGTGATTTCAGCAGTTTAGCCAGGGATTGAGCAACTGAAACAAATATCTGCTTCTTTATGTTCCCTCTTTTGGGGGGCAGCCTGATGACTGCACTTCCCTGTAACTTACCACTTGCCAGCAGTAAATATGCATCTCCAATTGAAAACTCTTCAATCTTCTCCATGCCCAACCTTTTCACACCACCCAAATATTCCCAAAAGTGGCACAATTGATAAACAGCTTAGAAACAGGGAAAACCATGGCGGTTGTATGGCGGTGGTTCAATATTTAAGCCCACAAACTTCCTACCCACGGCACCCATGAATTAAAAAATGGTGAATGGTGGGGCATATGAGTCCAGCTCATCAACTTTCTAACCATGAGTTCGTTGAACGTGGTTAACCTTGCCTTTTCATTTTTAACCTGATTAACCATGGCCTAATTAGACACGTGTTCCATACAGTGGGGTTCTCAAACTTTAAGCCTATGCTTAAAAGACAAAATCTCCCACCTTATCGGGACTTTTAAAAGGGATCTTATCTATGTTAGGTAAGTAAAGCACTAGAATGGTTTCAACTAAAATGCAAGTGAAGCAATGAAAATTCTTAAAGACAAAAAAATCTCACATCTTTTCAGGTTTTTGAAAAGGTTTCTTTCCATTGAAAATGTAGCAGCCTCCTCTTATCTATGTTAGGCAAGTGAAGTACTGAAAAAGGATTAAATTCTTATCTATGTTAGGCAAGTGACATATATAATCCCATGCTATTTTCAAACATTTTTTCCAATTGCTAGACACAATAGGTGGGTTTAGAACATGTTTTGATTTATTCATATTTTATATATTATGTAATATTTATATATATTTTTAATTGGATAATCATAAATATCAATAAATAGGATGGATTTGTATTAATTTTATAAATAATAATATTTTTTATTTGATATGGGTAAATATTTTTACAGAATTTGAAGTTATGAATTAAAAAAGGTAGTGTTGACTAGAGTTACGAATCAGTTTGGGCACAAACGGGAGGTCCAAATCTTCTTTATAAATCACCAACCATCACCAATGGGATGTTATAACCAACAAAACCAACATTGCTAGTTGTTCCAATTATCTGGATCATGTCCAACAACCACAATCTATCTAATATACCCTTTGAGATTTGAACCTGGATGACGTTGAACACAACCAAACTATATAAATAATAATATGAATTTGCCTAGGAACATCAATAATTAATTTGGGTTCCACTTAGAAATTGGTAATAAATATAAATTGTTGTCCCTTGTACAAAAGAATTTTGCCCTCTTATTAATTATCATCACAATCTCAAAAAAAAAACTCCTATACTCTAATTATTGCGTGCAAATGACATATTTAATGATTTCAACATCTTTTTATTATGTATTGTAGCCAAACTATTTGTTGCATATAATTGTCTTGAAGAATGAAATTAAAAAAAATCTTCTAAATACAAAGATGCATTTGTTCGGGATATTAGCAAATTATAATCTTCAATTTTAGGTTCAACATTTCAATAGTTAATATTAGATTACAAAAAAACACTTAGCATGGACCAGAACCTTATTGATAGAAAATTTTGTACAATGTGATAACTATGTTAAAATTTCTCCAAAGGGTCGAACCATATGACATTCTAACATACATTGGAACATTTTGTATTAGAAGCAATTGGCCCGAGTCACCAATGAGAATGATGAATCCTTTGTCAAACTGTTCTAACTTGTGTTGCAAGAAAGCCTCATACAAATGTTGGTTAATACATGTCAACAATTTCATTGGACATTGATTCTTGGCTAAGTATCAAAGCATGCACATTTGAAGAGGGCATGGCATGAAGTATGCATGCATTTTGAAGACATTGCATAGAAGAATGAGTCCAGCATGGCACATGTAAGTACAAACGATGCACAAGGTTGAGGTCACGTAGATGTACCTAAAGACTCGTGAAAACTCAACAAAATATTGACCGAGTCATGAAGTGCACAAATGGTGGCACATTGGTCGGCATGGACCAAAAGAGTGCTACAATTCTGGGGAAGGTTACGTAGACTGTGAATTATAGGCCCATCTTGGCAGAGTGAGTCCACTAGAGAAAAACATTAATACAAAATAGTTTTGAAGTGAATCTAGCATAATGGTATAGATATAGGGAATTGCTAGGACTAATAAATTCAATGTAAGTACTTACAACTATCATTTATATAAAGTTGTGCACACAATTTTAAAGCACATATTAATGTAATGTAATTGTCTTGGTGGTGCTTGAACTCTACAAAAGCCCACCTTGCCTCTTTGTTTATATATAGTTGTTAGGATTAGTTTTGTTATGTTTTTGGAATAACAAATTGATTTATTTAGTTTATTTACATGGGAATATATATGAACTTATGTACTTATGTGGCTATGTTGTGGACTTAATGAGAAAAGGTGTAAGTTTTGTTAAGTGATTATCTACTTTAGTAGTTTGTGTTGTGTTATGCCCCTAACCTATTGCATGTATGAGGATAGGAATAGCCAACTTGTGGAGTAATCATGTCCTAGACAGATTATATATAGGAGGTATTGGGTAATTGTTTATCATCATATTATGAATTCTGCTCTTATTGAAGCTTGTGGAGGTTGCCCCCTCGAAGTGGCTTATCTATTATCATATATTCTGATATATTTTATTCATATTTGGATCTATTTCTGCTATTCTACTTTATTATTGAAGTAATTTCATTACATGTTGACCATTTTTTGAATCTTGCATGCCAAAATGGGCACCCCCCCACTTTTTTTTGCCTTGAAACCTTGTTATTCATGACCTTTTGCCTTGAAACTAGGTGTTAACCCTTTAAAAATCAAGTAAAAGTTGTTTTTGTGTAGGTGCAGGTGTTGTCTCATCAAGCATTGGTCTTTTCCAGCACTCACAGAGCAAATCAGGTTCTCAAAACAACATTTCTTGTAAGCTTTACAAGTAATAAGTAGGAGCACTTGACAAACCCAAAAGGGTCTATGGCCAATTCCAGTGTAAGTCAGGTTTTTCAAAGTACTTTACTTGCCAATTTTCATGAGTAAAAGCAGTTCAAAAACCTGAAAGGGTTAGAGCAGTTCAATTCAGGTTTGTGGGATTACTTGACTTATGATCTTTCATGAGTTGGAGTCATTCATAAAGCCGAAAGGGTAAGGAAGAAGCAATCAGGTTTTTGAGACGTCTTTATTTCAAAGCTTTTTGAGTAGGTCCTTCGGAAGAGTCTGAATTGGTCTTAGACGCTTCTTAAGGCAAGTGTTTTTCCATGGAGGGCACCTAGGCATTTTATAGGGTCATTTGCAATTTCCCTGAAGGGTAGGTGCCCTTACGGGGGGCACTTCTAAGATGAAATAAACCTTTGCAAAAATTCTAAAGGGTATGTTTGAAGGTAGAATGGACCTTTACAGAGGGCTTTTCGTTGATGTGAGGACTACTGCAAAAGTTTTGAAAGGCAACTAGAGGCTCAAAATGCCCTTGCAGAGGGCACTTTGAGAATACAGGGACCATTTCCATAAGCCCGAAGGACACTTTTGGCTTGAAATTCCCTTGCGAAGGGCAACCAATTGAAGCAAAGGGGCAAAGACAAGATGCCTGAAGGACACTTGCCCTTCGGGAAAGTGACAAGGGAAAGGAGTTTTCCTTCAGACAAAATGTCTAAAGGAAAACTGAAGAAGGCAAGCCAAGGTCAAATTCCTTCAGACAAAATGTCTGAAGGAATTCTTTCAAACAATTTATTTGAAGAAATTCGATGGTCACAGAAAGCCCGAAGGCTGACAACGCAAAGAAGAAAGCTTGAAGGGCAATTCAGAGGCCAAGGAGCCCTTATGGAGGGCAAGTGATGAACAAGTGGACCTTTCCCAAAGCTCTGAAGGGTATTTTAGAGCACAAATGGCCCTTGTGGAGGGGAGCCAACATAAGAGGAAGACAGTTGTCTGAAGGAAATATATTCTCACACAAAAGCTAAAAGCCTAAAAGCCTGAAGAACAAATGAATGAGCAAGTAAGAAAAGGAAACCAGGAGAAAAGAAAAGCCAAGCCCAAAGGAAAATTAGCCCAGGTAAAGACAAAGTGAAAAAGACAAAATTTAGAATTGTTCCAGCTACTAACAAAGTCAAAGTGCAGAATCAATGACCACTCAAACCAAGACAGGTGGCATGAACAATTCAAAAAAAAGAGTTAATACATTTGGGTGGAAAATATCTACAGAAAACCAATAAATAGATTGGTTTTCAGGAGAGCAGCCTGTGTTTTCATGCTTCACCATTAATACACAGCTAGTTACACTCAACATTGAAGAGAGCATGGTCTAGCCACAACAATTTGGGGATGGCTTTGTCAATTTCTAGGAGTATTCCATGCTTTTGTAGGCCCAAGACAACAAGGGCAACGTCTTGGACATCTACAACATGGTTCTCCCATACAAAGTTTGAAGAATACGGCAGTAACATGGTCTCTTGTCTCAGAAGTATTTGACTCTAACATGGGTCTCCTTTCCTTGTTCTATCATCATCTTGCTCTATATTATTATAAATTCTCATTTTGAGAGGAGATCTCTCAACTTGTATGGTGAAGCCCTATAGGAATTTACCTTGAATCAAGACAAGCATTTTACCTCCATTTGGGTTTACACTTTTGCATATGTCTATGGTTTTGATCTTGTGTCAAGTCATTTTATTTCATGCTTTCACATTTTGAATCCAACATATATAGTGTATTGTGATCTCTTTCTTGCAGGTCAACAAGAAGTGTCCATAGCAGAGTATAGGCATATGTGAACAAGCTGCCATAGTGTGTCTTAGAACACCTATGGTAGTTCTTCCTCCTTGTATCTCCATAGGGCCCCCTATTGAAATATTGTTGTAGGAGAGTTTCTCATCTTGAATGATAGTGTATGTCAACTTGTCTTGGTGTAAAGTGTATGTCAAAGCTAAGCAGACCAACCATTTTGGTGCATCACCGCTTTAGTTTAGGTTTTGATTTCTAGTATTTCTCTCCCTTTTCATCCCCCTTATTATTAGTAGTAGGAAATCTAGGGCCTTAAGGTGCATCAAGGGGAGCTAACCTCTAATCTAGAGATTCATCCCTCACATTTGCCACCCACAGCAAGAGGGATGTCTCCATTGTGTCACATGGATGAAGAGAGTTGAGCCTCCCTTTAGAGGGTGTAATCCACTGCGTTAACAATTTCTGGCACACCTGATGAGACATTTTGTCTAAGAGGTTAAATAATTATTGGTGTGTTCTTCAACAAATCAGCCTTTGAAGGCATTCAATCAACACCAATAGCAACTCTGAAGATACATCAGTTGGTTGAGCAGCCTGAGTGATCCTTTGAAGAGCTTTGGTAGTATGTTTCTTTATGAAGTTTCATGGTTGCATATGGTTATGAGTTTTCCCTATGCAGGTTGGTGAAACTTTGCGAGCTTTGCCTCTTCCTCCTTAGTTTGAGCAAGTCCTTGGACAGCCTGGCTATGATCCTTACCAGCCTTGTGTTGATCTTTACCAGGTCCAATATGACTAGTTTCAGCCCTGTCATGAGCTATATCAGTCTAATGACCAGTCTTCTCAACATGTTATTTATCCTAGTCAACCTAATCCTTTTGCCAATCAGCCCATTTCCAGCTTCAAACAAGCAATGTTGGGGTATGAAAGGTATGTAGTGGAGCTTGACACTAGAAGGGGATGTGGCCAAAAAATTCGTGATCATTTCATCCATCAAGTGAGAAATGCATTAAATTTGGTGAAGAGTGAATGGACTCTTATTGAAAGAGCCAATTGGCAAAGGCTTAAAAATGAGATGTTGGATGTGAGTGGTTTGATTGCATCTCTAAAAGAGAAGCTGAGTATTCATGAGAGGTAGCCTTACCAAGTCTATCAACCTGCATACCCATTGCCCCAAGTTTCATATCAGCCATATAAAGCCCTTATTCATGAGCCAAGGCAAGCCTATCAAAATCCTTTCCCCAATCATGTTGAGGAGAGTTTTGAAACAAAAAATCTTGTGTTTAAGGCCAAACTTGATAGGCAGATTGAGTTGGAAAATCTTCACATGCAACAGTCTATGTTGGTAGCAAGGGAAGTGGAATCCAAGCCCTCACTACCATCTCACATTGTAAGCCCATCACCCCAAAAGGAGACTTCCAATCCTAAGATCATGAGCTGGAATCAAGTAGTTGAGTCATGGAGCAGCAAGGAGGAGAAGGGCATTCTTCAAGAGTGTGAAGGACAAAATGAGGCTAGTCCTTCTCAAGTCCCTCCCACCCTTCCTCAAGAAGCTTCTTATGCTCCATGACAACCTTCATGCACTCCCCATTTCCATGATGATTCCTATGAGCTCCAAAAAAGACTCTTTCTAGAAAATCTAGCTAAGCAAATTGAGGAATTAGAGGCAAAGGTGAGATTTCTTAGGGAAAGTGAGATGGAAGTTTCAAACCTTAAAGAGGAGCCTATGCCAAAAGACACCCCTTCTACCAATCCTCAAGCTAATTTTCATATTGATGAAGTGTTGGTCAAGTGGAGAGAAGAAAATCAAGTGATTTTGGCCCAAGGTCTACCCTCGTGTTCTCATGAGCTTTCAAAAGATCCCCTACTTTCCATTCCCAACCTGATTTTGACGATCCTTGTGTTCCACCTCCTTGCCTGGTAAATGAAAAATGTTTCTCTTATGTTGAGGAATCCATCTTGAGGGAATCAAGTGAATAAGAGTATGCTCAGTTCATGACTGATTAGGGAGACTTCATGAGTGTAGATGAGGAGGAGATCACCATAGGTACCCCCCTGGGTGAAGAAGAAGATAAGTCACAAGCTTTTGCCTCTATCTCTAATCAGGAAGAGATGATCATTGACTCTTTTCTCACTTTGCAAGACATCATGGAGGAGCATGGAAAGATTCTTGATCATTCTTTGAATGATTTGTTTGAAGTCATTGGGGTAGGTTACACTCTTCTTCAAGGAGGCTGTGAGTTGGCTAAGGGTGGAAAAGGTAGCATTAGGACTCAAATAAGTATGCAAAGGGGAAACAAGCTTTCAGATTTATCCTTTCAAGAGGTTCATGAATTTGAAGATGATATTTTTGAAGTCATCAAGGAGGGATATCACCTTCTAGAAGGAACTCATCAGCTCTGGAAGGATGAAGAAGAATCATGTGGGCCTGAAGCTTGTAAGGAACATGAGTAACATGAAACCAATCCTCTTAGAGACCTGCCTACTAAAGAGATACAAGTTGACCATAAGATAAAGAGTTAGTAGAAATATGAAATGTCTAAATGTGTGCAAGAGGAATATGTCTTCATTAGAGACTTGTTCAAAGATGACCTCTTCGAGACTAGACCAAGTTAAGTGCCAAGGATGAGGCTTGATCTACAAGAATTCAATTCAAAGAGAAACATGCTTGGCACTTTCTTTCAACTCATCTTGAAAGTGAATTAAGAAGTTTTCCCTTTGATCCAGGAGGGAGAAAAGCATACATAGTTAGTTGTAAATAGTAGTTTGCTTTTAGTTGTGTTGTCTTTATTTTCCCTAAGTGCTGATTGCACAAGTTTGCTTGTTTTTTGTCCTATTGTGTGTGTTTTTCCTTGTTGTTTTAGGTAAATATTTACTAGTTCATAAGTCCTTACAAGGTTGTTTCCAACTTTTCAAGCTGCATCTTGACTCCATGCCCAAAAAAATTTTAGGCCACTAGTCTTCTCAAGCATAGTATGCATGCTTCCCCTGTGAGTCACCAATTTGTTGACCATTTTGTGAATCTTGCATGACAAAATGGGCACCCCCCTCTTTTTATTTTCCTTGAAACCTTGTTCTTCATGACCTTTTGCCATGAAACCAGGTCTTAACCCTTTAAAAATCAAGGAAAAGTTACTTTTATGTAGGTGTAGGTGTTGTCTCATCAAGCATTGGTCTTTTCAAGCACTCACAGAGAAAATCGGGTTCTCAGAACAACATTACTTATAAGCTTTACAAGTGATAAGCAGGAGCACTTGACAAACCTGAAAGGGTCTATGCCTAGTTCCAGTGCAAGTTGGGTTTTTCAAAGTACTTTACTTGCCAATTTTCATGAGTAAGAGCAGTTCTGAAACTCAAAAGGGTCAGAGTAGTTCAATTCAAGTTTGTGGGATTACTTGAGTTATGATCTTTCATGAGTTGGAGTCATTCACAAACCCGAAAGGGTAAGGAAGAAGCAATCAACTTTTTAAGACATTTTTACTTCAAAACTTTCTGAATAAGTCCTTCGAAAGAGCCTGAATTGGTCTTAGACGCTTCTTAAGGCAAGTATTTTTATGTAGAGGGCACTTGGGCATTTTTTATGGTCATTTGCAATTTCCTTAAAGGGTATGTGCCCTTACAGGAGGCATTTCAAAGATGAAATATACCTTTATATAACTTTCGAAGGGTATGTTTGAATGCAGAATGGACCTTGTAGATGGATTTTCATCAAAATGAGGACCATTACAAAAGTTTTGAAGGGCAATTAGAGGCTCAAAATGCCCTTGCAGATGGCACTTTGAGAAATACAAAGACCATTCCATAAGCCCGAAGGGAACTTTTGGCTCAAAATACCCTTGTAGAGGGCAATCGATTGAAGCAAAGGGGCAAAGATAAGAAGCCCAAAGGACACTTGCCCTTCAAGAAAAGTGACAAGTGGAAGGAGTTTTCCTTCAAACAAAAAGTCTGAAGGAAAGTTGAAGGCGGCAAGCCAAGGTCAAATTCCTTCAAACAAAATATCTGAAGGAATTCTTTCAAATAATTTATTCGAAGAAATTCAATGGTCACAAAAGCCTGGAGGCTAACAATGCAAATAAAAAAGCTTGAAGGGTAATTTGGAGGCCAAAGAGCCCTTGAGGAGGGCACGTGATGAACAAGTGGACCTTTCCCAAAGCTTCAAAGGGTATTTTTGAGCATAAATGGCCCATGCAAAGGGAAACCGACTGAAGAGGAAGACATTTGTCTAAAGGAAATAGATGCTTGCACATAAACTAAAAGCCCAAAATCTCAAAGAACAAATGAACGAGCAAGTAAGAAAAGGACCCTGAGAGAAAATAAAAGTTGAGCTCAAAGGAAAATTAGATCGAGCAAAGAAAATTTGAAAAAGATAAAACTCAGAACTGTTCCAGCTGCTGACAAAGTCAAAGCGTAGAATCAATGACCACTCAGACTAAGATAGGTGGCATGACAACTCAGCAAAAAGAGTTAATACATTTGGGTGGAAAATATCTATCAAAAACTAATAAATAGATTGGTTTTTAGGAGAACAACCCATGTTTTCATGCTTCACCATTAATGCACAACCAATTGAACCCAACATAGAAGAGAGCATGGTCTAGCCATAACAACTTGGGGATGGGTTTGTCAGTTGCTAGGAGTATCCCATGCTTTTATAGGCCCAAAATAGAAAGGGTGGCAGCTTGGACATCTACAACATGGCTCTCCTATATGAATTTTGAAGAATACGACATCATGGTCTCTTATCTTAGAAGTGTTTGACTCCAGCACGGGTCTCCTTTCCTTGTTCTGTCAGCATCTTGCTCTATATAATTGTAACTTCTCATTTTGAGAGGAGATCTCTTAGTTTGTATGGCGAAGCCCTACATGGATTTACTTTGAATCAAGACATAAGCATTTTACCTCCATTTGAGTTTACACTTTTGCATATGTTTATGGTTTTGATCTTGTGTCAAGTCATTTTCTTTCATGCTTTCACAATTTGAATCCATCATATCTAGTGCATTGTGAGCTCTTTCTTATAGGTCAACAAGAAGTGTCCATAGTAGAGTATAGGTGCATGTGAACGAGCTACCATAGTGTGTCTTAGAACACCTGTGGTAGTTCTTCCTCCCTATATCTCCATAGGGCCCCTTGTTGAAATACTAATGCAGGAGACTTTCTCATCTTTAATGATAGTGTATGTCAGCTTATCTTGGTGTAAAGTGTATGTCAAAACTAAGTAGACCAACCATTTTGGTGCATCATTACTTTAGTTTAAGTTTTGATTTCTAGTATTTCTCTCCCTTTTCATCCCCCACATTGTTATCAATAGGAAATCTAGGGCCTCAAGGTGCCTCAAGGGGAGCTAGACCCTAATCTAGATATTCATCCCTCATGTTTGCCACCCACAGCAAGAGGGATGTCTCCATTGTGTCACGTGGATGAAGAGAGTTGAGCCTCCCTTCAGAGGGTGCAATGCATTGCGTCAACAGTTTGTCTATGCAATAATTTCATTAAGTAGATTAAAAATGATCTATGAGTATTTGTTTATATGTGGAAGCATTTATGTGAAAAATTATGTGTGAACTATATTATGCAAGCATTCTAAGAACAAGTTACATGCTTGTTTGCACTCATAATGTATTAAATAACATGGTATTAAGTGAATGACATTTCCACACAACTAACCCAACTAAGACTTGGTACTCTTTGCACATCAGGTGAGCACATTATTTATTAGCATGATATGTCGACACAATGAGATTCTAAATATGTAGGTATGTACATGGTACAAAATCTTGGATGTGGACAAAAAATGCCCAACAAATTTTGGTTTCATTGCCATGATATAGTTGAACAAATTGTTGATATGGTGAGCATGGATGATGCATCTCACTAGAAACAGTGAGCGATGGTTGGAAAATTTAGAGTGTAAGTTTTTAAGTCATCATCTTAGCCTCATACAACAATGGCTTAAGGAGCAAGTCGAAGACAATCTACACTACCCATTATATGAAGTTTTATTTTGTGAGTTGCCTGGACATTTGCACATATAGATTGTTACATATGTTATGGGCAAGAGTAGAAACTATATACAAAAGTACCCTTGGACCAATGAAAGTGTAGAGCAGTTGAATTGCATAAATACCAAATTAGTTGATGTTTGATGGCATATAACTTTCAACAACTATCTATTGTAATTTTTAATCTCAACATATCCCTATCCTAAAGAAGCCAAATATAAGTTCTTGCATGAACCTAGAGGCACTTATATTTCACACCTCCCTTTGGAGATGAATAAACTCAAGGTAAATTTTGGGATTAAAAATATTCCTATTGTTGGCTAAGTCACTTTCACACATGGGATTGTGGATTGTCTAAGGAAAAGAGAAGTTATGGTTCGCATGTGTTGATAAGGATAGGAAAGTTATACTTCACCATGCACAACCTAGATGAACATAATATTTGGTGGTGTAAGTATGATGAGGTTTGACAAAAATAAATTTTTTCCAAGGACCCTAGTGAAAGGGGAGAATTAACTTTAGGAGATGCCACGAGGACCCACACAAGATAGGGATGGCATGGGGGTGCCTCTCCCTAAGGAAATGTGCTCTAAAGAGGATGAAGCGCATGCTGATGAACATGGATATTTTTGGGAGAGCTAAACTAAAGAGGATTCGAGCACTAGGAACATCCATAACAATAAAAAAAATAAGTACACACCCAAGGTCTATCTAAAGTGAAAGCTTGTGTGTTTATTGACTAAGCAATCATAAGAGAAGATTATTTTGATTTGTCTGAGATTTGATAGTCTAGGAGACAAGAAGTAGTAAATAAAATTCTACAATAGATAATACCTTATAGGACTCTGGAACTTGATTTGAAAAAAATTACAGAATAAGATCCCAACTATGTTTGGAATGCCACCAATAGGGGGTGCTAATCCAACCCCATAGACAAGCAATACCATAGAAGAATGATGGCTGCTAGAGATGTAGCTACAACTCAAGGCACCAATCCAATTGTATCATAGCCAAATGTTGGGGCTTAAAAAAAATGTCAACATAATGAGGGAATGTAGTTTGTATATGAGGAAACTCAAGATGTTGCAAAACCTTGATCTCAAAAGAAACATCTAATACATCGGTCACACCATTGACACTAGTAGTGCAACCAACCTTTCCCCAACAAGTCATATATGAGATGTCCTATAGCTTGATAAAATACAAAGGGGTAAAAATGTTGCAGATCATGTATATAAATGTGAACTCATTTGTTTGGCTAAGTGTGTTACTACGCTAGAAGGGAAAGTGAGACACTTTTTTACCACATTGTTGGATCATGCAAATACTGGTATTGAAAGTATGACCCTAATATATCAATTATATACTTTAACTAGTTGAAAGAGGCATTTTAAAAATAATTTGATGTCATGAAAATTCAACAACAAAGTATTTATGCTATGAAGGAAAGCTAATATGAGTTGATTGAGAGCGTCCATGCTTAAGATGCTAGATTGAAGACCCTAATCTCAAATCTCTCATTTGAAATACATTTGGTGCAACATGCATAATGGTTCATGCGAGGACTATTACTACCCTTCAAGCACACCTTGTCTATGAAGACCTTCATGAACCCATACAAGGCTATAGAATCAAGGCTAAGGGATGAAGATGTTGGAAGTTTGGACATGAACATTATCTTGTTTATGAAAGCACACATTTTTTGATGGCCTTTCAACTATAGAATCTAGCTACGAATAGTACCCATGATACTCATAGTGGCTTTTAGTGCATTGACTGTGAAGCTAATATAATAGTGTTGCTTAAGTATTGTGAAAATTTTCATGAGGACCATGATGTGCATGGATGCATGTTTATCTAAAGGGAAACCTGGACTAATTTTTAATTATAGTATAATATATGTGAATCCTCCACCCAAAACAGTGAATATTGGTAGGTGATAGACAAGTTTCATGAGGCACACAATCGAGGTATGCAAAATACAATGGTTAGTCCTTCAAATCAAAACCAAGGATAGTATGGTGGAAAAATCCCCTACCATGGAAGATGTGACAAATGTGGGGGTGGATTATTTCCACCACACAAGTTATAAATTTAGTTCATCATACCATTACCAAAGGGACTACCTGGTGTTTCCTACTTTTGGGTATTACAAAAGCAAGCATTAAACTGAAGACTACCCATTTCTCTATGCCAAAATAACACAAAAGGATAAGTTGAAGGAGAAATAATGATATGCATCATGTGCATAGGATAAAATTGGGTGCCTAAGGAAGGGGATAAAATAAACAAGGACCCAATGTAAATGTTATTATGCATAGTGGTCATACCACTTAACATCACAAATTAATGGCTTCAACTGAGAAGGTTTGGCTTGGGTATTAACCTAGAATTGAAGAGAAGGTTCATTGTGTGAAAACCCTTATCAAAAAATATCTAGATGGTTCATGACAAAAGGAAATTTTATAAGGGGTAATGGATGTAATACACAACTTGTAGGGTGAACTCCAACATGCTTACAATTTAGAGGTAAAGGTTAGAGATGGGCTCCAACAAAAAAATTAGTAATTGGAGTTTGAAGGTGGTCCTTATAAGAATTTATCCCTCTTATGCTCATAAGGAATGATCCCAAGGATTAAAAATCAATTGATATAACATGTCATAGGAACCAAAAAAGTGCACACTCCTCACCTAACACCAGGTTCTGAAGTAAGGGCTTCATAGAGCATGAAATGACTAGGAATTTTTAATTGATGAAACTATTGATGGTTGGTGTTATCACTCAGAAGTACACCCTACAAAGAACCTATGCTTGTTATCACTTATG
This sequence comes from Torreya grandis, assembly GCA_037957365.1. Lineage (NCBI taxonomy): Eukaryota > Viridiplantae > Streptophyta > Pinopsida > Cupressales > Taxaceae > Torreya > Torreya grandis. The sequence continues at coordinate 2,663,407 of JARHVA010001802.1, forward strand.
TTGATATAATGAAAACTTTATAAATTGTGGGTGACCTTATGATGGAGAGGATATCTAGATGAAGGTCTAGTTTCCTTTAGTACATTCACCCACGTCTCTCTAAACTCTCTCAGATAATGCTTTCTTGACTAGGAGAAGGGGTAAAAGAACAATGCTAAAACTAAAAATGGAAAAGAAAATTGAAAGTTGGGTGATAAATTATAAAGATACCTAACACACTTTATAAGTAAAATAAACTTACACACATTCACTTCATTCTCATACAGTTACTCTTGCATTAATATTTCACATAGAGGTCTTGGAAAACACTCACACTAGCTAGGAAGGAATGAACAATGGTTGAATTCACTTCCAGATCAGGTAGAAACTAGAGTTAGACACTCTATATGACCTATAAGATTTATAATTTGCTTCATAATGGTTAATTATTCATACATAAACTTAAGAAATAGATTAATTCACTAAATTCTATCAATTAATAATAGAACACACTTCATGAACAACTTGAAAATGGAGGAAAAAAATCAGATCTTTATTGCTTCAAAGGTGAGGTAGTACAAAATTTTAACAGAGTCTATTTAATACAAATAAATAATATCATATAATCATTCAAAAATTAATATACAAATAAAAACAATAAGAGAAATAGAAGACAAGAAGTTCCAAATGAGTCTACATGCAAGTCCTAGTTCACTCCTACTTCAACTAAAAAATTCAACTCAAAATTGAACTCCACCTTCAACTCCACTTTTAATTCCATATATTATCCCATGTAGCATTTAATTTTAAATATTTTTTCATATATTATGGTGTGGTATGAGAGTGGGAGGTTATTCTTTCATTTTTGAAAAGTCAAAAGGTTTTTCATACATCTTGAATCTTGAGTTAACTTGTGATCTTGCATGCAACTTTTGATCTTATTTAGTTGACTCTTTTTGGTTTTTAGTTAAATCCTCTTTATATTTAATGAATATTAGATTTATACTTTAGACACCTCCACTTTCATCTTTATTTGACTGGAATTATCTTGACTTCACATTTGGAGTTCAACTTCACTTATATTGACTTGTAAGTTGCATACAACTTGACTTTTTGACTTTTCTAAATTTAATCCAAATGGGGGCATAGTAAGAGAAGGATCGCATGATTATTTTATAATAATTATTTTTCATGAAAATATGGTCTCAACTATTTACCAAAATTCAAATTCAACTTCTCCATTTTTGCATGTTTTGAACTCCACTTATCTTGACTTGTAACTTTGACAAGATTCTTGAATGCATTGTGAGAGCCAAAAAATTTATAGATATTCATAATTATAATAGATAAGGAGAAATAATGTGATTTTAACATAATCACCATGGTGGCACAGACCTTCAAACAAAATTTCAGCTCCAAACTCCATGTACAACTCCAAAAATATCATTTTATGCTTTATGATGCTCTCTTGTTCTCAATAAACCTTGATTTAGATTAAGGGGTCTAAAATGAGATCCAGAACTAATAAAACACTCTTATTATACTTTTTTGATAGGTCTCAATGTTTTAGACCTTAATTTTTTTTTAAATATCCAAAATTCTTCACCAAACTCACTAAGAAAATTTCACAAAAAGTGTATGTTTGCTACCCTAGGGATGACTTGGAGATGTTTTCAATGAGATGAGCCCATTTTGAATTATTTTTTATCATATGATAATTTATTTAGACTTTTAAATTAATTATTAACACTCTTAAATCAAATTTTTCTATTGTATGGACCTAAAACACCCATTTCCAACTCCATTTGTGAGCAAAAAAGTTAAGAAACTCTATTCCCTTCATGATCGAACCTGTATATTGGTATTTTATCTATATTAAAGTATAATAAATACTTAAAAATAATTTTAAACATTAAAATATATCAAAATATATCTCCATATAAAATTTCAAGAGTTTTCATTTAATAAAACTCAAAATATGCATTTTTTGGTGTTGACTAGTTTGCCCAATTTCATTTTTGAATGCCTATTGGTCTATGTTTAATCATTTAATTGAATTTTACGAGACCTAAAAACTTAATTATTTTTTAATTATGAAATTTAATAAACCATATTATCACTACAATAATTTTATATGCTCAAACAATCAATTAAACCTCTCAAAAATTACCTTTTATGACTCTCTCTTGCTTGCTTAAAATCTTAATGCTTCATCCTTTGCCTTTATTCATAATTTTTTATTAAAATTTTATTTATAAATGTGTATAAAATTATTATATTCCACATAATATCTCACACAATATTTATTTTTAAATAAATAACTCAAAAATACACACATACTGCTTAAAACTGAGCAAATGAGGGTTTAAGAAAGGTTTTAGAGCACCTCTTCTTCTTAACAATTGTTAATAAATTTAAGCCACTGTAACCTAAAACCAATGAATGAAATATTTATGTAATATGAGCCCAAAAATACCTCTAATACCATTTTATCTAACTCATATTCACCTTCATTTAATGAGCATCTGAAAATTGCTTTCATTAGCTTGCAAATAGCTAGTTAGAGGAATAAAATAAACATCTCTCAAAATTTGAGCTTGTGAGTTATTCCTAATCATGATTTTATCCTAATAAATATTTTATGATTATTTTAATATATTTTAATACTTTTACTCTATGAATGGAGTTTTCTTAGAAACCCTGCACATAAGCAACTTTGACCAGTAATGGCAAAATTCTCAACATTCTTATCGACGTTGCTAGGATGTTTTCCTGCAACACTCAAGACCAATAGCTCTATCCTTTGGGTTATGGATTCACGAAAATATAATAAAATATAAAACTAAAAATATACTTTTAATCAAATCTGAAATTAAGATTTCTCTCAAGCAACTACAATATTTGTGCATAAGCACTTATTTAATTGAAAACTAAAACAACTACCAACTGAAAGATATGCAAGATAGCACTTAGAGGAATTGAAAACAAAAGATAATAACAGAACATATGCATAAAACAACTTTGAATAAAATTAAATCTAACACTACTATGTATAATCACTTAAAATCCACTTGGAGCAAAGTAAAAACTTTCTAGGTCCTTTCTATGTGGTTGATGAACATGACTAACAAGTTGTTGTGTGAGTGCCATTCAAGTTAGATTAGCTCTTTTCCTTATTTTAAATTTATTTGAATTATCTTCAAGTGAATAAAATGAAGAAAACATATATCCAATATAAACAAACTCATCATGTGGTTCAATACTCACATCGTGTTGCTCTTTCACACTAAAAAATCTCTCTAATGTAACCATATTCTGATTTACCTTCACCATTGCTTTATCAATGTCTTCACAAGGAGAAATAGGCCTAAAAAGATTCTCAAAGTCTTGAATCAACTTGAATTAATGATGTAATAAGTCATCAAAACCTTTTTAGTCCTCACTTGTAGCTTCTTGAGGGTCACTACATCTTTTTTTGTATCTTTATTTAGCTCATGTCTTGAACTATTACCTTGTGAAATCACTACTAAAATATCACTAGTTGTTGCTATTTATTCTATAACATCTTCATGATGGGCTTATTGAGGCTTACTTACTGCTACAATTTAATTTTTTAATGGCTCTTCAAGGGCTGCAACACAATCTCCTTCTATGCCAAATTGAAGCTTATTTGACCAACACAACTCTTGATCATCCTCTCTTGACAAATTTTCCTTTTCACCTATATGTTCTTATTTTTCCTTTCATACAATAGGTCCTCTTTCAAAAAAGGAGATGGTGGGAGGGCAAGATATTCCATTTAGTAGCATAGGAACATAAGTCATTCTTGGCTAATCTTAAAATTGAGGCGTTTGGTGAGTCTTGTTTGCTTCAACATGCTGAATTTTCTCTTAGGGCTCATCTACAACCCTTATCTTATATATTATAATGGCTGAAACAAAGTTCTTTGATTTTATAGACTTACCAATCTGATTTACTACCACATGATCATCAATTTGAAAATTCACAAAGATTACATCTGGTTGTACTTATCCATGATTTGCTTCCTCTTGTGTCATTTGAATCATTACCATATTTTGTGCTACTAAAGCTTGATTTTTCATATCATCAAAGCTTGATTCTGTATATCATTGATGTTAGAAGGCTACAAACTTGAATCTTGTATCAAATTATTTTGTACTAGAACAAGGACCTTGGTTGAGGAAGGAACATTAGGATTAATTGCATCACATGATTTCATTGGTATAATGACTTTTTGAGCTTGATATGGAGGCCTATTGGATTGATATTGTTACCTCTTCAATTCAGCTAACTCATTACCAAAATATTGTAGAATAGTTTTTAATTCATCAAGCCCACTAAATTGATTATGAGGAACTTGATCTTAATTTTGAAAGGTTAGAATTAGAGTTGTTGATGGTGCTTGAGGAGATATAATAGGCTACAATTCTAGAAAAAAATGATATTTGAGGCCTAGGTGCAAGTTTACCAGTTTGAATTAGATTTTCAGAATTAATAGTAACCTCATACGCATATGGGAGTGTCCTACCACCCATGGACTGAATCATAACTGAAATATCAGAATTCAAGGCTCTCAAAAAGTATAGAAAAACATGTTAAGGAGATAGCCTTATCATGGGAGAGATTCTATTTCATGTTTCCTAAAATCTAAAATTGAAATCAATCATAAATTTATGTGTTCTCTTGATGGTGCTAAGCTACTCAATAAAAGTTAAATTATCTAATTTATCTTTAAATTGCCTACAAAATAGTTCACTTAAATCATCCCAAGAGGCTATGGAGTACAAGGGAAGGTTCATATACCATTTCAATGCCTTTCCCTTGAAATATGAAATAAGTAAACAGATGGAAACATTCTCTTGGGTAACATGGTGGAATGAACACAAATTGGCTATATCTTTGATATAATCTATGGGTGTAGTTTGATCTTCCCCTGTAAAATATGATAGATTTTTAAGGGTTGAGGCTGGAATATCATCATATTAGGCCAAATTGAAAAGGATTCCATCATTGAAATGAATAAATACCTTATTCCTTGGGATAGCCATGTTGATTTTTAGTGACTTTAAGCATAAAATTGATACTTATTGCTGATACAAATATCTTTTTAGCTTTAATCTGTGTCCCATCGAATGTGCCAAAAACTGTTATCACTTAGAAGTACACCCTGTAAAGAACATGTCCCTATTCTCACTTTCATTGATACAATGGAAACTCTCCAAAGAGTGGGTGACCTTATGATGGAGAGAATATCCAGATGAAGGATCATTTCCCTCTAGTACATCCACCCACTTCTCTCTAAACTCTCTTAGTTAATGCTTTCTTGACTGGGAGAAGGGGTAAAAAATAATACTAAAATTGAAAATGAAAAGAAAAACTAAAAGTTGGGGTGATGAACCAATGTTGGAATCAATTACGTAGATAACTAACACACTTTATAAGCCAAATAAACTTACACACATTCACTTCATTCTCATACAGTTACTCTTACATCAGTATTTGACAAAAAGATCTTGACAAACACTCACATTAGCGAGGAAGAAATAAATAATGGTTGAATTCACTTTTAGATTAAGTAGAAACTAGAATTAGACACTCCTTATGACCTATAAGATTTATAATTTGATGCATAAAGGTGAAGTATTCAAACATAAACCTAGGAAATATATTAATTCACTAAGTTATGTCAATGAATAATAGAACACACTACATGAACAACTTGAAAATAGAAAAAAAAAATCAGCTCTTTATTATTTTAGAGGGGAGTTAATACAAAAATTTGATAGAGTTTATTTAATACAAATACATAATCTCTTAAAATCATTAAAAAATTAATTTACATATATAAAATAATAAGAGAGAGAGAAGAGAAGAAGTTCAATATGAGTCCACATGCAAGTCCTAGTTCACTCTTACTTCAACTGAAAAATTTAACTCTAAATTGAACTCTACCTTCAACTCCACTTTCAATTCCATCTATTATACCATGTATCATTTAATTTAAACATTATTTCATATAATATGGTGTGGGAGGAGATAAGGAGGCTATGTTTTCATGTTTGAAAATTCAAAAGGCTCTTCATGCATCTTGAATTTTGAGTTAACTTGTTATCTTGCATGCAACTTTTGATATTCTTAGTTAACTCTTATTGGTATTTAGTTAACTCATCTTGGTATCTCACACATATTAAATTTAAACTTTATTTACCTCCACTTACATCTTGAGTTGATTTAAATTATCTTGACTTCACACATGGAGTTAAACTTCACTTATATTGACTTGTAACTTGACTTTTTGATTTTCTAAATTTAGTCCAAAGGGGGCTAGTAAGATTAGGATTTTATGATGATGTTATAATAAGTATTTTTCACAAAAATATGGCCTCAACTACTGACCAAAACTTAAATTTAACTTCTCTATTTTTGCATGTTTTGAACTCCACTTATCTTAACTTACAACTTTGACAAACTATTTGAATGCACTGTGAGAGACAAACACTTTATGGATCTTCATAATTCAAATAGATAAGGATAAAAAATATTATTGGAACATAATAACCATGGTGGAAAAGACCTTAAAATAAAATTTTAGCTCCAAACTCTATGTACAACTCTAAAAGACACCATTTTATGCTTTGCGATGTTCTTTTATTCTCAAAAAATCTTGATTTAGATTAGGGGATCTAAAATGAGTTTCAAGCCTGATCAAACACTTCTCATATAATTTTTGGATATTTCTCAATGGGATAGACCTGGAAAAGTTTAAAAATATTCAAAATTCTTCACCAAACTTACTAAGAAAAATTCACAAAAAAGTGTCTGTGGGTTTGGAGATGTTTTCAATGATATGAGCCTATTTTAAATTGGTTTTCATTGTATGATCATTTATTTATACGTATAAATTAATTATTCACACTCTAAAATCAATTTTCTTATTGGAGGGACCTGAAAAACCCATTTCCAACTCCACTTGTGAGCAAAAAAGTGAAGAAACTTTCATTCCCTTCATTATCAAACGTATATATTGGAATTTTATCTCTCCTCAGATATAGTAAAGACTTGAAAAAAAAAAAAATATTAAAGGACAAAATAAATCCATATAAAATAAACTCAAAATATGCATTTTTTGGTGTTGACTAGCTTGCCCAATTTCATTTCTGAATGCCTATAGGTCTATGTTTTACCATTTTATTGATTTTTGTGAAGCCTAAAGACATAATTATTTTTGAATTATAAAATTTAATAACCTATATTATTATTAAAATAATTGGATGTGCTCAAACAATCACTTAAACCTCTCAAAAATTATCTTTTCTAATTGTCTCTCTTGCTTGCTTAAAACCCTAATGCTTGATCCTTTACCTTTATTCATCATTTTCCATGAAATTTTGATTTATTAATGTGTATAAAGGTCTTATATTCTCCATAAAATATTCAAAAAACTTTATTTTTCAACAAATAACTCAAAAATGCAAACATACTGCTTAAAACCGAGCAAACAAGGGTTTTAGAACACCTGCTCTTCTTAACAATTGTTCATAAAGTTAAGTAATTGTAACCTAAAACCAAAGTATAGAATATTAAGAGAATAAAGGCCCAAAAATCCCCCTAATAATATTTTATCCAACTCCTCTTCACCTTTATTTACCTAGCATCTAAAAATTGCATTCACTATCTTGCAAATAGCTAGTTAGAGGAATAACAGAAACTTCTCTCAAAATTTGGAATTATGAGTTGTTCATGAGTAGGATTTTGACCTGATTAATATTTTATGTTTATTTTAATGCCTTTTTGGACCTTTACTCCATGAATGGAGTCTTCTTTAAAACATGTACATAAGCAACTTTGACCAATGGTGGTAAAATTGTCAATCGTTGGACAATATGTGATATTATCATTGATACATATGCATAAGTAAATATTGTTATGAAACAAGATGGGCACAAGATAAGGAAACCCACATTAATTCCATTGACATATATTATGTTTATGTCCAATAAGACACATGCTTAACCATTGGGGATCCTTAAAAATGTGTTTGTTGACTTAATGGGGGTAAAGTTTCATGTTGATTTCAAAGTTATAGAGATGGATGAAGGAGATAATTACCCAAAATTGCTTGCCAAACCATGGTGTTATAAAAATAATTGGGATATTCACTTTAAAAAGTGATACATTATTTTTGATAATGGGTAACAACTTGTGTTGATCCCCCTAGATAGTAACCACAAGCCACTGTATGTTGAAAATTTAGATGTGGATGAGGAAATACGCAACACTATAATGTAGCTAGTCAGGGTGGAAAATATCTTGATGTATATAGTGGGGGAATTCTAGGTTAAGTTGATTCCAACTCTATCTTGAACACTACAAGAGTAACTTACGATTGTTGGGTTCAAAAATCTTATGAAGTGATAGGAGGGAAGTGCGACACTATTAATTCAATTCAGAGCTCACCTATGACACAAGAAAATTTGAAGGATGCAAGTGTCAAATCTAGTTCAACCACCACATCCAAGGTTTAGGTCCCATGCACAATGTCCATAATGAAGTAGGTGTTCCACCTTAGTAAATTTAGACTTATTACCTTATCTAATTATTAATTATTGTCCCCAAAAAGTGGCTTCTCATTTTTGGGACAACATATGAACTATTTTGGCCCTGCAAGACAAAAATTGTCTCTTCCCTTTCAAAAAATTTGTTCTGAGCTTTCAAATTCCCCATTTTTCAAGCTTTTTCAGTAAAGGGATTAGCAAGTTCAAAGGTTCAAAGGCTTCTACAGGTGAGTCCAATCAAAAGAACCAGTTTCCAGCACTCAGGGATTTTTGAGATTGGTTCAACACCTTGGTTCAATCAAAAGAATTCAATCAGCAAGCTTCTAAGCACCATTGAACCATTGAACCTTTAAGCAAAAAGGTTCAAGGGTTCAATGGGTTCAAGGTTTAACGTTGTCAATAGGAGTTGAGGACACCCAACAAAGTTCAAAGTTCAACCATTTCAAAGGTTCCACGGCCCTGAGCACTTAACGAGTCTGAAAAGCTTAAACCATTGAACCATTTTGGTTCATTGGTTTAATGGGTTCAACGTTCAATCGGTTCAATGCTTCAGGTTCAAAGGTTCAAAGGCTGCCTCCATTAAGGAAAGAAACATGTGTAAAGAAGAGTCAAGTAGAATGTGATATGTGTTGGCATTCGCTTCTCAAAGCTCCTTATAAGCTGCAGGCTTCTTTCGATAAAGCTTCTCTTAGAGTTTCGTGGAGGGCAACAAGTGGCAACCGCGGAAGGCTCCACTATGTTTCTCTAATAACAACGGACTATACCACATGTCCCTAACAGAGATTAGTAGAGGCTAACAAGTGTCATCATCCATGAGAGCTTGACTGAGCCCCAAACATTTTTAAGATGTCGTAAAGGCTTGAGAAGGCAGATGCTACCAAGTGTCAATAGTGGAAGATGCCACGTGTCTCTGGTTAAAAGATCAGAAGGTGCCACATGTCAAAGGACAGAGCACTCTAGAGTGCAAAGGTGCACATAAAGCTAAGGAAAGGTTTCCTTTAGACAAATTGTTTGAAGGAATTCCTTCAGACATTTCATCCAAAGGAAACAAAGGGACCAATAATGCACTGAAGAATTGAAGCCCGAAGGCCACTTGGAAGATCTTGAAGGGCAGACACCTTTGTGGAGGGACACTCGACATTTAGAAATAGACCTTTTTCAAGACCCTAAAGGGCAAGTTCCCTTTGTGAAAGGTTTGAGCCTCAAAGTGTAGCAGAAGCTACCAAGTGTCACATGTCGAGACATAATTTTAGATGAAGCTTCAAAGTACAGAACACGCCACGTGTCCCATCTCAGTGTAGCAAAAGCTATCACATGTTTGCATCTATGCCTCCAGTCGTTAACAAGTTTCAAAGCTTATTCTGATAAGCCTATTTCAAAGCTATAGATGACACCATGTGTCCTCACCTACGTCACAGTAGAAAGTGACCATGGCAAGTGAGAAAGACATGAGAGAGTTGCTAGGAAGAATGACGGGCCTGCAAACGTCAAATTTATCACAATGAAGTGTCTATTGATTTTTGCAGACTTAAAGCGTAGACCCAAATGTGTTCAAAAAATCTTAAGGCTAGGACCAAGAGAAGGAAGAGACAAAGAGGGAAACTCAGCAAGAGTTAATTCCAATAGGTGAAGCAGTTTGTCAGGTAGATATTAGGAGCCTGCAAACATTGAAAGCGCCATCTATTTATCCCCTTTGAGATAAAGGTAGAATAAACAATTGCGTAGCTAAGCAGGTGATAGAATGAGAGATTCAAGCTCAAGAGGAGGCACTCAAGATGAATCAACATGCCACAGTTAAGGCAGCCGCCCTGCTCTGGCATGGCCCTTCCTGACAAGACCAAGAATGCATCCAAGGCATTGAATGCACTGAATGGGTCGCTCCATGAGACAAAGTGCCAAGCCCCCATTAGGCCTCTATATAATGTAATATTTTATACCATTTGAAAGGAGATCTTCCCAATACATAAGCAAAAACTTTGCCCAAATTGAAAGGCGAATACTGATACTTTGAGCTCAGATTGTATTTCATATTATTTTATCTAAATGAGAAAGCAAGTGATTCACAGACTTTGTGCTGTATAGCTTGTATCATTTTAGGAGATTGTTCTTATGTCTATCTTCTAAATGTGTTCTTGTTTATTTAATTTAACAATCACAGATAGTGGAAGTGATAAGGAAGGTGTCCTAAAACTAGTTACTTTCAGACTTTGTGCTAACATAATTGTTTTCAGTGTGTGTTTTTATTTTCTGTTTCTATGTAAAGGACCTTGGGATGACTTTGTGCCCCCATTGTTCTTTGTATCTCACTCTTGGGTAGTCAAAGTGGAGACTTTGTGCTACATCTTAAATTACTGGTTTCTACGCCCTTGGCACCCTATTACTTATCCTACCACAAAGATTCTTGTTGTTTGCAAGGACAAGCACTTCTGGAATTAGAGAAGTGCCTTTTATCGCTTCACCAAGATTTATACTATCCAAGAAGGGATCTAGCTCTTGGCTGAATGTTACTTCTAAAAGAAGAGAAGTACTTTCACCAATCACCCAGGATTTCTCCTCTATTTGTTAACATCATCTCTAAAAAAAGAGAGATGGATGGCTTATCCCACCCCTGTGTCTTAATTTTTACTTATATATATAGTATATACCCTCCGTATTTTAATAAGGAACCTCCCCTTGATGAGAGGAGAGATTTGTCCCCTATTGATGTAGTAAAACTACACACCTAGATGACCAATCTCCCTATGTTGTGGTGATAGGAACTATTTTGCTCACCAGCTAGTTGGTCGACAAAATATTCACCCAATAATTTTTTGACGACTCCGCTGAGGATGAATGTGCAGTCTAAAGCCTCAAGTTTTAGATTGAAGCAGTTCCTTCCCTTATCCATTATATAGACTCTGGCAACTCTATTCTATGTCTTACCCATTATCATTTATAGCCTTACCATCTTCCTCCACCTCTATTATTTTATCTGGTTTACAAAACCAGAGCTGCTGGGAAAGAGTGCACAGTTTGAAGCCTCAAGCTAAAGTAGGGCCAATCCTTTTCCATTTTTGTTCTAAAATCTGGCCACTCCTTCTAGATTTTTTATCCCTATTTTTCATAATTAAATCATGGTAGTTTGAGGCCCCTGGGGTAACTCTTTTGGCCCACTCAACTTGACTCCACCTCTGCATGAACTCCCACATAGTTTAAGAAAGAATTTCTCCAAATTCTTTGGTGATGGGATAGTTCACCCTGATGAACACATTGTAGCCTTTAGCATAGCCTGTGGTGTGATAGGGGTGGAATTTGAAGATGTGGAAGTCAAGCTTTTAGTGGAGACACTACAAGGTGCTGTTGTAGACTGGTTATACCACCTGCAAGCTAGATTAGTGACTGACTGGGATACACTCAAAGCCAAGTTTTAAGCAAGGTTCAAGCCCATAGAAGATGCACATGCCTTACTAGCCTAGATCACTCAAATGAAGAAGGAACCTCATGAGCCTATGAGGGATTTTATTGCTAGGTTCGACAAGCTGAGGCACAGGATTCCCATGGTCACCTAGCCAACACCTCAAAACCTCAAATGCTTCTTCATCAACTCATAGCTACCTGAAGTGAGTTTTTACTTAGACGAGCTGGCCACATAGACCTTATTGCTGCTCAAGATTTGGCTACTAAGGTATAAGATGACCTTATCTTGGCAATAAAGATAAGGAAAGACCGGAACAGAGGAAAACCCTCTTCATCTTCTAAATGCTCACCCAGAGCCACCACTGACCCAATGGTACAAAAGTTGGCAAATGAATTGCTAGCCTTGAAAAGGCAAATTGCCCAAGGTATGTCTTCTACTCCTCTATATAGAGATGTGCCAAGGAGGACATTTCACAATCAGCCATATCAAGGCAACGCTACTAGAAGTCAAGGGCAACCAAATCATCTTCCTCCCCCATAGAGGAACCTTGCCCTTGAAGCACCTCCAACCAACTTAGTAGTTAGATATCTGGAAATGGAACATGTTTCCTCTTTCCAACTTGAGTTTGAGCAAGAAAATTATGTTGATCTCTTTAGGGAAGATTAAGAAGAATCAGGTGGTGACTCCCACATTGGTTTCCTGAATTACCAGGATGAACCTAGAAGTGAAGGTGAAGCAGTCAAAGGATCATACGCAGTATTCACCTAGTCTGAGAATCAGTCAGCCCAGTAGGCTGATAAAGAGAAGATAGAGGAGCGACCTCAACCAACAACCTCAATTGCTAAGTGTGGAACCACTCTACCTTTCTAGCCAAAGAACCCAGCAGTTGCTAAAAAAGTAAGTGCATCGAACATCTCTACACCTTCTACTTCAACTTCGTAGATCAGTCCTCTCCCTCCCAAAAATTAAAAGGATGAACTCCCATCCTCTCTTCCAAGTCCATCTCAGTCATTTGACATGATTGATCATGTCAAGAAATCTAAAATTCAAATGACTGAGTTTGAATCCCTGCAAGCCAATCCTGAGCAATTAAACATTGGTGGAGAACTAAGTATGGACCTATTTGAGGCAAAATTTGTGGTCACCCAAACATTGGCCCCTATAACTCAAATTCTATTTGAGTATTTAGGTAGGGGTAATTACTTCTTGACTACAGAGGATGCTCATGTCTCAGTTGATGAAAGTCCTATAGCTGACAATCTAGGATTTGATCCAAATAAGACATCAGAAGAATTGGTAGGGCGCAGTACAAATTCAAGAAGGATATTCCATCTCCAATGAAGAGAAATCTAATAGAAGATCAGCTTAAGATGATGCTTGGATCTGGGAATTTGATGGCAAAAAATCTTCCACTAATGCTAGAGTTGGGACTATGTTGATATCTCCTCAAAGATATATTTTTCCTTCATGCAAGTTGCAATTCAGTAACACCAACAACACAGTTGGATGTGAATCTCTATTGCTTAGATTGAAGACTACTCAAGATAAAGATATCAAACTCCTTCACACCAAAGGAGATGCTGAGCTGTTGGTTTGTCAAGAGTTTGATGTTGACAATCAAAGCATGTGCTAGACTAGACCAGCAGAACAACAAGCTATGGTGGTAGACCATACTACTATACTCCAAAGTCAGCAAAAGGAACTCTTCACCGAGAGAGCAAGGAGTTATGGTTTTCAAATTGAAGACCAAATCCTACCATGGGGCAAGAAGAAGAAAGAGCCAAGAGGAAGATGCAAAAAATTGGTTTCCTGGTGGAGAGCTCCATTCGCCCATCACCGTTTCTAGGGAAAAAATGGTTTCCTACTGGTTTATCAAGATGGCATCCCCTTTTATTCACCTCATGATGAGTAGCATCTGAAGTACTTCAATTCTTGAAGTACCAAATAAGTTCACTTATACATATGTATATCTGTATAGTCTTTATTTTTATTTTGTGCTTTTCATTTTCATTTTTGGAGCCTTTCTTTTTTAGTAGCATGACTCCGTAGCCAATGGCACACTTCAAGGCATCGAACATTCTGATTTCTACTCCCCTCAGCTATTTCAAGTTTCCAACTGAAGGAAGTTCCCCAACTGGAGCCAGCTATTGTCCCCAAAAAGTGCCTTCTCATTTTTGGGACAACATATGAATTATTTTGGCCCTGTAAGACCAAAATTATCTCTTCCCTTTCCAAAAATTTATTCTGAGCTTTTAAATTCCCATTTTTCAAGCTTTTCAATAAAGGGATTAGCAGGTTCAAAGGCTTCTATAGGTGAGTCCAATCAAAATAACTAGTTTCCAGCACTCAGGCATTTTTGAGATTGGTTCAACACCTTGGTTCAATCAAAATAATTCAATCAGCAAGCTTCTAAGCACCATTGAACCATTGAACTATTGAAGCTTTAAGAAAAAAGGTTCAAGGGTTGAATGGGTTCAAGGTTTAACGTCGTCAGTAGGAGTTGAGCGCACCCGACAAAGTTCAAAGTTTAACCATTTCAAAGGTTTCGTAGCCCTGAGCACTTAATGAGTCTGAAAAGCTTGAATCGTTGAACTGTTGTACCTTGAACCATTTTGGTTCATCAGTTCAATGGGTTCAATGTTCAATCAGTTCAACGCCCCTAGTTCAAAGGTTCAAAGGCTGCCTTAGTTAAGGAAAGAAACACGCGTAAAGAAGAGTCAAGCAGAACATGACACGTGTCAGCATTCACTTCTCAAAGCTCCTTATAAGTTGTAGGCTTATTTCAATAAAGCTTCTCTTAGAGTTTTGTGGAGGGTGACAAGTGGCAATTGCAAAAGGCTCCAATATGTTTTTCTAAGAGTAGAAGATCATGCCACATGCCCCTAGTAGAGATTGGTGGAGGCTGACAAGTGTCATTATCTGCGAGAGCCGGACTGAGCCCCAAACATTTCTATGATGTCATGAAGGCTTGAGAAGGTAGATGCTACTAAGTGTAAATAGTGGAAGATGCCACGTGTCTCTGGTTAAAAGAGTGGAAGGTGCCATGTGTCAAAGGATGGAGCACTCTCGAGTGCAAAGGCACACATAAGGCCAAGGAAAGGTTTCCTTTGGACAAATTGTTCGAAGGAATTCCTTCAGACATTTTATCTGAAGTAAATAAAGGGACCAACATCCAATTGAAGAATTGAAGCCTGAAGGCCACTTGGAAGATCCTAAAGGGTAGACGCCTTTGTGGAGGGACACTCGACATTCAAAAATAGACCTTTTTCAAGACCCCAAAGGGCAAGTTCCCTTTGGGAAAGGTTTGAACCTCAAAGTGTAGTGAAAGCTACCAAGTGTCACATGCTGAGACACAATTTTAGATGAAGCTTCAAAGCACAAAACTCACCACATGTCCCATCCCAGTGTAGCAAAAGCTATCACGTGTCTGCATCCGTGCCTCCAACCACTAACAAGTTTCAAAGCTTATTTCAAAGTTGTAGATGCTACCACGTGTCCTCACCCACATCATAGTGAAAAGTGACCATGGCAAGTGAGAAAGACATGATAGAGTTGTTAGGAAGAATGACGGGCCCGCAAATGTCAAATTTGTCACAATGAAGTGTTTGTTGATTTTAGCAGACTTAAAGCGTGGACTCAAATGCATTCAAAAGAACCTAAGGCCAAGACCAAGATAAGGAAGAGACAAAGATGGAAACTCAATAGGAGTTAATTATAGAGGTGAAGCAGTTTGCTAGGTAGATATTAGGGGCCTACAAACATTAAAAGCACTGTCTGTTTGTCCCCTTTGAGATAAAGGAAGAATAGATAGTTGTATAGCTAATCAGGTGATGGAATGAAAGATTTAGGCTTGAGAGGAGGCACTAGAGATGAATCGACATGCCACAGTTAAGGCAGCTACCCTGCTCCAGCATGGCCCTTCCTAACAAGACCAAGAATGCATCCAAGGCATTGAATGCACCGAATGGGTCACTCCATGGGACGAAGTGCCAAGCCCCCCTCAGGCCTCTATATAATGTAATCTTTTATACCATTTGAAAGGAGATCTTCCCAATACAGAAACAAAAACTCTTCCCAAATTGAAAGGTGAATACTGAGACTTTGAGCTCAGATTGTATTTCATATTATTTTATCTGAATGAGAAAGTAAGTGATTCACAGACTTTGTGCTGTATAGCTTGTATCATTTTAGGATATTGTTCTTATGTCTATCTTCTGAATGTGTTCTTGTTTATTTAATTTAATAAGCAGAGCTAGTGGAAGTGATAAGGAAGGTGTCCTGAAACTAGTTACTTTTAGACTTTGTGCTGACATAATTGTTTTCAGTGTGTGTTTTTATTTTCTATTTCTATGTAAAGGACCTTGGGATGACTTTGTGCCCCCATTGTTCTTCATATCTCACTCTTGCACAATCAAGGTGGAGACTTTGTGCTACATCTTAGATTGTTGGTTGCTACACCCTTAGCACCCTATTACTTATCCTACCAGAAAGATTCATGTTGTTTGTAAGAACAAGCACTTCTGAAAGATGAGAAGTGCCTTCTGTCGCTTCACCAGGATTTCTACTATCTAGGAAGGGATCTGGCTCTTGGCTAGTTGTTACTTTTGAAAGAAGAGAAGTACCTTCACCAATCACCCAAGATTTCTCCTCTGCTTGTTAACATCATCTCTAAAAAAAGATAGATGGATGGCTTATCCCACCCCTGTCTTACTTTTTGCTTATATATATAGTATATAGCCTTCGTATATTTAATAGGGAACCTCCCCTTGATGAGAGGAGAGATTTGTCCCTTGTTGATGTAGTAAAATTGCACACCTAGATGACCAATCTCCCTATGTTGTGGTGATAGGAACTATTTTGCTCACCAGTTAGCTGGTCGACAAAATATTCACCCAACATTAATAATTTGAAGATGTCCCTACTTTTGTAAATGATATCAAAGCTTATGTCCCTAAGGAGAAGGGTCACTTGAGTGAAATATTATATGCTTTGAAGAGTATAGTCACGTGTTGGTGGGTAACACATAATACAAACCTTCCAACATGGGATGAAGTTAAGGAAGGCATATGTACTTAGTTTGAATGGAGTAACGACAAATGAGAAATACTCAACAATGATAGACAATATTCCCTCGATAGAAACCTCCAAAATTGAGAAGAGGCATAGACGAGGAATGCACACATGATCCCTATACATTTATGGGTTCATATGCTTTATAATACATTGAGGACATAGGCTTGTGCATGGTGCATAATTTGTGAGACATACTAGGAAATTATTGATTGGGGGATGTCAAGATTACCTTTGTTCACACGTTCTCCTTTTCTTCGCCCAAGCCTGAGATTTATAGACTTTTTTTTATGAATACGTCAAGATAATATGGAGGATAATGTTATTATGGAGGAAAACATTAGGAAAAAATATAATGAGAATGAACTTGCATTTCCAAAGATGTTTAAAGAATGTAGTTTGAATAGTGACTTCATAAAAATGATGATGAAGCATGGATGGAACACAACTGGAGATACAAGTGTGGAAAAGAGACGGTAGTGCACCAATTAGATGAGATAAAACCTAAAAATTTTGAAGACCACTTAAAATTAGAAAATTCTTATGGGTTGTGTGAGGTCATGGATACATTGGTGGATCTTCTATCTAATATAAGAATCTGAGTGGGTAATCCCCATGGTAATAAGCATTAAAAAATATGGGTTCATTCAGTTATGCATTAACTTTTGGTTACTATTGATGAAACTATTGATGGTTAGACAATATGTGATATTATCATTGATACACATGCGTAAGTAAATATTCTTATGCAATAGGCTGGGCACATGTGTCACTAACCCATTCCCAACTTCAATCACCAAATAAATTGTATAAAGAGTGGCAGGTTACAAAATCTATACTTTCACCACAAGATTCTTTAGCTACCACCAAAGAATGAGGAAGAGAATACGTTGAAAACCACATTATCCAATGAATGGGGCTCCTTCACATACAATATGATCCCTTTAGACTTAAGAATATATCACCTATATTTTTGTGCATAACATTAGTTATGTTCAAGGATTTCATCCACCATTTTCTTCAAGCGTATCTGGATGACTAGATGATTTATGGGTTGGTAAAGGACCATCACACAATTTTTATCCTAATGTTTGAGTGTTGTGGCAGTTACAAATTTTTATCAATTTGAATAATTATATCTTTGCAACCCATTTTAGAACTTTTCTTGGTCATGTCACTTTTAAGGAAGGATTATTATTAGATCCAACCAAAGTTATTGTCATATTAAAATTGTAGGTGCCAAACACATAGATGGGAGTGCATGCATTTTGGGGGGCATATGAGCTACTATCATAAGTTTAATCAAAAATACACAAAGATAGCCACACATTTAAATAAAATTTTAAGAAAGGATAGACCGTTCATTTGGACAAAAACCATCAAAATGCATCTGACACCCTAAAAGACAAGATTATGAATGTGCAAATCTTGTAATTTATATACTTCAACACTCAATTCCATGTCCATATAGATGCATCAAGAATGCCTATTGGAACCATTTTAACACAATTATGGAATGGTAGGATTGATCATCCAAGGGTAATTTTAGTGGCTATTTATATCCATTTAACTATAAGTAGGGTTTTTCCATTTTGAAAATGACCAATTATGTGAAAATATACATTAGTTGAATAACTCAAATTTTATACGATTTCCTATCTTTGTGCTTCTAATAGCCCTATAAAATATCCTCTAAACTATTTTGGGACATAGATTCGCCATAATTATTATACATGTGTGGGTCTGATTCACCCTAAAATTATAGGATATATGTATGAGTTATTTATAATCACTATATGTGTGTGTGTGTGTGTGTGTCGATGTATGTTTGTATGCATGCATGCATGCATAAATACACACACACACACACACACACACACACACACACACACACACACACACACACACACACACACATATATGGTGTGAGTACATGTCTGTGTGTGTAAGAAATACATTTTTGTTATGCCCTTAACCATTAATGTGTCTAGGGATATGTGTGGCCAACTTGTGGCTTACAAACCTCTTTTATTTACTTGTTACATTTCTCTATGTTCTTAGATAGGTCAGCCTATGGAATAACCTTGGCTAAGAAGACTATATATAGAAGGTAGTGGTTAGTCTTTAATCATCATGTAAAGTATTATGTTATTAGTGCATTATTTTGGAGGTTGTCTCTTCGAAGTGGTTTTGCTATATTATCCAATATTCTGTTATGCTATCAATTATCACTTTGTAATCTCTCATATTTTCTTATTTTGGGTAATATAAAATCATTCTATGTGAATAACTAAGTAATTTTATTACAAGTGGTATCAGAGCTTCGATTTGGGCAAGTTTTCTATGACATTTTTTTTTTCAAATCTAGTAAGGCATGGCTTCTGGGAGCAGTGAAAGTGAAAAAACATAACTTGCAATCCAAGAAGAATTAATTTTTTTGTCAGCGCAGTATTGCTTGAAACACTTTTTTGAAAAAAAAAAGTCTGAATTTTTTTCCCCTTGCACACTTGTAGTCATTGGATTCATCTCGATGAGACGATCGAAATGGTGTATTATGTCAGTACACTTTTTTTGGTACTAAAAATTTTACTCTAGTGTGGAAAGGTAATCATTGGATTTGTCTTGACAAAGTGATCGTAATGGTACCATTTCTTGGTACACTTTTTTTTGGGGTCAAAGCCTTCCTAGAGTTTTTTTATGGTAGGTCCTTCAGCTTGAGGAAGAAAAGGGGCACCAGAGACTCCTAAGACTCTTGTCGATGACATGGAATCTAAAACTTTAGATCCGATGATTTTTCAACTTCAAGAAGACATAAAAAACTTGGTGAAGCATGATGACTTTGTTGTAGTCTAAGTTGATGTTTTAGGGATGCACAGAGAGATTAATGGAGTTCACAGTGAATTTCAACATATCACTATACAATTGGCTACCCTCACATCTCAGTTTTAGCCTAATAACCCTCCACTTCAGCATTTAAATCCCCCTCTCAACAACTCCCATGCTGGTATGAAACTGATGTTGCCAAAAGCAGACATGCATAAGTTTGATGGTAAGGATCCTCTCACTTGGATTAACCAAAGTGAGAGTTTATTTGAGTTGCATCAAACCCCTTGTTCTCAGAGGGTGATGGTGGCATCCATGTATATGGAACCTGAGCAATTCATTTGGTATTGTTGGTTATGTGCTCAAAAGAAAAAGCATGGTGCTCCTCTTACATAGACTATTTTTACTGAGGAGTTGACAACTCATTATCAAAATAATGTTTTTAAGAATTATTTTAGCCAATTAGCCAAGATATGATAAATAGGACCTGTGAAGGATTATATTAATCAATTTTAGAATCTCTCTTTATAGGTGGAAGATATCACTGAGATAAATTTAATAGATCTATTTTTGGGCGGCCTCAAAGATAATATCCAATACGAGGTTTGAGTGTTTAGCCCAACATCTGTATCAGAAGCTATCCTAAGACACGCATGATAGAATAAAAAGAGATGGTCAAAAGGAAAACTTTCACTATTGGTCGTGATCGTAACTTTTTAGCACCATCATTTCCATAACCTACCAAATTAACATAATGACAAATTAAGGAGAAGTGAGCTAAAGGGTTGTGTTATGGTTGTGATAGAAAATGGGACAAAGACCATCATTATGCTAAAAAGAAGCTATTTTACATTGAAGGTGCCAATGACGATGAAGATGATGCAAAAACACATGATGTGGATGCAAAAATTCTTGAGGAGGAATCTGAAGATTCTCAGCCTACTATTTCATGCCATGCCCTGTTAGGTATTAGTACTCCCAAAACTCTTCAGGTTATGGGTTTCCTTAAGAAACAAAAGGTCACTATCTTGATTAATTCTGGGAGCACACCCATCTTCATCCATAATAAGTTGGGTGCTTTTTTGAACTATTTCATTTATCCAGCTCCAAAATTTTAGATTATGATTGCAGATGGTGGTACTATCAGTTGCTCAGGAAAATGTCATAGTATTAAGCTAGCCATGGGAGACTACTTATTGGATTCTCCTATGTTTGTTATTTCAATGGGTGGAGCTGATATTGTTTTGGGAATCTAGTGGCTCACCACTTTGGGCACTATTGAGATGAATTTTTAAGAATTATTCATGCATTTTCATTCTGAAGAAAGGACATTTGAGCTAAGAGGATTAAAGGTTAAATATCCCCAACTTGTTAGCTAAGAGGATTAAAGGATAAATCTCCCCAATGATAAAGATTCTTCGTAAGGGTGCTAAGGGATTTGTAGCTCACTTGTTTTCTATGGAAGTATAGCCAACTCAACCATCTCCACCTCTTGATCTATAACAAATAATTGATACCCATTCTATTATTTTTGGATACATGCTAAAAGGACTTCCACCTAGCCACATGTATGATTATGCTATCACACTTATTACTGGGAGTACACCACCCAACTTCAAGCCATACAGGTACCCCTATGCCCAAAAAAGTGAAATTGAAAAGATGGTATAAGAGATGTTGGATGTAGGAATAATTCACCATAGCCAAAGTGAATACTCTTCACTAGTTGTCATGGTGAGAAAGAAAGATGACACTTGAAGGATGTACCCTGACTACAAAGAACTCAATAAGTACACTATCAAAGGTAAGTTTTCAATTCCTATCATTGATAATTTAAGAGATGAATTGAATGGTGCTCTTTATTTTACCAAGTTAGATCTACATTCTGGGTATCATCAAACTAGGATCCATGATGAAGACATACCCAAAATCGCTTTCAGGACTCATGAGAGCCATTATGAATTTTTGGTTATGCCTTTTGGCCTAACAAATGCACCATATACTTTTCAAAGTTTGATTAATACTATTTTTAAGCCATTTTTGAGGAAATTTGTTTTGGTATTCTTTGATGATATCTTCATTTATAGTAAAAATTGGGCAAACCATTTGCAACATGTGAAATAGGTACTCTCCATTTTGGAGCAAAATCAATTATATGCCAAACCTTCCAAATGTACTTTTGGGGCTGGTGAGGTTGAATATTTGGGTCATTTGATGTCTTATAAAGGAGTGAAAGTGGATACTAAAAAACTCCAAATAATGGTGGACTAGCCAATTCCTAATACATTCAAGCAACCTCGATGATTTTTGGGGCTTACTAGTTATTATCACAAATTTCTCAAAAATTATGGTTGTATTGCAGCCCCACTTACCTCTTTGTTAAATAAATAATCATTTTAAGGGACTGATACATCTACCAGAGCATTTGAACAATTGAAATTGGTTATGTGCACTACTCCAATATTAGCCACTCCTGATTTTTCTTATATTTTTGTGCTTGAATGTGATGCATCTAGGTATGGTGTGGGTGATGTATTCATGCAAGAAGGTAGATCAATGGCATTTGAAAGTCATCAACTCAAGGGTAAAAATTAGTGCAATCCCATCTATGAGAAAGAAATGATGGCCATTTTGCATGCAGTTAAACAATGGAGACCTTATTTGATGGGTCACCACTTTTATGTAAAAATTGGTCGTGATAGTCTTAAATATTTTTAGGAACAAAGGTTGTCATCTGAAGAATAACAAAAATGGGTAACTAAGATGCTAGGCTATGATTTTGAAATAGTCTGCAAAAAAGGCAAGGACAATGTGGTGGTAGATGCACTATCCAAAAAAGATGAATTAGTTGAGGCATTGTTATGTGCCATAACCATTTTGCAGCCAGATTGGCTAGAGGAAGCATGATTAGAATGGGAACATGATAGTAATACTCATGGTTTGATTCAAAATCTTTAGCAAGGTTTAGATGGATTTAAAAACTTCACATGGAAAGGTAATGCATTATGGTACAAAAATAGATTGTACCTATGTAATAATTCTCTTCTTAAACAAAAAATCCTTTAAGAACTTCATGCAACTCCAATTGGGGGTCATTCAAGATTTTTGAAAATCTATCATAGGATCAATCAAGTTTTTTTTTGGGAAGGTCTCAAGGGGGGTGTCCATAAATATGTGTTTGAATGTATGATTTGTCAACAAAACAAAGGTGAAACCATCAAAACTCTAAGTCTTTTACAGTGTTTATCTCTCCTTAGCCAGTGTTGGAAAGAGGTATATATGGATTTCATTACAGGGTTACCAAGATCTGATGGTCAAAATGTTAGCATGGTTGTTGTAGATAATCTTAGTAAGTTTTCTCATTTTTTGTTAATTATCCCAACCATTTGTTGCTAGTACAATAGCTTATACTTTCTCAATACAATTCAAAAACTGCATGGGACCCCTGAGATCATTAGCAGTGATAGAGATCTCATTTTTACTAGTAATTTTTGGACTGAGTTATTTACATGTCTAGGCACTAAATTGGCTGATAGGTCATCCTATCATCCTCAATTTGATGGAAAAATTGAGGTAGTCAACAAATGTTTGGAAGGATATCTCTATTGTTTTGTTTTTGATAAATAGGATAAATGGGTTCATTGGTATAATACTTGTTGAATGGTGGTATAATACTTATGTTCATATTTCTTCCAAAATGTCTCTTTTGTGGCACTATATGGATTCTACCCTCCATCTATCACTTCAACATTGAAGGTCCATCCTAAGGTTCATGCAGTTGAAGAACATGTTTACCATCAATAGGAGGTCATTTGTAAGTTTGTCATGAAAATTTAGCTATGTCCTAGAATTACATGAAGCAACAAGCAGATCAACATAGAAGTGAGAGGCATTTTGACATTGGTGATTGGGTTTTTTTTCACTTATATCCATATAAATATATGTCATTGAAACAACAAAAAAAAGATAACAAGTTGTCCCCTAAGTATTATGGGCCTTATCAGATCTTGCAAAAAATTGGTAATGTGGCCTACAAGTTAAATTTTCCCTCATCCACTCACATACATCCAATATTTCATGTATCATGCCTAAAGAAAGTCATTAGACATAGAGCTACCATTCAAGCAGAATTACCAGAATTGGATGAGGAAGGTATAGTTATTCTTGATCCTGAGGTGATCCTTCAACAATGCACCAAGTAATTACGTTCTAGAGCAATTATAGAATACTTGATCAGATGGAAGAATCTACCATGTGAAGATGCCACTTGGGAGGATGAAGCATTTGTGCATCAGCATCCATAGTTGCCATAAAGTTTCATTACAATTTCAATTGTATTTCTTGACATATTTCATGTTGGGCATTTTGAGTTGCAGAGTCAAAATTTAAGATCATGCTTAACAAAATGTCACATCAAATCCTTGATAGAGAGCTTTGAAGTATATTATCAAATAGTTTACTCAACTCACAAAAATACAAATCCAAAATTTACACTTATGATTCATTTGATGAGCTTTATCATGTGGTATACAACATTGTCATTAAAAATTTGGATGTTAATATGTTGAAGTATATATTTATTACTTCTTAATGCAGTTGATATAAATATCAAGGAAAATAATGCCTAAACTTATATAGACACTAAAATATAATATTTGACACTTGGAAATGTAAATCTTGATCTATATTTATCCTACATGACTTTTGCATCTCCAAATATATCTTCTTCTACTATTGGGAATTACCCCATAGTGGTGAAGAGCCATAACTAGAATGTGCACAACATAGTATTTTTGGTCAATCACAATCAATTAATCTTATTATAATAAGTGAGTTATTTATACAAATTCTTTCTCAAATAAATTATTGGTCAATTATTTATCTCTTATCTCACAAGTCTCTCTCTTATCTCTACAAGCTCTTTCCTATTATCATTCACAAGTCTATCCTATCTACGTGAGTTGGTATTACAACCTTTATTCTCTCAAACATTCATGAGATGAAACTCATTTTATTTATTTTTCACACATTAATAAAGCCCAATAGTGTGAACATTAAAATATTATTCCTAACATTCTCCCCTTAATTTGCACACATGCAACAATATATATGTGAAAATGTCTATGTAACTCACCAAATAAAACATCATATAATGGGTCGTGTAGATTGTCTTCAACTCACTCCTTACATTATTATTGTCTGAGGCTAGGATGATGAATTGAAAACTTACACTCTAAATTTTATGACGATTGATCAATGTTTCTAGTGAGATGCATCATCTTTGCTCATCATCTCAACAACTTGTTCAACTATATCGTGACAACAAAACCAAAATGTTGGGCATTTTTCATCCACATCCAAGATTTTACACCATGTGCATAACTAAACATTCAAAAACTCATTTTTCCAACATATCATGCTAATGAATAATTTGCTCACTTGAGGCACAAAGAAAGTATTGAGTCTCAGTTGGGTTAGTTGTGCAGGTCATTCACTTAATACCATGTTATTTAACACATTGTGAGCACAAACATGTATTAAACTTATTCTTAGTATGATTTCATAACATAGTTTTTCACATAAATTCTTCCACATATAAATAAATACTCAGAGATAATTTTAATCTACTTAGTGAAACTATTGCATAAGCAAATTACTAAAGTAGATAATCACTTAACAAAACTTGCACCTCTTCTCATTAAGTCCACAACATATCCACATAAGTACATAAGTTCATATAAATTCTCATAAATAAACTAAATAAATTGATTCATTATTCCAACAACAGAATGACACTAATCCTAACAACTCTATATAAACATAGAGGCAAGGTGGGATTTTATAGAGTTCAAGCACCACCTTACATTCACATTACATTAATATGCACTTCAAAAACATGCACACAAATTTCTATAAATAATAGTTGTAAAGGCTTACCTTGAATTTCTTAGTCCTAGTGATTTCCTAAATCTACACCATTATGTTAGATTCAATTCAAAATTATTATGTATTAATTTTCTTTTTTGGTGGACTTGCTATGCTAAGATGACATGTAATTCATGGTCTGCATCATGGCACTATAACAACCCTGATAGGTTAGATGTAGAAATACATGAATTATTATTTTTAATTCAACAAATATACCAAAAATAGATTATACGATGATAATATACAAAGACCATAATAAATACTCAAGTTGTAATAGTAGAAACAAGCATAATACATCACATATCATCGATCTCTAAAATCATGAAAGAACACGTCATAATGTGAATATAGAAAATAATCACACTGACTCAACTACAACTGAAACAAGTCTAAAACTACTGCTATCAAAGTATAGTATTAAGTAATTACAACTCTTCATGAAAATATTCAATGATAAGTACAATACAATATAATGTACATATAAGATACATGGCTTCCCTGAAGCATAAATCCCAAACTCAAGTATCTATGGAAATCTCGAGTGTCATCTCAAGAAGTAGTATTTTTGTGGGGAAGAAGAGCATCATCTGAGTGATTTTACACACTAACCACAGACCAATGATCTGCTACACTAATCCTATTAAGAAATATCCCTCCCCTCATAGATGAGTAGATAGTGATGGTGCAGAAATCCAGAGAGATAAGCAAGTACCCATGTGTTGTATGATTTCTAAACTAAACATGTAGTGTATCATTAAAAAATTTATATTTCAATATATTATACAAAAATGTAAATCATACTCGTGAAATGATAATGTTTCACTAAACATACTTTGGCCTAAATTTTTATAAATAATAATGATATATAAATCAATCAAATTCATACACACCACTTGATCAGACTACCTTCATCTGTCATTATGACACCATTAAGGTAATGAAGTCCATCTCACTCCTTAATCTATATCAACAATACATATTGGTCAAATACAATTAAACCACAAGATTCATTTAATTTACATTCTACTAGCAAACACAACATATAACATACTAAACATAGGATTAACTTGAACATACATTTATTCTATCAAACGTATGTATGAATCTTACATCATTATCTATTTTATACTAAAAAAATGACTATAATTTATACCACTTGGATAATTACATATTTTCACTACCATAATTAGTTTCTAAACATACTACACCTTATGATAACCCATATTACCATAGTCTAATATTCTAAGACATAACTACTAGTTTTTTTCAATCAATCATAATAAAGTAGTCATAACTACATAGAAACACAAACTTATATTCAAACAACAAGATATACTGAATCAAATCATAGTTCCCACAAAACATAATAATATATTATTCTAGCATTCGTTAAACTCTCAAAGATATATGCACATATACATAAAATCCTACTAACTGTTTCAAAACATACCATTCATAGAAATAACCAGCATACATATATTTAAACAATCAATTTTAAGTGTAAGTTTAAACATATCAATTTCAGTGTGTACCATCCAAGTTTAACATACATTACACTGTAGTAATCTATGATATCCCATACTATCATAGTTCACAACTACATAAATACATATAATTAAATTTACGTTTTCAAGAAAAAAAAGACTCACATACATATTACAATCAAGTAAGTATATAATTATACTACTCACGTATAATCTAAGCTTAAACTGCTTACTAGCATTCAAGCAACATAATTTTACAATCATGCATCATGATACACTAATATATGTTAGGTATAACCAAACACCCTCATAATCATGTACTGCACATGAGTACTCAATACTGAACACACATATAACTAATAATCAATCCATCATTTGCATAGAAATAAAGAACTCATAAACACGTTATAACACTCAAACATTTCATTCTATTTTCTAAAAGACTATTTTAACATGGTCATAGTTTTTTTCCCTCAGACATCTAAGAACTAGGTAAAATAATTCTCCTAGATATAATCTTAGGCTTATGATCCAACACAATTATTTACATTATGTACTTCTAATGTAATCTTAAATCCATGTGTAGATATAGTAAAAACATGACTCAATCGATAAGAAACATAAGATAACCCAAACTAGTATTTGATATACATTTTAGGGGTTTTGAATGCACTCATTTATTAACTTAATTATAGGTAATTATTAACATAATTTATAATCCACCCATGGAATTATAATCGTAATAATACACCCCTCTATACAGATATACACCATTAGTCACATTAACACCTATAGGTATCAATATACTCTAAGGGGATTTTCATGAGATTTTAAACTGTTTAGATACCAAAAGATTAACTATATTTAATAAACCAACACTCATGCTTCGTCAATCAACAATATAAAGACATTGTAACTCTGCAACAAAAATATCTAATATTGTAACTGTTTACACCAACACTAATTATATTTTTATTTAAAAGCTATATAATGTTATTCTCTTTACTAAAACCATGTATAGAAATATTTTCTATATGCATATTTAATTGTATTCATATTGTATTTTACATAAAATTACCTAATGATATATAAATATGGTTTGCAAAATTTAACGATCATTAGAACTCTGATCAATGACCTATTCGTTATAAATTTCATTCATAAAATACATTGACCAGCTATTAAAGATATTAATACTTTTTGAATATTAATGAAAAAATTATCATATAGACTTGTTATAAGTTGCTTCCGTCAACTTTCTATAAATAATAATTACATACACTAAATACTCAAACACGTTGGATCCGGCAAGGATATCACTAAATATGCAAACCTAAATATAGATATCACGTATAACGAATGTCCCACACTTAAAAAAGAGAATATTCTAAAATGTTCAATGTTACATAAATCACATAGCTTTTAGATACCTCAAACATTATATCATTGAGTTTGTATTATCTATCATTATTGCTAGTTTAATTAACTATTATTCTCTTAGTCTATAGTAAATTCAAATTAGAGAATCTAATCAATATGGTAGATAGTGACTCATTTTATAACCAATAATAAATCTATATAACTATTACCACAAGTATTACTCTAAGTATATAATGTTATGATTATGTCCCAGTTTATTATATAAACTAAATCATTACTTACAATAACTAAATTGATTATCCATTGCTATATAGTTACCTTACGAACCATTCTTAAATGACTTAGGAGAGATGTTGAGGGTGTTAAGTTGCTATCTAATATATTGACTTAAGGAAATAATCTAAAGTATATAGCCAATTAATTAAATTTTTAGATGTATGGCAAATCACTAGATCCAAATTTTATAACCTTATAACTATCAATACATATAATTGTATTCACGGATTAAATCACCAAACTTTATAACTTAGATTATATATATCATCGGTTAAATTACAGATTTCCCCAAGTCGTTGTTTTGATCAAAACTTTCATTTGTAAATTATACAACTGGAGTGAATTTAAACAATGAATATGTTATTCACAAAAGCTAAGAAATAAGTGACTAAATATAATATTTTAAGAATTAATATATAACAACTATACATAATATAAGAAATAATATTTTATAACCATCATCTATGGTATTTTATACTAGATCGCACAGCTGGCTGGTGTAATTATTGCCTGCTTGCTACTTAAGTTCATCATTAGTAGTTTGGTAAGCCATTTTTACACCCTCTTTCTCTCTTATCTGTCGATCAAAAAATCAACAAAAGTGTAATGTTTATTCTTATTCTTATGAATGTGCAGTCCATCCCAACACACAATGTGGTAACCTATATGAGCGCTCTAGAGGGAGTTGTGATGGAGATTATTATCACATTCACACTGGTGTACATAGTGCATGCAACTGTGGCTAGTTGACCCAAAGAAGTAAAACATCAACATTATTACACCAATTTCCATTGGATTTATTATGGGTGAAAACATTTTGGCCACTAGGCCCTTCTCTAGTAGTTCCATGAACCCTACACATTCATTCAACCCTGTTGTAGTGAGTGGAGACTTCATAGATAATTGGGTATACCAGGTGGGCCACTCATTGGAGGTGGCTTTGCAAGACTTGTTTATGGAGGTCTCTACATTAACCATGATGAACACATACCTCTGTGTTTAAGCATTTAATATAATATACTATTAAAATACTATGTAATTCACTTTACTTTTTATATGCAATCCACTACAAATTTAATTTAATTATGCCAATAAATAAGTAGTGAGGTTTAAGCAAATGTTAATAGGTAGTAATCTAGTAGACATATCGTCATATATTATTCTTTGATTTTATTTAACAATAATCTCCATTTTTCATACATAGATTAAAAACTTCACACAAAATTCAAACTAGCACCTACCTTTCTAAACTTCTAAATTGGCAAGACATTATCTAGATGATTTTTGTTGGTTTTAGTCATTCTTCTTCTCCTCAATGTAATGCCTCCACTTCTATGTTTCTTTCTTCCGTCGCTCTGCATGGAGCATCACCTTCCTTAATGTGGTGTTTCCTTCCTCTTTTATTCTCAAATTTCTCTTTTATTTATTCTTTTTTTAAAAATATATATTTTTGTTATTTTTTTCTCCTTATTTAATATTTTTCCTCTTTTTAATTCTTTTTATTCACTTTCTCATGAGATTTAATTAAATCTCACATTTTCCATTTTTTAATCGGGTATATATATTTTAAAAAATATATATAATCTTCTTAATTTTTGTTTTAATCTTTTTATAAGATTTTAATTTCTAATTATTTAATAACAAATAATTACTTAGTATCAATAATTCATCATAATGATTTAATAATTTTTGTTATTGATATTTTCATTAGCTTAAAAGGGTAAAACATACTAATTTATTAAGCTATAAAACTATGTTGGCAACTATAGAAATCAAATTTTTAAAGAAAATAGAAATAAACACACCATGTGCAAATTATTTTTATGCATTTTATTATGTGTTAATTACTGTGATGTAGAGTTCTTACCAGATCTCTATAAATCTCTAATGTTTCCATCTACATCACCCTCTCTGATGATGCTCTCCCTCCAATGCACTCTGAGGGATGATTTCTCATGTGTCAACCTCATAACAAAGAAAGTAGTTATACCATAATAGTCATGATATACATACATCATAAGATATCACTAAAATGACAAATCAACATGTTTTTAATGTAAACTCATATACAATAGCTACTTTATAGCAAAGCAAACATGTAGCCTAAGAAATATCTTACTGTCCATAATAGTATATATCTCAAAGCTTAGTCAAAAATATAACCAAATTAGATGTGTCAGCGATAAATATCCACAAATAGTCAAATAGTTTACTTAGCAAAAAATTATGATGTAACATCCTTCTCCCCTAAAGCTAATCATCATTCCAAAATACTCTTATCAAATATAAATTATGAATAAAAAAATGTTATTCAACCTAGATTAAAGTATCAATTCAAGTAAATAAATGTAAAATTACCTGTAAAATTCACCGAAGTTCTCTCAAGTTACACTATTCTTAGAGTATCAATCCCATAAGACACTGCTATGTGACATCTTCTAATTATGCAAACATGATTTACAAGTATTACTTACTCGGATTGATTCTGTCATGACCACCTCAGGGTCTAGAACTAGCAAGACAAGCCTATATACTATAGGACTAACCACTTCTATTATCTTGAAGGGTCCCACATATCTCGGTAAAAGTTTTTTGCTGACTTTTTCAGAGCACATAAGATAATCATACAAGCCAAAATAAATGATCAAGGAGAGTTCCATAAAATCTTCCAAACCCTCTACACATCTCTTTAACCTATAGAATGTTTTTCTCAGTTTAAAGGAAATTAATTAAGGAACTAGGCAAGAATGATGTGTATAAGTTATACTTTCACTACTCTGCATAGCTTTTGATAAGTATAACATGTCAATATTGTCACTACTCCATGAAGCTTTTGACAAGTATGACGATGAATAGGAACTAAAAATATTACATTTTCAATGTATACAAAATTAAGGAATAAACATTCCATCTTATACATGGGTATAGCCATACAACTGAATTTGACAAGTTCATCTATCAATTTTTGAATTTGACAAGTCTATCTATTGGATAGAAACTCAATATCTACCAATTCAATATGAGACTAAGTAGAATCCACTCTTATCACTTATTACTCACATTCCTAATTTACCACTCTTCCCTTAAGTCTCCATGATCCAATGACCTCTAAAATATACACAAGTTTCAATGAATCATGATTCTATACTAATAAATAATAGAAATCAATAATATGTGCTAAATAATTCTAGATGTATCAACATACATACAAGATAAATCATACAATCAATCCGTAATTGTATTGAGTTATCACTAGCCAAACATAACTAGTATCATATTTCACAGATTAACTTATAGTGTTTTATTCATTGTTAAGAAAAAATAATGTTAAAATTAACATTACATATAAAGGCTAAGGATCACATCATCATTTCAACCTTATAAAGGAACAAGTTTAAAATTGCCTCCCTACTTGTTTAGTTAACACATGATAAGTTAAAAGTTTATCTCAACTCCTAGATTGAAGTGTTCTACACATCCTAAACCCTACTCATTTCTAGTGAAAGGTACAAATATAACTCTTCAAAATAACATGCTTTAAGCCAAAAAGAGAATAATATCAATCTAATCAAGGTGAATAATAACATAATAATTATAATTCAACTTATAGTTCTTACTCTAGAGTTTAATATATAATTCAAGTTTCGCCACTCTATGTGGTCTAAGTTCAAAAATTAGATAATATGGTGACCCTAAAGAGTCACAAGTAAAAATTAGGGAATTATCATCTCAAAAACTTTTGCATACCCTCTCAAGGTAAAAAAGCAAACACTTCCACTCAATGTTGCCAAATCTCTACCTACTTCACAAATCTATAAGTATAGTATCATAATCTATTTCCATAATCGAGAGAGGAATATACCAACCAAAAAGATGCATCAATCCATTCAATCCTACAACTTCTCTCTCAACAAGAAGTAGGGAATACTATTCCATGTACTCCAAGGAATATGGTCCAAAACAACATTTCAAAAATAAGTTCCCATTTAAGAGAACACTAAATCAACATCATAAAAATAAGATTCCTCTCAATAGCTTATAATGATGTCAAAGGAAAATATGATAATAAAAACTCACCTCTAAGATAACCAAGAGAGATGACACTCCTTCCTAAACCATATATAGTAAGGGTGCCAATTCTTAAACAAACTCCTAACACATATGAATTCCCCACCAAGACAATAGCATTCTACTACAAGAAAATTCCCATCGCACTAGGTGGTACTAACTAAAATGGTCTTATAAGATTTTCCATTTCTAGGATCAGTGAATATAAAACACAAAACTAAAGCACATATATTTAAGTGAGAAGCATCATGTGCTTTTAAAACATTCACAACACAAAATACAAATGATTAAGGTGACTTGTTTACCAAGAAAGATGTAATCATATTCGAGGTGTTCGATCTAAGTGATCAAACTATGGTAAAAATATTTTGTTTATAAGTCAAAAACAATGCTATTTATTCACCTACCCAAAACCTCGTCTACAACCATCACCATTGGGATACTCGATAAATCAATCCCATATACAACTCAAAAGGGCACAAGTGCTCCTAAGGGTACACACTCAATGTTCCCCACACACATTACACGAATGTCTCATACTAATAATAGGTATAAAGTCATACATGAGGATCTATCACGTCTCAAAACTCCAATCATGGTGTAACATGGTTCTACACTAAAGCACTACTAATTCAAAATACCAGTGCAATATTTCATGTCACTAGGTCAAAAAAATATGAAAATGCTAATGGAATCATTAGATCTTAGAGTTTGAGTCACAGATCTGATACCACATAGAACAACCTCGTTGGGTTAGACATAGAAATATATGACTTTTTTTTAATTAAACATATACTAAAAAATGATTACACCAAGGGAATCTACAAAGACCATAAAAAATTCTCAAGGTATGATAATAGCAACAAGCATAATATATCACATATCACTGATCTCTAAAATCATGAGAGAACATGACATAATGTGAATATAGAAAGTAATCACAATGACTCAACTACAACTGAAACAAGTCTATGCCATCATTGTCAAAGTACATTATTAAGTAATTACAAATCTTCATGAAAATATTCAATGATAAGTATAATATAATACAATGTAAATATAAGATACATGGCTTCCCCAAAGCATAATTCTTAAACTCAAGTATTTGTGGCAATCTCAAGTGTCATCTTGATAAGTAGTACTAATATGGGGAGGGAGAGCATCATTCGAACACTTTTTCACACCAACCACAAATCAACGATCCCCTACACTAACCCCATCAAGAAATGACCCTCCCTTCACAGATGAGTAGATAGTGATGACACGAGAATTTAGAGAGACAAACATGCCCCCGTGTGTTGTATGATTTTTAAACTATATATTCAGTGTATCATAGAAAACCGTTCTATTACAAGATATCACACAAACATGTAAATCATACTCATTAAATGATAATGTCTCACTAAACATACCTTGGTCCAAAGTTTTATAAATAATAAATAATAACGTTCTATATATCAATCAAATTCATACACACTATTTGATCAAATTGTCTTCAACTGTCATTATGATATCAATAAGCCAATAAAATCTATCTCACTCCTTACTCTGTATCAACAATGCAGATTGGTCAAATATAATTCAATCACAAGATTTATTTAATTTACATCCTACTAGCAAACACATTATATAACATACTAAACATATGAGTAATCCAAGCATACATTTATTATGTTAAATATATGAATGAATCTAACATTATTATCTATCCCATACTAAAAATAATGACTACAATTTATACCACCCAGGTAATTATATATTTAACTACAGATTTCTACTACAACAATTAGTTTACAAACATACTATACCCTATGATAACCTATATTATCATATTATAATATTATAAAACATAACTACTATTTTTCCTCAATCAATCATAATAAAGTAGTCAAAACTACATAGAAACACAAAATTATATTCAATCAACAAGATATAATGAAACAAATCACAGTTCCCACAGAAAATAATAATATACTATTATATCATTAGTTAAACTCTCAAGGCTATATGCACACATACATAAAGTCTTACTAACTGTTGCAAAACATATATTCATAGCAATAATCAACACACATATGTTTAAATAGTCAAATATGGGTGTGAGTCTAAACATATCAATTACAATATGCACCATTCATGTTTAACATACATTACATTGTAATACTCTTTGATATCCCATACTATCATAATTCATAAATACATATAACTAAATTTATATTTTCAAGAATCAAAGGACTCACATACATACTACAATCAAATAACTACAGAATTATACTAGCTGAGTATACCTAAAGTTTAAACTGCTTACTAGCACTCAAGCAACACAACTTTATAATCACGCATTACAATGCACCAATATATGTTAGGTATAACCAAACACTCTCATAGTCATGTACTACATACAAGTACTCAATACTGAATACACATATAACTAATAATCAATCAATCATTTGTAGAGAAACATAGAACTCATAAATCTACTATAACACTCACTTAAATATTTCGTTCTATTTTCTAGAAGATTATTTTAACATGGTCATAGTTTCGGTCCCTCAGACATCTGAGGACTAGGTAAAATCATTCTCATAGCTATAATCTTAGGCTTATGATCTAACACAGTCATTTACATTATGTACTTATACTATAATCTTAAATCCATGTGTAGATATAGCAAAATAGGGCTCAACCCACAAGAAACATGGGATAATCCAAACTAGTATTTGTTATACTTTTTAGGGGTTTTGAATGCACACATTTATTAACTTAATTTTAGATAATTCTTAAAATAGTTCATAATCCACCTGTGAAATTATAACCGTAAAAATACACACCTCTATATAGGTATACACCATTAGTCACTTTAACACCTACAAGTATCAATATAATCTAAGGGGATTTTTGTGAGATTTTAAACTGTTTAGACACCGAAAGATTAACTATATTTAATAAACTAACACTCATGCTTCATCAATCAGGGGTATAAAGATAATGTAACATTGCAACATAAATGTCTAATACTGCAACTATTTACACTAATACTAGTTATATTCTTATTAAAAAGTTGTATAATGCTATTCTCCTTACTAAAACCATGTATAAAAATACTTTCTATATGCATATTTAACTGTATTCATATTGTGTTTTACATAAAATTACACACTAATATATAAATATAGTTTGAAAAATTTAACGGTTATTAGAACTCCGATCAATGGCCTATTTGTTGTCCCCCAAAAATAACATTCATTTTTAGGACAACATTTGAATTATTTTGGTCTTACAGACCAAAGTTGTATCTTCCATTTTCAAAAATTTGTCTTAAACATTCAGATTCCTTATTTTCAAAGCTTCTCAGAAAATCTATAGACTTTGCTAGTCAAGTTCAATGGATTTTACATGTTGATTTCTAAGGACTTTGTATCTTCAGATTCTACAGGCAGGTTCAAAGACTTTTGCAAGTGGTTTCAATCAAAAGAATTGGTTTTCAACGCTTGGTCATTTTCCAGAATTAGTTTAGAGCTTTGGTTCAATTGAAAATCTTCATCGACAAACATCTGAGTATAAAAGGAAACTGAAACCATTGAACCATTGAACCACTTTGGTTCAAAGGTTCAACGGGTTCAAAGTTCAAAAAATTCAATGTCTTTGGCAAGAGTTAAGCGCTTCATCAAGGTTCAAAGCTCAATCACTTCTATTGGTTCATTGGCTTCAAGACATTTGGCTAAATAAGGCGGCTTGAACCATTGAACTGTTGAACCATTGAACCATTTTGGTTCAAAGGTTCAACGAGTTCAAGGTTCAATGGCAAGTTCAACCAAAGGGAGAGTTCAATGGCTCGATTCAACTAAGTGGTTCAACTCTTTATTTTCACTCAGTTCATTCTTTGGTTCAACGTCTACAGGTTCAACAGCAGGTTTGAAGACATTTTTCAAAGCTTTGTTTGAACCATTGAACCAAAACTTGGTTCAACGTCTTGGTTCAACGAACAAGTTCAATGAGCAGATTCAACCAAAATGGTTCATTCTTTCAGTTCATTCACTTGGTTCAACCACTTGGCTCATTGGACGGTTTGTCGGCTTTTGGTTCAAAGGGGCTCGGCGCGCTTCATTGAACTGTTGAACCTGTTCAACGGATAGGTTCAATCAAATGGTTCAACTGTTGGTTCAAAGACAAGTTCAAATGTTTGGTTCAATGCTTAGTTTATCGGCTTATTTCATTCATTGAACCATCGGCTTGAACCATTTTTGGTTCAACCGATTGGTTCAACATCAAGGTTCAAAGAGGCGGTTCAACACAAAAGAAGACTTTTCGAAGGACAAGTGCCCTTGCGGAGGGCACTTAATCAAGAAAAGCACCTTTCTGGAGGATCATTTCTTTCAAGTAAGCTGAAAGGTAATTCTTTTGGATTTGTTTAAGGCAAAACCCGAAGACATTTTCAAAAGAGCTTGGCGGAATTTTCCCCAGACTTTTTGTCGTGGGAATTTTCTGTGAGACAAATGTCCGCAAAATTACCCGTGAGGAGCTTTCAAATCAAACACCTAGGAACTTTCCCTAGGGATTTGTCCACAGGAATAAAGCTCAGGGAAACATTTGCTCATGGGGACTGTCAAAGCAAAAGGGACTGCCAAAGTAAAAGGGGCTGTCGAAGGACCCTGAAGGGCAGGTGCCCTTGTGGGGGACTCTCGATGGCCAAAGTGAAGGATCATTCTGACTTGACACAGGCCATTTCTCAAGGCCCAAAAGGACAAGTCACAAGTCGAAAGGCAAAGCCAAAAGAAGACCAAGGGGTGACGCCCATAAAGACGTCAAATTCAGGATAGTGAACTAGCCATTGAGATCACATTGACGGGCATGTAAACATCAATTTTAAAGACAGTGAAATAGCCGTTGATCCTTTGATCCACAGACCCAAATGCATTTCCAAAATTCAAGACAAAAAACTAACTGAAATTGAGGAAAGACAGAACAACGAATGAATTCAAGACCCGATTCAATCAATCTGGAAAGGAGGAATGATGAAGACAAGATCAGATCGACAGGTGGACATTGGAAGTTGTAATCTTTCAATTGCGTAGCTTGTTCATCTACATTGAAAAGATCAAATGGGTAAAAGGCCCCAAAGTTCCAGCTTGTCTTCCTAATATTTCCCAACGCATCATGATGTATTACTATTCTCGAGCCCTTCTTCAAGTGGCTATATAAGGGACTTTTCTTTCATTGTAAAAGGATATTATTTTTGACAATCTGAAAGAAACTCTGCCAAAATTGAGAGGCATCATTGAGACTTTGTGCTCAGTTTGTTGATCATATCCTGTTAATGAAAACAAGAGACTTTTTCAGACTTTATGCTATGATATCTTTTCTATTTCATTAATTTAATAAGCAAGATTAGTAAATTAGTCAGGAAGGTGTCCTGAAGAATCAACTATGGAGAGACTTTGTGCTTCCATAAGCTGCCTTCAATGTGTTTTCTTTATATTGTTGTGTAAAGGACTTTGAGAAGACTTTGAGCTTTCATTGCCCTTCATATATCACTCTTGAGTATTTCAGGTGCAGACTTTGTAATGTGTCTTGATTTGCTGGTTACCATACTTTCAGTCATATTCTACTTTTATTTCCAAGAGTATTCTTGTGGCTGGTTGAATAGTTCTTCTAAAAGAAGAGGAGTGTTGTCTGTCATTCTCTTGAGTTTTTCTTTTGTTTTGTATACATCATCTCTGAAGAAAGAGAGATGGATGTCTGGTCCTACCCTTGAGTATTATTTTCTATTTATACATATACATAGCATATCCATAGGGAACCTCCCCTTGATGAGAGGAGAGAGCAGTCTCCTTTTGATGTGGTAAAACTACACATTTGGACGACTAATCTTCCTACTTTGGCTAATCAGACCTATTTTGTTTATCAGTACATTGATCGACAAAATATTCAACCAACAGTTTTTGGTGACTTCGCTGGGGAAATACCCATTTTCCATTTATAGTCTATTCATTCCATTCACCTCCATACCACAGAAAAAGAACGCACAGTTTAAAGACTCAAGCTTTAATTGAAGTTAAGTCAATTCTTTTCCACTTTTGTTTTACAATCTGGTAGATTCAAGGTATACACGAAGCCAAAGGGCTAAAGGTGTCATTGATCCTATGTTCGAGTTGGTATAGCAAAGTGATTTTGATCTATTTCTTTCACCATCTTGTCTTCAACGAATAAAGAGCTTCCCTCCTACTAAAGCCAGATCTCCATTACCAGATGATACTTCTGCTATTGATAAAGTTGTGCCTATAATTACCCCTTTGAGATTTTTTATCCCTCCTTTTCAGTATCTTATAATGGTAGTTCAAGGCCCTTGGGGTAATGCTTTTGGTCCTCTCAATCTTACTCCTCTACATGAGCTTCCACACAGTTTTAAGAAGAATTTCCCTAAATTCTACGGTGATGGGAAAGTTTATCCTGATGAACACATTACAGCATTTAGTATAGCTTGTGGAGTAATCAGAGTAGAGTTTGAAGATGTATCAGTCAGGCTTTTTGTTGAAACACTATAAGGTCCTGCTATAGATTGGTTTTACCATTTACAAGCTCGATCTGTGACTGATTGGAATACCTTGAAAGCTAAGTTTGAAGCCAGATTCAAACTTGTAGAAGATGCACATACACTTCTGGCTCAACTTACACAAATGAAAAAAGAGCCGCATGAGCCTATGAGAGACTTTATAGCTAAATTTGACAAGTTGAGAAATAGAATTCCTACAATTTCCAGACCTATAGCTGAGAATCTCAAATGCTTTTTCATTAATTCTCAGCTACCTAAAGTTAGTTTCCTCTTGAGATGTGCTGGCTAAAAAGATCTCACTGCAGCTCAACTTTTGGCCACTGAAGTAGAAGATGATCTCATCTTAGCAGGGAAAATAAGAAGAGATCCCAATAGAAACATAGCTTCATCATCTTCCAAATTTGCATCTACAAGTACCACATATCTAATGATGTAGAAATTAGAAAATGAGCTCCTTGCCCTCAAAAAGTAAATGGCTCAAGGAATGTCTTCTACTCCTACATACAAAAGGACATTTCCAAATCAGTCATATCAGGGCAATGTTGCCAAAAACCAAGGACAACAAAATTTCCTTCCTCCTCCATAAGGAAAACTTGCCTTGGAAGCTCCTCCAACCAATTTAGCAATGGGATACCTTGAAACAGAACCAGAATTCTCTTATTAGCCTGAATTAAATCAAGAAAATGATGCTGATATTATTGAAGACAATCAAGAAGAATCAGCTGGCAACTCTCACATTAGTTTCCTGAATTATCAAGATGAACTCGAAAAGAAAGGAGAAGCTTCAGATGGATCATATGTAGTGTTTACCAAGTCTAAGAATCAATCAGCCCAGTAGGCTGATAAAGAAAAGATGGAAGAACAACCATAGCCCACAGTCACAACTGTCAAGCGTGGGACAACTCTGCCTTTTCAATCAAAATATTTGGTTATTACTCAAAAGGTAAATACATATATTGCGCCTTCCCCTTATACTTCTAATTCGCAAACCAGCCCACCTCCCATCTCTCCTAAAACTCAAAAAGTTAAAGTACCTTTCTCTGTACCTAGCTTGATTCATTCATTTGACATAATTGATCATGTCAAAAAGACAAAAATACAGATATCTGAATTTGAATACTTGCAATCCAATCCAGATCAATTGAATAAGCTAGTCCAATATGTTAAAAATCAGACCGTCCCTGTAGGATAAAAGGCCAAAAAAGTAACTTTTGATTTTTTAATGAATACAACTATTCCAAATAATTTGATCATTACTCCTCCAACTGCTCCTGGAAAAATAGAACCCTTCTATGTTTCTCTGTTAATCAATGGCTACAAGCTGAGTAACTGTATAATAGACTCAGGCACATCTGACAATGTCATGCCTACCAAAGTCACTGAGTCTCTTAGTCTCACATTGACCAAGACATTTGGGAGATATTTCTCCATGGAGAACAAGCAAGTACCATTGTTGGGGCAAATCAAAGATGCCCAATTTGCATTCGCAGCCTTTCCAAACAAGAGGATTAAAATGACTGTATTAGTGGTTGACGTCTCATCATCTTATGGCATTTTACTTGGACAAAATTTCTAAAAAGACGTAAGAGGAGAACTAAACATGGATTTATCTGAAGCAAGGATCCCTGTCCAAGGTGTGATGAAGATATTACTTCTTGAAAAGGAAGAAAAGTATGTAGTTACCAAGACGTTAGCTATTAAATCTCAAATCCTTTTTGAATCCACAGGTATGGGTAATTACTTTTTATATACAGATCATGAAGAAAGACCCTCCATCTCTGATGAGGGAAAGTCTAAAATAAAGCCAGTATCTAATGAGATTTGGACTCTAGAATTTGATGATAGTTGTTCCTCTACTAGTTTGAGAGTTGGAATTCTCTTGATATCTCCTCAAGGAGATTTGTTTCTTTAATCCTATAAGTTACAATTTAATAACACAAATAATACAGTAGAATATGAATCATTGTTGTTGGGCATGAAGGCTGCTCAAAAAAGAGGCGTCAATTATCTTCATGCTAAAGGGGATGTTGAATTAGTGGTATGTCAAGTGAGAAATTCATATCAGACCAAGAATGAGAGGCTACGCCATTATCGTAATTTGGTTTGAGACCAAATTGAAAGCTTTTATGCTTTCAACATCTCTGTCATTCCAAGAGAGTCTAATGACAGAGCTGATGCACTTGTTATTTCAGGAACTCTTTTAGTTCTTTATTCTAATTTTAAAGAAGATAAATTTACCAAGTGTTCCTAACAATGTTGAACATTGGCAAATATTCAATGATGATCATTAGATCATTGCTTTTTTGGAATAAAAAGATAATTTTGAATAGCTATATTTTGAAGGCAGTGAATCTCAAAAGTCTGAATTAATTTCTGAATCTAGTTCAGATGTCAATGAAGAGTTCTTATAGCTGAAAGGAAACAAAATTCCTAAAAGCCTGGTTTCTCTTGAGAAGATGTTTGACAAGCATGATAGATTCATCAAACAACAGCAGACAAATTTGAATTTCTCTCAGGGATTTGACCAAGTGAATCTAACTAACAAAGAAAATCCAAAAATGGTCAACATTGGTAAGTGTTGTATACCCGAAGAAAGATTCAAATTCACTTCTTTGCTCTATCAATACATTGATGTCTTGGCATATTCATACGAAGATCTGAAGTCTCTCAGACCTGATAAAATTTTCCATCATATTCCTCTCAAGGCTGATTCAATGCCTTACAAGCAGAAATCTACACAATACAATCCAAAAATATCAGGTACAATTATGTCTGAGATTCAAAAAATGTTAAATGCTATAATTATTTTTTCAATCCATCATTCTATATGGATTGTGAACATAGTTCCTGTAAGGAAGAAAAATGGTGAAATCCACATTTGTGTAGATTTCCAGAATCTGAATTAGTCATCTCTGAAAGACAATTACCTTTTGCCAATCATGGACCAAGTGCTTCAAACAGTAATAGGATCAAAAATGGTATCAATATTGGATGGCTTTTCAGGCTATAACCAAGTTGAAGTTGCTAAATCTGACCAACACAAGATAGCATTCATCACGCCTTGGGGTACATTTGCATACAAAAGAATGCCTTTTGGACTAATAAATGCTGGTGCTACCTTTCAGAGCTATGGATATGGCTTTCAAAGATGAAATTGGCAAATTCATAGTTGTATATCTTGATGATTTAACTATCTTTTCAAAGCATCGATCTGATCATATATGCTACTTGCAACAAGTGCTAGAGCGATGCTGGCAGAATGGTATTTCCCTGAATCCTAAGAAGTCTATTTTTAGAGTGACAGAGGGAAAACTCTTTGGACACATTGTGTCCAAAGAAGGCATAAAGATTGACTCAGACAGAGTCAAATCTATTTAGGAGCTAAATTTGCCTACAAGTAAAAATGTTGTTCACTCTTTCTTCGAAAAAGTGAATTTTTTACGAAGATTTATTCTTGAATTTGCCAAGAAGACAAGACACATTGTGAATATGATGAAAGGGAAAACTACCTTCAGCTGGACAAAAGAAGGTAAATCAGTGTTTCAAGACATCAAAGCTGCCATTGCTCACGCCCCTACCTTGGTCTACCCAAATTACTACAGAGATTTCATTATATATAGCTATGCGTCTGAGCATACTCTTTCAATGATTCTTGTCCAACAAAACAAAGAAGGTATGGAATCCCTCATCTCTTT
Source organism: Torreya grandis (assembly GCA_037957365.1). Lineage (NCBI taxonomy): Eukaryota > Viridiplantae > Streptophyta > Pinopsida > Cupressales > Taxaceae > Torreya > Torreya grandis. The sequence continues at coordinate 2,706,636 of JARHVA010001802.1, forward strand.
CATGAGTTGCCCTCTTAAAACCCATAAAATGAAGTATTCAAATATAGAGAAGCACACCTATTCCTTGATAAAAGCTATCAAACACTTTCACTTCTATATTCTGAATTCACATACTACTACCTTAGTTCCTGACAGTACAATCAAGTCTATATTAACTCAGCAGGAGTTTGGCAAAAAGAGAGGTAATTGGATTGCAAAGATCCAAGAATTTGATCTGGATATCAAGCCAATAAAGCTAGTCAGAGGTAAAGGTCTTTGTCAATTAATGGCTGATAATAAGCCAGAAGATACATAGCATGAAGAAGCTAAAGTAGACAATATGCCAACAGTCCTTTTTGTTTCTACTACCAATGAATGGTACTCAGATATTGCCTATTTTATAACTTATGGTGAATGTCTTGCTCATTTGTCATACAAAGAGAGGAGAACTATCAGATTGAAAGCTACCAATTTTGTCCTTTAGGACAATGGCCTGTATAAAAGAAGCATAGATGGAGTTTTATTTCACTGTGTAGATAAAGAACAGCAGACCCAGCTCTTGAAATCTTTTCACAATCTACCATGTGGAGAACATTTTTCTACCCCTGTGACTGCTCACAAAATTCTGTGAGCTAGGTATTATTGGCTGACTCTTTTTCAAGATGCACATAAATGGGTGAGAAAATGTGAACTTTGTCAACAATTTATTGGAAAATTCAAGTTGGTTGCCCTGCCTCTCAAACTAGTAATCATAGAGGAACCTTTCCAACAATGGGGACTGGATTTTATTTAAACAATAAATCCATCTTCAAGTGTTGGACATGATTATGCCCTTACAGCAACTGATTATTTTACCAAGTGGGTAGAAGCAATCCTGACTAAGCATGTTACTTCAGAAGTTGTATGCAACTTCTTCAAAGAAAATATCATTTCTAGGTTTGGAGTTCCACTCAAGATTGTTACTGATAATGCAGCTTGTTTCACCTCTCAAGAGATTACGCAATTTTGTTTTTATTATGAAATTACGCTCTCTCATTCTTCTGATTATTTTCCACAAGGGAATGGACAAGCTGAGTCCAGTAATAAAAATTTGGTAACCATTATCAAAAAGTTAGCAGATGATAATCAAAAAACATGGCACAAAGCATTGGTTGATGCTCTGTGGGTAGGCATGATCACGCCAAAGAGGGCAATTGGTATGTCTCATTTTCAACTTCTTTATGGTATTAATGCTGAGATACCAATCACTTTAGAGTTACCAGCCTTGAAATTGGTGAAAGCCATTAAAGATCAGACATATGAGAGTTCTCTTGACAAAAGAATCATGTGCTTGACTCAGCTGGAGGAACAGAGAACAATGGTGGTGGATAGGATTACTGTTCATCAAAGTTTGGTAAAGAAAATTTTTGATCAGAAGGCCAGAAATTGTGATTTCCAGATTGGGGATAAAGTTCTGTTGTGGGACAAAAGAAGAGAGCCAAAGGGGATGCATGGAAAGTTTGACTCCCTTTGGAGAGGCCCATTCATAATTCATCACCACATGGGTGAAAATATATTATTGTTGAAATACCAAGATGGCATGCTCTTTTCTCTACCCCATAATGGGTAGCATCTGAAACACTTCAATTCTTGAAGTATCAGATCATTGCCTCTGTATATATGTATATTTATACAGTTTAAATTCTATTTTGTTTTGTTTGTTTTCATTTTTGATGCCTTTCATTTCTGGAAAGCATGACTCCAAAGCCCAATGGTACACTTGAAGACACTGGAGATTCTGGATTCTACTCCTTTCAATTCATTTTGCAATTGACAGAAGTTCCCCAACTAGAGCCAGTTGTTGTCCCCCAAAAATAACATTCATTTTTAGGACAACATTTGAATTATTATGGTCTTACAGACCAAAATTGTATCTTCTATTTTCAAAAATTTATCTTAAACATTCAAATTCCTTATTTTTAAAGCTTCTCAAAAAATCTACAGACTTTGCTAGTCAAGTTCAATGGATTTTACATGTTGATTTTTAAGGACTTTGTATCTTCAGATTCTACAGGCAGGTTCATTTATACAGATTCAAAGACTTCTGTAAGTGGTTTCAATCAAAAGAATTGGTTTTCAACGCTTGGTCATTTTCTAGAATTAGTTCAGAGCTTTGGTTCAATTGAAAATCTTCATCGACAAACATTTGAGTATAAAAGGAAACTGAACCATTGAACCGTTGAACCATTGAACGACTTTGGTTCAAAAGTTCAACAGGTTCAAAGTTCAACAAGTTCAATGTCTTTGGCAAGAGTTAAGTGCTTCATCAAGGTTCAAAGTTCAATAACTTCTATTGGTTCATTGGCTTCAAGACATTCGGCTAAATAAGGTGGCTTGAGCCATTGAACCGTTGAACCATTGAACCATTTTGGTTCAAAGGTTCAACGAGTTCAAGGTTCAATGGCAGGTTTAACCAAAGGGACAGTTCAATGGCTCGATTCAACTAAGTGGTTCAACTCTTTATTTTCACTCAGATCATTCTTTCAGTTCATCCTTTGGTTCAACGTCTACAGGTTCAACAGTAGGTTCGAAGACATTTTTCAAAGCTTTATTTGAACCGTTGAACCAAAACTTGGTTCAACGTCTTAGTTCAATGAATAGGTTCAATGAGCAGATTCAACCAAAATGGTTCATTCTTTCAGTTCATTCACTTGGTTCAACCACTTGGCTCATTTGATGGTTCGTCAACTTTTGGTTCAAAGGGGCTCGATGCACTTCGTTGAACCGTTGAACCCGTTCAACGAATAGGTTCAATCAAATGGTTCAACTATTGGTTCAAAGGCAAGTTCAAATGTTTGGTTTAATGCTTAGTTTATTAGCTTGTTTCATTTATTAAACCATCGGCTTGAACTATTTTTGGTTCAATCGATTGGTTCAACGTCAAGGTTCAAAGAGGCGGTTCAACACAAGAGAAGACTTTTCGAAGGAGAAGTGCCCTTGCAGAGGGCACTTAATCAATAAAAGCACCTTTCTGGAGGATCATTTCTTTCAAGTAAGCTAAAAGGTAATTCTTTCAAATTTTTTAAAGGCAAAACCCGAAGACATTTAAAAAGAGCTTGGCGTAATTTTCCCCACACTTTTTGTCTGCGGGAATTTTCCCTGGACTTTTTGTCTGCAGGAATTTTCTACGAGACAAATGTCTGCAAAATTATCCACAGGGAGATTTCAAATCAAACACCTGAGAATTTTCCCCAGGGATTTGTCCACGAGAATAAAGCCTGGGGAAACATTTGCTCACGGGGACTGCCAAAGCAAAAGGGACTGCCAAAGTAAAAGGGGTTGTTGAAGGACCTGTTAAGTTTTGGAGTTAAAATCTTCATTGACGCAAATGGAGGAGGTTGCTAAGTGGTAGAGCAACTAATGTCAGTCTGATCAATCGACGTTGATCATATCCAGTTTCAGAGCAATCGACATCGGTCAGGGATCGGCCGACATCGGTCATCCCCAGACAGACAGGGACTGACATCGGTCACCTGTGTGTACATGCATGTTTGCATGCATTTCTAGAATTGGACTTGGTCTATTCTAGGAGGTCCGAGTGTTTGCATGTGAAGAATAGTTTAAGTCTTGAGTCAGAGTTTCTAATTATTGTTTGTATGGGATCTATTTAATAGACCCATGGGCATGTATTGTAATCAAAGACAAGGAAGAGATTCTTCTAATTGTAAGATCAGTTGATTTACAGGTTGTGCAAGATCAGGCGAGATCTACATGGTAAGTAAGATCAGTTGATTTTTAGGTTGTGCAAGATTAAAGGAGATCTACTTGGAGTACTTTGAGTACTTGGTGGACTGGGAGTATGGTTACTGACTGGTGGAGGGAACAACTCTGCTTTTGAGTTGTGGTTGTAATTGGTGAGGAGAGAAAGAACTCTTGAAGGAGAATTATTGTACGCCCAAGAGGTGTGGGAAGCCTAAGAGGTGTGGGAAGAGTGTGGCATCTCTTCATTGTATTTCCTTTGTGGGAAGAGTATTAATACAAGATTGTATTGTCTCTCATATTCTGTGTTATTTTCTAAATTCTAGTTACATGTTACTTCTGGTTTAATTCCATGTTTAGTTGCTTATACAAAGGTAATCATACGTACTCTTGAGGAGTAGGATCCTAACAAGTGGTATCAGAGCTAGGATCACCAAGTGATACCATCTAACAAGTGGTATCAGAGCAGGGTTAGATACACTAACAGGTGGTTAAAGCGTGTTAAGTGTTTTTTGATTACAAGTCACTCACAGGGGTTTCTGTTTGAGTAAGAGTAAAGCAATGGTAGAAGAAAGTAAGTTAAGAATAGAAAAATTCAATGGCAAGAACTATCAATTATGGATAATGCAGATAGAATATTAATTGTATCAAAAATATCTGTACTTACCGTTGGGTGGGGTTACATGCAAGCCCACATGTATGAAAGATGAAGAATGGAAGGTTCTTTATCAGAAGGCTCTGGGATCTATAAGGTTGAGCTTGGCATCTTCTATGATATCCAACTTATCACAGGCAAAGACAACGGTAGAGTTGATGGAATATTTGGCAAATTTATATGAAAAACTCTCAGCTTCAAATAAGGTATTTATTATGAAGCAATTATTTAATTTGCAAATGCAGGAAGATGGATCAATACATAGTCATCTTAGTGATTTCCATGGTTTGGCAAACCAATTAAATTCAGTCAATATAGTTTTTGATGATGAAATTAAGGCACTCTTAATCTTATGCTCTTTACCTAAAAGTTGGGATAGTTTGGTAATGGCAGTAAGTAATACTGTGTCTGCTTCAAATATCTTAAAAGTTGATGATGTTGTTAGTGTAATTTTGAATGAAGAAATTTGTAGGAAAAGCACAAGGGAATCATCAGGAAATGCTTTAAGTGTTGAAAGCAAGGGAAGGCAAAGAGAGAAAAATAAGCAAGGGAGATCAAGGTCAAAGATAGGTAGGAGATCCAAATCCAAACATGGCAGTGTAATCTGCTGGAATTGTGGAAAGAAAGGGCATGTAAAGAAAGATTGTTGGGTGAAAGAAGATCAGCATGAAGGAAATGAAGAAGCAGATGTTGCAGGTATTGTTACATAGAATGCTCTGGTATGTTCCTTGAATAAAGTAAAATCTTAGGTTTTAGATTTGGTGCCTTTTTTCATGCAACCCCAAATAAAGAATTTTTTCATGATTATGTCTAGGGAGACTTTGGAAAAATTTATTTAGGAGATGGTAAGCCTTGTCAAATAGTTGGCAAAGGGAAAGTGAAGTTGAAATTGCAGACATGCAACACATGGGTGTTGAAGGAGGTCATGCATGTCCCAGTCCTGAAGTGGAATTTGATTTATGTAGGAAAGTTGGGTGATGAGGGTTGCACAATAACTCTCACAGTAGATTCTTGGAAAGTTTCCAAGGGTGCACTTATTTTAGCAAGAGGTAAGAAAGTAGGTGCTCTTTATTTATCTACTTGTATTACTGATTCTCCTTCTGTTTTATCTACTTCAGTTGTAGATTCAAAGATGTGGCTCTGTAGGCTTGGTCACATGAATAAAAAGGGAATGGATGTTCTTAAGTCAAAAGGTATGCTTTCAGATTTAAAAATCATGGATCGAGATTTTTGTAAGCAAAAGAAAAAAGTGACATTTCTTAAAACTAGGTCAACAAAGAAGGTGGTAGCTTCTATTGGAGGATCACAATATTGCATAAAAAAGAAATCTGATGTTTTTGATAAGAATTGTAAAGCCTTGGTGTTCCAGGAGAAGATGATGGACAAAGATCAGTTCAAGGGGTTGAATAGCTCTAAGCAGGGCAGTTTGGACAAGGTTATGATCCAAAGTGAGCTCGTGGGTAAAGAATCATCACTCATAAGAAAACACAGAGACCAACGTCGATCAAGAAACTGATGTCAGCATTCAAGCAGGAACCAACATCAGCTATATGCAGACCGAGGTCGGTGATGTCAGATAGGTAAACACCAGCGTCGGTCAGGGAACCGATGTCGATGATGAGTTTGGTCGCATGAAATCGACGTCGATCGGATGCAGACTGAGAGATGACTGACATCAGTCATTAAGATAGATTTTGGGTGGACAACAAGCTGTCAAGGAGTCTCAAATGCCCATATGGAGGACTGAAAGGGTAAGTAAGCCTCAAATTCATGATTCCCCTTCTTTACACTATTTATTGCTCACTAATGGTCAAGAACCAGGAAGTTTTGAAGAAGCAATGCAGGTAGAATCCAGGAAACAGTGGGAGCATGGCATGAATGAGGAATGTGATTCCTTGGAAAAGAACCAAATGGGAGATTTGGTAGAGTTGCCAGCCAGGATGAAAGCACTGAAAGACGAATGGATTCCCAAGTTAAAGAAAGGTGAGATAGAAGGCCAGGTTATATGGTCTTGAGCAGGCTATAGGACAATGGTGTTTAAGGCTTGACAGGTGTATGACAAAGCATAGCTTTAGTCAAATGTCAATGTGACCATTGCGTTTATTTTATCAAGTTGGATAATATTAGCTACATTATCTTGTTATTGTATGTAGTGTATATGCTTGTTGCAGAGTCACACATGTAGGAGATTGCTAAGCTAAAGGTAAAATTAGTTCAGAGGATTGCCATGAAGGATTTGCAAGCAGCAAAAGAAAATCTTTGGCATGAGTATGTCTAGAGACATGAAAGATCACAGGTTGATTTTCTCTCCAGAGGATTGTGTGAATAAGGTAGTGGAGAGGTTCAAGATGCAGGGTGCAGAACCGGTTAACATGCCTATGGTTGGACAGTTCTATGAACAGTGTCCTTATTCACATGATGAGGTTGAGTACATGAGTATTAGACCTGATGTTACCCAAGCAGTGGGAGTTGTCAGAAAATTTGTAGCCAATTCAGGAAAGAAGCACTGGAAAGTAGTTCAGTGGATTCTCAGGTATCTGAGAAGGACCAGCAACAGGTATACATGCTATGCAAGGTTAAGCACTTCTCTACATGGGTTTGTAGATTTGGATATGGTAGGTGACTTGGATGACAAGAGTAGCGCCACAAGACATGTGTTCACTGTTGGTGGATCGACGGTTAGCTAGATTTCAGAGATGCAAAAGGTTGTTGCAGTCATGGTGACTAGCAAGGATATGAACCCTGCAGGTATGTTAACAAAGTTGAGAACAAAGGAGAAGTTGAATCTTCATTCAACTTCTGTTGGTCTTCAAGACTGAACTTGAAGAGGGATACAAGCCAGGAAATAAATTAGAAGACATTGTTGTACAGGTATAGGTGCAGCTATTTATCTCCAAGTGGGAGATTGTTGAGTTGTGAAGCTAAAACCTTTATTGATGCAAATGGAGGAGGAGGTTGAGTGGCAGAGCAACCGACGTCAGTATGATCAACTAACGTCAGTCATATCTAATTCCAAAGCAATCGGCATCGGTCAGGGATTGACCAACATCAATCATCTTCAGACAGACAGGGACCGATGTCGGTCACCTGTGTGTGCGTTTTTTTCCATAATTGGACTTGGTCTATTCTAGGAGGTCCGAGTGTTTGCATGTGAAGACTAGTTTAAGTCTTGAGTCTGAGTTTCTAATTATTATTTGTATGAGATCTATTTAATAGACCCATGGGCATGTATTGTAATCAAGGACAAGGAAGAGATTCTTTCAATTGTAAGATCAGTTGATTTGCAAGATGTGCAAGATCAAGAGAGATCTACATGGTAAATAAGATTAGTTGATTTGCAGGTTGTGCAAGATCAAAGGAGATCTACTTGGAGTACTTTGAGTACTTGGTGGACTGGCAGTATTGTTACTGACTGGTGGAGGGAACAATTCTACTTTTGAGTTGTGGTTGTAATTGGTGAGGAGAGAAAGAACTCTTGAAAGAGAATTACTGTACACCCAAGAGGTGTGGGAAGCCTAAGAGATGTGAGAAGAGTGTGGCATCTCTTCATTGTATTTCCTTCTAGGAAGAGTATTAATACAAGATTGTATTGTCTCTCATATTCTATGTTGTTTTATGAATTCTAGTTACATGTTACTTCTAGTTTAATTTCATGTTTAGTTGCTTATACAAACGTAATCATATGTACTCTTGAGGAGTAGGATCCTAACAGGACCCCGAAAGGCAGGTGCCCTTGCGGGGGACTCTCAGTGGCCAAAGTGAATGATCATTCTGACTTGACACAAGCCATTTCTCAAGGCCCAAAAAGACACGTCACAAGCTAAAAGGCAAATCCAAAAGAAGACCAAGGGATGACGCCCATAAAGACGTCAAATTCAAGATAGTGAACTAGCCATTGAGATCACATTGATGGGCATGTAAATGTCAATTTTAAAGACAGTGAAATAGCCGTTGATCCTTTGATCCACAGACCCGAATGCATTTCCAGAATTCAAGACAAAAAACCAACTAAAAGTGAGGAAAGACAGAACAACGAATGAATTCAAGACCCAATTCAATCAATCTAGAAAGGAGGAATGATGAAGACAAGATCAGACCGACAAGTGGACATTGGAAGTTGTAATCTTTCAATTGCGTAGCTTGTTCATCTACATTGAAAAGATCAAATGGGTAAAAGGCCCCAAAGTTATAGCTTGTCTTCCTAACATTTCCCAATGCATCATGATGTATTACTATTCTCGAGCCCTTCTTCAAGTGGCTATATAAGGGACTTCTTTCATTGTAAAAGGATCTTCTTTTTGACAATCTGAATGAAACTCTGCCGAAATTGAGAGGCATCGTTAAGACTTTGTGCTCAGTCTATTGATCATATTCTATTAATGAAAACAAGAGACTTTTTATGACTTTGTGTTGTCATATCTTTTTTGTTTCATTAATTTAATAAGCAGGATTAGTAAATTAGTCAGGAAGGTGTCCTGAAGAATCAAATGTGGAGAGACTTTGTGCTTCCATAAGCTGCCTTCAATGTGTTTTCTTTATATTTTTGTGTAAAGGACTTTGAGAAGACTTTGAGCTTTCATTTCCCTTCGTATATCACTCTTGAGTATTTTAGGTGCAGACTTTGTGTTATGTCTTGATTTTCTGGTTACCATACTTTCAGTCATATTCTGCTTTTATTTCCAAGAGTATTCTTGTGGCTGGTTGAACAGTTCTTCTGAAAGAAGAGGAGTGTTATTTGTCATTCTCTTGAGTTTTTCCTTTGTTTTGTATACATCATCTCTGAAGAAAGAGAGATGGATGTCTGGTCCTACCCTTGAGTATTATTTTATGTTTATACATATACATAGCATATCCATAGGGAACCTCCCCTTGATGAGAGGAGAGAGCAGTCTCCTTTTGATGTGGTAAAACTACACATTTAGACGACTAGTCTTCCTACTTTGGCTGATCAGACCTATTTTGTTTATCAGTATGTTGATCGACAAAATATTCAACCAACATTATTCATTATAACTTTCATTTAGAAAATATGTTGACTAGCTATTAAAGATATTAATACTTCCTGAATATTACTAAACAAATTATCCTATGGACTTGTTATAAGGTAATTCCATCAACTTGCTATAAATAACACTTACATACACTAAAGACTCCAACACATTGGGTCTGGCAAGGATATCACTAAATATGCAAACCTAAATATAGATATCACGTATAACAAATGTCCCACACTTAAAAAAGATAATATTCTAAAATATTCAATGTTACATAAATCACATAGCGTTTAGATACCTTAAATATTATATTAATGAGTGTGTATTGTCTATCATTGTTGCTAGTTTAATTAACTATCATACTCTTACTCTATAGTAGATTCAAAGTAGAAATCTAATTAATATGGTAGACAGTGACTCATTTTATAACCAATAATAAATCTATATAACTATTACCACAAGTATTACTATAAGTATATAATGCTATGATTATGTCTTGATTTATTATATAAACTAAATTGTTACTTACAATAACTGAATTGCCTATCCATTGATATATAGTTACCTTACGAACTGTCCTTAAATGACTTAGGAGAGTGTTTCACTATTTTTTTGCTTTATTTTCTTTTGATGATGAGTAAAACTTGAAAGAAGGGTGTGATAAGAAGAACTTGGTTTGGTTGTGCGCACATGATCCATTCGATTGTAGATACTCCTATTTGTCTGGGGAGGATGACTTAAAAATAAGAGAGAAACTAGCAAAGGGGGTGTTAGTGAGATAGGTGGGTGGATTACCTAGTCCAAGCTAGATCCAATAAGCACTAGACTTTCTTGGAGGCTATCAATCCACTCTTTAAAACAAGTTAATGTTAAGCAAAGTGCTGATAAAAGAAGTTACATGAAGTAATGAAAGTACATAATTAAAACAAAATAAGTGATTTTTAAGAAATAATGCTTGTTTTAACAAAATAACATTAAAAAGAAATGCTAAACTATTAAAATGCAGTTCAGGTTGTTGCTACTGAGTTGTGTAGTGATAAAGGTTGAGAAACATGTTTTTGGTTGAGGTAGAGAGGTGTTTTAAGTTTCTTGTTTTAGGAAAAATAAAATTACATAGTAACCATTACCGATCACTGGTAACTGTGGTTGGTTAGAGTATGACCATCGTCGGCTGATAGATGACTGCTTCCAGTCAGTGGTGACCGTTGACAGTGACTGTGGGTTTTGACGAGTTGATGGTTCTGAGCAAAATAGACTATGGGTAAGTTGTAGAAGGGTTTTGTAAGGTTGTTTGGGGTTGGTTAATGGTCACAGAGACATGAGAGAGCCTTAGAGATATCAAGGTTAGATATTAGATAATCAAGTGATTGGGGATGGTCAGTGGGTGTTTGGTAGAGAGTGGGAGTGTGTGGAGTTACATAACTCCAACACAAAGGGGGAGTTTGGGAGAGATGGGGACTATATATAAATATTTAAAACCACTAAAACTAACAAATTGAAGCCAAATACAAAACTATAAACTAATAAAATGTACTTAGCTTGGTAGTGTCTAGGATGGAGGAGTGTTGAGGTTGGGTGCAGGTTACTTAAAATCCTGGAGCAATGCAGGTAGAGTAACAGTACTTAAACTCGTGGTGAGTTGCTAAAGCATTTTGATGGTCTCTGGTCTGGTTTAGGTTTATTGGTTATTTGTTTTGAATCATTTTTTTTCTTCCTTTATGATGCCTCTCTTTGGTAAAGGGTCTTGGGTTATCAATATGTAACCATCATTAGTCTTAGTCAACCAACATCGGTCGAGGGTTGACCATCGACAGTTAGAGAGAAAATGTCAAAATGGCTAAAATTAGCCATTTGCACTTATGATTGATAGTTGAGAGGTTAGAAAATGGTTCAAGGTTATTCAAGGGGTGCATTGGGATGCATGCAAAATAAGTTTAAGGGGTTAAGACATTAAATGCCAGCGTAAAAATGGTATTTAGGCTAGGTGTCAATAGGTTAGTCATGGATTTGGATGGGGAGGTGGAAATAGCTTATTTAATTTAGTTAACTGATTAAATTAGCCAAAATGGGGTAAATGAGTGATTGAAGTATTTTAATAATTAATCCTAATCTAAAGGGGCCAACTAGACTAATGCGACACTTAAAGCTGTGCAGTTTTCTAATGTCTACAGAGAGATGTTGAGGGTGTTAAGTCGTTATCTAATATATTGACATAAATAATCTAACTATATAGCTAATTAATTAAAGTTTTAGTTGTATCCTAAATTGCTATATCCAAACTTTATAACCTTATAATTCTCAATACATATCGTTGTATACACCGGTTAAATCGCCAAACTTTATAACTTAGATATATATATATATATATATATATATATATATATATATATATATATATATAATCTAAGTTATAAAGTTTGGCGATTTAATCGGTGTATACTTAGATTATACATATATCATTGATTAAATTACAGATTTTTCCAAGTCATTGCCCTGAGCAACTCTTTTATTTATAAATGATATAGCTGGAGTGAATTTAAACAATGGCTATGCTATTTATAAAAGTTAAAAAATAAGCGATTAAAATAGTATTTTAAGAATTAATATATGACTATACATAATATAAGAAATAATATTTTATAACCATCCTCTGCAGTATTTTCTACTGGATCATGCAGCTCTCTAGTGTAATTATTACCTATCAGCGGCTTAAGTTCATCACCGATAGTTTGGTAAGCCATTTTTACACCCTCTTTCTCTCTTATCTATCGATTGAAAAAGCAACAAAAGTGTAATGTTTATTCTTATTCTTATGAATGTGCAGTCCATCCCAATGCACAACATGGTAGCCCACATGAGTGCTCTAGAGGGAGTTGTGATGTAGATTATTGTCACATTTGCACTAGTGTACGCAGTGTATGCGACTACAACTGACCTGAAGAAGGGAAACATCGACATCATTTCACCCATTACCATTGGGTTTATTATGGGTGAAAAAATTTTGGCCGTTGGGACCTTCTCTAGTGGCTCCATGAACCCTACGCATTCATTCAACCCCACTGTAGTGAGTGGAGACTTCATGGACAATTAGGTATATTGGGTGGGTCCATTCATTGGAGGTGGCCTTGCAGGACTTGTTTATCAAGGTCTCTACAATAACCATGATGAACACATACCTCTGCATTTAAGTGTTTAATATAATATACTATTAAAATAATATACAGTTCACTTTACTTTTTATATGCAATCCGTTGCACATTTAATTTAATTATGCCAATAAATAAGTAGTGAGGTTTAAGCCAATGTTAACAGGGAGTAATCTATCAAACATATAGTCATATATTATTCTTTGGTTTTATTTAACAATAATATCTAGTTTTTCATACATAGATTAAAAACTTCACACAAAATTCAAAACACCACCTACCTTTCTAAACCTCTGAATTGGCAAGACACTATGTGGGTGATTTTTGCTTGTTTTAGTCATTTTTATTTTCCTCAATGTACTACCTCCACTTCTATGTTGCTTTCTTCCTTCACTCTGCATGGAGCGTTCCCTTCCTTAATGTGGCACTTCGTCCTCTTTTATTCCCAAATTTCTCTTTTATTTATTCTTTTTTAAAAAATCTTTTTTTCCTCCTTATTTAATATTTTCCCTCTTTTTATTCGCTTTATTCCCTTTTTCATGAGATTTAATTAAATCTCATCTTTTCTATTTATCTTTTCATTTTTTCCTTGGATATATATATAATCTTCTTAATTTTTTCTTTAATCTCTTTATAAGATTTTAAATTCTAATTATTTAATAATAAATAATTATTTAACACCAATAATTTGTCATAATGATTTAATTATTTTGCTATTAATATTTTCACTAGCTTAAAAGGGTAAAATGTACCAATTTATTAAACTATAAAATTATGTTGGCAACCATAGAAATCAACTTTCCGAAGTAAATAAAAATAAACACACCATGCGCAAACTATTTTTATGCATTCTATTATGTGCTAACCACTGTGTATGTAGGGTTCTTCACAGATCTTTGTCATCCTCCGACGTCTTCATCTACGTCACCCTCTCCGATGATGCTCTACCTCCAACACACTATGAGGGATGAGTTACCCACATCAACCTCACAACAAATCAGGTAGTTAGATCATAACAATCATAATATACATACATCATAAGATATCGTTGAAATGATAAATCAACATGTTTGTAATGTAATCTCATACACAACAACTACCTCATAGCAACGCAAACATGTAACCTAAGCAATATCATATTGCACATAATAGTATATACCTCAAATCTTAGTAAAAAATATAACCAAATCAAATGTGTCAGTGATAAATATCCATGGATAGTCAAATAGTTTACTTAACGAGGAATCAGGGTGTAATAGGCGCTCTTTGTTCTATGTTGACCAATGTTTCACCATTTTTGCAATTCATGACTTGGTCAATATTCTATTGAGTGTTCACGATTCTTGAAGTACATGTGTGACCTCATCCTCATGCATTGTTTGTACTTGCATGTGCCCTACTAGACTCATTCTTCTATGCAGTGTCTTCAAAATGCATGCATACTTCACACCATGCCCTCTTTTCATGTGCACGCTTTAATACTTAGTTAAAAATTGATATCCAATGAAATTGTTGACATGTATTGATCAATGTTTGTACAAGACTTTCCTATAACACAAGTTAGAATAATTCGATAGGGGATTTATCATTCTTATCAGTGACCTGGGCCATTTACTCCTAATACAAGATGTTCCGATGTATGTTGGAATGTCACATGGTTCACCCCTTTGGAGAAGCTTTAACATTGTTATCACATTGCACAAAATTTTCTATCAACAAGGCTCTGATCCATGCCAAGTGGATTTTCGTAATCTAATATTAACTATTTGAAATGTTGAACTTAAAATTGAAGATTAAATTTTGCTAATGTCTTGAACAAATACATTTTTATCTTTAGAAGTTTTTTTTTTAATATTTCATTTTTCAAGATAGTTATATGTAACAAATAATTTTGCTACAACACATAATGAAGGGATGTTGAAATCATTAAATATGTTGTTTACACGTAATAATTCAGAGCATACGAGTTTTTTTTTTGAGATTGTGATGATAATCAATAAGAGCCAAAATTCTTTTGTGCAAGGGACAACAATTTATATTTATTGCCAATTTATAGGTAGGACCCAAATTAGTTAATGATGTTCCTAGGCAAATTCATATTATTATTTATAAAACTAATACAAATCCACCCAATTTGCTAATATTTGACGCTATCAAATTCAAAAAATATATAAATTTAACACAAAATATGAATAAATCAAAACATTTTCTAAACCCACCTCTTAGTCTAAACTTCAAAATTTAGGTCGTTAATTTCTAATGTTAATTGAGTCATACAATTATTTATTTTTTAACAAACATTCCAAACCATATTCACATTTTTTAAACCATTTGGCTTATAGCCTAAGTGAGATATTAAAAACCTTCCTTGTAAACAATGATGACAAGTGAACAATAGTGCAAATCGAGATGGCTTTGTTGAAAGCTTTGCTTCATCTAGGCTACGAAATATCTGCATGTGCCAAACGTGGGACCTACTAGAGGCAAAATGCCATTGCCATCACCCAACAGATTAATGGTGGAAGCAAATAACAGATGAAAAAAAGTCTTCTCAGAATGTTGATTTTTGATAAATGGCAGAAGCAAATAACACTTACCAAGCAATCCAATGTTTGATGTCATAAAGAGAGGAGGTGAAAGCAAAGATAGGAGGTGGGGGACTATTGTACAAGTTAACCTTAGATGGTCATTAATTTTTTAAATAAAACTTACTCATTCAAAATGTTTCACAGATTGATTACACTAAATTAAACTAAAGTTTTAGAATTCATAGAATGATTCACACAAATCAACACAATTATTTATTTCACCTTTTTTTAACCATTTGGCTTATAGCTTTGCTTCATCTAGGTTATGAAATGTCTATGTGTGTGAAGTCTAAGCCCTACTAGAGGTGAAACAATAGTGCCATCAACAAACGGATTAATGGCGGACATAAATAGCACATGAAAAAAATGAGCCCTCTCAGAGCGTTGATTTTTCACAAATGGTGAAAGCAAATAACACTTACCAAACAGGGGAGGGTTTGGCGTGACAAAGAGAGGAGGGGCAGGTAAAGAGAGGAGACGGGGGTCTATTACACAAGTTAACCTTAGATGGTCATTAATTTTTTAAAGTCAAAATTACTCATTCTAAATGATTCACAAATCAACTATCAACTAAACTGAATTAAACTACAGTTTAAAAATTCACAAAATGATTCACACAGATCGACAAAATTATTTATTTTTTAACAAACACTTTAAACCAAATTCACATTTTTTAAAACCATTTGGCTCATAGCGTTAGTGAGGTATTAAAAACTTCCCTTGTAAGTAGTGATGGCAAGTGAACAACAATGCAAATCGAGATGGCTCTTCTGAAAGCTTTGTGTCATTTGGGCTATGAAATGTCTACATGTGCAAAGCTCGAATAGCAAAATGTCCGTGCCATCCCCTGACATATTAATTATGGAAGCAAATAACACATGGAAAAAATGAGCCATCTGAAAACATTGATTTTTCATAAGTGGCATAAGCAAATAACATTTACCATGTAAGGGATGGTTTAGCATCACAAAGAGAGGCAACAAGGGTTTGGCTTCGTTACGAAGTCAACTTCTACTTTTCTCAGCATTGCAACATCCTCTTCTCTGTAACTAGGATTACCAAGAACATTTGAAGTCACTCTACATTTGTGCTTCCCTTCAACAACGACCCACATGTAAAGTGATAAGGAGGAAGATGCTAAGTGGTAGTGTAACTTAGTGCGAGGATGGGTTCCTTCAATGCTAGCCACTAGGCATTACATATAGGTTGGTGAGATGTTAATGCTTGGTCACCTTGATTTGACTACATGTATAGCATGCACTGAGTACTATTCACTGAAGTTCTTATGTCCCACTTTTGGCACCCACTTATGTTTTTGGGAATATCATTACCACCGACTGATTTAACCTTTAAAACAACACTATAAAGACATTATATGATAATCGAAAACCTGATACTATACTTTCACGTCACACACTAAAAATTTAAAATTAATAATTAAACATTAAACTATCCATCAATATCAATTTTAACTATTTACATGATACGGTTTAAATACCACATAAATACAAAATTAAAACGCACGACTATTAGATCCTCTCCCTTACACTATACCCACAAACAAGAGAAATCAATCAAAAGTCAATGTGGACTATGGGTTGGGTAGAGAAACCACGGCTCAATTAAGTGGTACACACACCTATCAACAAATGAAAAAAAAATAGGGAAAGCTAATTTTGAAAAAATCATTAAAAAATGAACTCCACATTTCAAATATTCGGCTCCCCGTGCTGTCGTGTTCGTCAAAAGGAGTTTGTGAACAAACCCTAAATATTTCCTTCTTTTCAAGAGGAGGGACATTTCTGAGTAAGTCGTGCGTTTGTTTCTCAGATCTTTGGATCTCCGCAATGCAGATCGAGCCGCATAAACGTTGTCGGAGGGAGCCCTTGACGATCAATGCCATGGGACCGCCATGTGCGGTAAAAGATGAAACACTCCTCCAATCATTTGGCACCCATCTCGGATCGTATCTGTGGCTAAGGCCACAGAAATCGCTTGGGTTTCCAAACCCCTGCCGCCGCCGCCTCCAACAACGGAGATGCCCTACGCTGCGTCCAACATAACACCGCAACAAACGCCGGAGAAAATATAAGCCCCTGCAACTTATTCGGCTTCGAGAGCCTATCGCGTCTACTCCCCCACCATGCCCAAAGCCTCCTCGCCCACGCGTAGGGTATCGAACTCGAGCTCTCCGATCACCAACTCGCAGTGGGACACCATCATGATCGACGCCCCGAAGCCCTTGGTCGAGAGACGGCCATCCATACGGTGGCCGCCATGGCCAGGAACCGAAACAGAAACTAGGGCAATACGAATATATTTGTGGATTGCCAAGTGGAGGAGAATCTGCGGCCTCTGAACACTGCCTCACACATCTTAGCGTGCCTGCCCATCGAGATTTCTACTCAGCGCCCTTAGGGTAGTTTCCAAACGGTGGCCGCCATGGCCAGGAATCGGAACAGGAATGAGGGCAATACGAACATATTTGTGGATTGTTAAGTGATGAGGAAAATCTAATGGCCTCTGAAGGCTGCCTCGGACATTTTAGTGTGCCTGCCCATCAGGGTTCCTGCTCAGCTCCTCTAAGATTTTCAAACCTCAAAATTTTCAGTACAAACTCATACTCTTGTTTTGAACCCTCAAAAAAATTAGGTATGTATCTTAGGTTCCGGTGCCATATCAAGGTCAGCTAAACATTTTTCAGCAGGGATTGTTGAAAAATTTTAGGGGTTGAAAAATTTTAGGGACTTCAAATTTATTTGAGGTCTTATGTAATTTTTTTTATTACTATAATTTAAATTCATTTTAAGTCTCATATTGAAAAAAATATTTAAGTTTTATATAAAAAAAATATTTTTATTATAAAATTATATAGAGAAAATAATCCTTGTGCTCCTCACTGTTTTCCTGTTCTGGAGGAGTTTTAATAAAACAGTCACAACTCAAAAATGTTAGAAAATATTTTGAATAAACAATAAAATTTGAAAAAAAAAAAAAAAATTCCGTGGGACCTTCTTTCCCATATTAAGAGAAGCGGAAACCCCCGCTCCACGCATGGGACACTGACACCGCTGTTATTGGTTTAAACATTTAAGTTAAAGTTATAGTGCTGCGACAGTGCCCATAGATGAAGGGCCTTCTTGTTTTTTAAGTTGGGAATAGGCTGTCACCCCAAAATTAAAAAAACACTTACCTTAAACCATAAAACCCTCAGCTTTGTACACTTAAACCGCCATCTCTCTTAATTATAAATAAGGCTGCATCTCCCATTAAGCAGTGGAAAAATAATTTACCCTTAAAATATGCTCGAGCAAGTTGGAGAAGCAGAGTGGAATGGGCACTTAATTAAATCACACAAAATATTTGCAGAAATATACATTTGAGCAATCAATGGCCCCTTTTTTACAATTTCCATATCACACAGAAATATTTAGGAAATTCTTCATAATTTCATATATACAAAATTAGAACAGAGCACTATTATATACCCCCTCAAATATCTATTTACAAGAAATCAGTGCACTATCATATACCCCACAAATATCTATTTACAAGAAATCAGAGCACTATCATATACCCCCCCCAAATATCTATTTACAAGAAATCCTTCTAATTCTGGACACCCACAGGGAATAATTTATTCATAAGCTTCACCCATGCAGAGCTCATGGGAGTGCCCTTTCTACAGCCATACATATTCACCAGAGCCACAATCAGGCGATATCTCAGCTTGCTCAGATTTTCTCCTCTCTTCTTGAGTGATTTCAGCAGTTCAGCCAGGGATTGAGCAACTGAAACATATATCTGCTTCTTTACGTTCCCTCTTTTTGGGGGCAGCCTGATGACTGCACTTCCCTGCAACTTCCCTCTTGCCAGCAATAAATATGCATCTCCAATTGAAAACTCTTCAATCTCCTCCATGCCCAACCTTTTCACACCACCCAAATATTCCCAAAAGCAGCACAGTTGATAAACACCTTGGAAACAGGGAAAGCATGGCGGCTGGCCAATATATAAGCCCACTAACTTCCTACTCACGGCACCCATGAATAAACTTTTTACAGTGGCGATTGTTGGGACATGAGTCCAGCTAATAAGATGGTGAATGGTGGGGCATGACTCCAGCTAAAAACTTTTTATCAGTTGTCCATTGAACCTGGTTAACTATGCCTTTTCATAGTTAACTTATAAATCCAACTTACAAGGAGAGAGGCATGGTGGAAACTTCTAGATGTAACTTTGGTCGGTGGACCTAATGACGTTTGAAGGGCATAATTATTACACGTGTTCCTTCCAGTGGGGTTCTTACAATTTAGCCTGTGCTTAAAGACAAAATCTCCCATCTTTTCACGACTTTTAAAAAGGGATCTTTCCATTGAAAATGCAGCAGCTATGTGAGGCAAGTGAAGCACTAAAATGGTTTCAACTAAAGTGAAAAAGGATCTTCCATTTAAAATGTAAGCTCTTATCTCTGTTAGCCAAGTGAGATATAATCCCATGCTATTTTTAATGAACGTTGTTTCCAATTGCCACACATAATATATGGGTTTAAAACATGTTTTGATTTATTTATATTTTATGTTGTATTTATATATTTTTTTGAATTGGATAATTACAAATATTAATAAATCGATAGATTTGTATTATATTTATAAATAATAATATGAATTTATTTAAAAATATTATTAATTAATTTGAGTTTCATTTACAATTTGGTAATAAATTTAAATTGTTATTCTTTTCAGAAAAGAATTTCGGCGTTTTATTGATTATCATTGTAATCTTAATAAAATAAAACTTGTATGCTATGAATTATTGTATGCAAACGATATATTCAATGATTTCAACATTCTTTTATTATGTATTGTAGTAATCTATTTATTGCATATAACTATCTTGAAGAATGAAATAAAAAAAATTCTTCTAAAGACAAAGATACATTTGTTTAGGATATTAGCAAATTTCAATCTTCAATTTTAGGTTCAACATTTCAAATAGTTAATATTAGATTACAAAAAACCACTTGGCATGGATCACAACTTTGTTGATAGAAAATTTTGTACAATGTGATAACAATGTTAAAGTTTCTCCAAAGTGTTGAACCATATGGCATTCTAATATACATTGGAAAATCTTGTATTAGAAGTAGTTGGCCCAAGTCACTGATGAAAATGATAAATCCCTTGCCAAACTATTCTAACTTGTGTTGTAGGAAAGCCTCGTATAAACATTGGCCAATACATGCCAAAAAAATTGTTGGATGTCGATTTTTAGCTAAGTATCAAAGCATGCACATTTGAAGAGGGCATGGCACGAAGTAGGCATGCATTTTGAAGGCACTGCATAGAATAATGAGTCCAATAGGGTGCATGTAAGTACAAATGATGCATGAGGATGAGGTCACGTAGATGTACCTGAAGAATTGTGAGCACTTAATAGAATATTGACCAATTCATGAAGTTCGCAAATGGTGGCACATTGGTCGGCATGGAACAAAGAGTGCCATGATCATGGAGAAGGTTACACAAATAATGAATTACAGGGCATCCTGGTAGAGCCAGTCCACCAGAGAAGAACATTAATACATAATAGTTTTGAAGTGAATCTAGCATAATGGTGTAGATTTAGGGAATTGCTAGGACTAATAAATTCAATGTAAACATTTACAACTATTATTTATATAAAGTTGTGCACACATTTCGAATCACATATTAATGTAATGTAATTGTAAGGTGGTGTTTGAACTCTGTAAAAGCCCACCTTGCCTCTTTGTTTATATATAGTTATTAGGGTGTGTGTTGTTGGAATAATGAATCAATTTATTTAATTTATTTATGGGAATATATATGAACTTATGTGGCTACTTTGTGGAATTAATGAGAAGAGGTGCAAGTTTTGTTAAGTGATTGTCTACTTTAGTAGTTTGCCTGTGCAATAGATTCACTAAGTAGATTTTAAATGATCTATGAGAATTTGTTTATATGTGGAAGCATTTATGTTAAAAATTATGTGTGAACTATATTATGCAAGCATGCTAAGAATAAGTTAAGTACTTGTTTGCACTCATGATGTATTAAATAACATGGTATTAAGTGAATAACATTTCCACACAACTAACCCAATTGAGACTCGATACTCTCTTTGCACCTCAGGTGAGCGCATTATTCATTACTATGATTTATCGACACAATAAGTTTTTTAATATTTGGGTACGTACATGGTGCATAATCTTGGGTGTGGATAAAAAATGCCCAACATTTTGGTTTTGTTGTCGTGATATAGTTGAACAAATTGTTGAGATGATGAGCATGGATGATGCATCTCACTAGAAGCATTGAGCGATGGTTGGAAAATTTAGAGTGTAAGTTTGCAAGTCATCATCCTAGCCTAAGACAACCACAACCTAAGGAGTGAGTCGAAGGCAATCTACACTACCCATTATATGAAGTTTTATTTTGTGAGTTACCTGGACATTTGCGCATATGGATTGTTGCATATGTTATGGGCAAGAGTAGAAACTATGGACAAAAGTACCCTTGAACCAATGAAAGTGTAAAGAAGTTGAAGTGCACAAATACCATTTGGACCAAAGTGGTTGATGTTTGGTGGCATAACACTTTGAACAACTATCTACTGTAATTTTCAGTCTCAACGTATTCATATCCCAAAGAATCCAAATATCAGCTCTTGTGTGAACCTTAAGGCACTTATATTGCACACCTCCATTTGGAGATCAAGAAACTCAAGGTAAATTTTGGGATTAAAAATATACCTATGGTTGGCTAAGTTCCTTTCACACATGGGATTGCGAATGGTAGAAGGAAAAGGGCAGTTATGGTTTGCTTGTGTTAATAAGGATGGGAAAGTTGGACTTCAACATGGACAACCTAGATGAACGTGAAATTGGGAGGTGCAAGTGTGATGAGGGTCGATAAAAATAAATTTCTACCAGGGAAAGGGGAGAATTAAGTTTAGGAGATGATGTGAGGACCCACACAGGATGGGGATGACATGGGGGTGGCTTTCATGCTAAGGAAGTGTGCTCTAAAGAGGATGAATCACATGTTGATGAGCATGGAGAGTTTTGGGAGAGATAAACTAAAGAGGATTGGAGCACTAGGAACATCTCGAACAACACAAAAAAAGTACACAACCAAGGTCTATCTGAAGTGCAAGCCTGTGTGTTTATTGGATGAGCAATAGTAAGTGAAGATCATGTTAATTTGTCTAAGGTTTGATAATTTGAGAGACAAGAAGCAGAAAATAAAATTCTACAATATATAATACCTTATAAAACTTTGGACTTGATTTGAAAAAAATAGTGCAAAATAAGAGCCTAACTATGTTTGGAATGCCATCAATAGGGGGTGTTAATTCAACCCCATAGATAAACTATACCACATGAATGATGGCTGCTAGAGCCATAGCTACAACTCAAGGCACCAATCTAGATATAGTGTAACCAAGTGTTGAGGATTAAAAAATAATGTCAATGTAATGAGGGAATGTAGTTAGTACAAGAGGCAACCCAATAGGTTTCTAAAGATCAATCTTAAAAGCAACATGTAGTACACTAGTCGGGTAGATATAGGATAATGGGGGACAAAAGGGGGGCTTAAAACAACATTTTTTTTTTGAAAATCACATAGTTGAACTTGGAGAGAGTTTTAGAGAAACTTGGAAAAAGAATTTGACAATAATGTAAGAATATGAATTATGACATTCTGAATGTAGTTTCTAAAATATATTTTTTTCAATACCCAGATGTTAAAATTTTGCATGAAATTGATGCATTTATGACAATGGCTTGACACTTTTTTGTGAAAAGATAAGGAGACTACATGTGTACTGACATTTTTTTTGAGTAAACAAATGAATTATTGTATGAAATTTCATATATGGATAGATGAAATGTCGAAGATTGATCATGTTTTTTTATTAGTTTTTAATAAATACATATTTTTAATATAATTTTACAAGTCAAGACAACTAAAAATTTGGAATTGCAAGTGTACAAGCACAACTTTTTGACACTAATTTCATGATTTTTTTTAAAAGCTAGCCAATGATGCATAGACTGATCAGGTATAAGTTTTATAAACTTTTGATTAACGGTCATAAAGATATAAAGATATTTGTAATGATATGTATATACTCCATAATGAGGTATGTTGTGCAAAAATTAAGTGCAAAAATTAAAAATAATAATTTAAATATATATATATATATATATATATATATATATATATTCAAAAACTATGCTTTCCCCTCTACAAACCCATATAATTTTTTTATTTAATAAAATCTATCGACAAAGACGAAAAATACTTCTAAATTTTCTAAAAAACATGTGAGTTGCTCCATGATCGGTTTTAGGCTAGGTTCTGATCTCCCCAAGCCTATACCCAAAGCAATTTTGGAGGGAAAACATAAAAGTCAAAGATTGAAATGTTGAAAGGGGGCACACCCTTTGAAAAGGGTGTGCACATGCCCTTTACAAAGGGCAAATGCCCTTTGAAAGATATGTTACACTCATTTCCCTATAAAACATGTCTTTCAATGGGCATACACCCTTTGGTAAGAAGGTTTTTGTTTTTTTACTATTTACTTGTGTTTGTATTAGGATATATTTAGTAAAATAAATGTAAAAAGTATAAGAATATAAAATGTAATATAAATTAAATTAAATGTGAAATTATACGTAATTGTAATAGGTTTTAACTTATTACATTTTAAGTATAAGTTTACATTTAATTTAATTTATATTACATTTTATATTCTTATACTAAATAAATTTATTTTACTAAATATAACAAATTAGGTCCACAATGCATCTTCTAAAATCAATTCCAAAGATATAGGTGTTACCATTTAGAAGTTAGTTTTTCAAAATTTATTCTGATTAATACTTAGTTTTCAAAATTTGAGGATTGAAAGATAGAATGAGAAATAAAATTTTGAATCATGTTATGTATGTAATAGATATATACCATTGAGTATGCCCCCTACTTTACCTAATTGAGTATGTCCGATCTACTTTACCTACTTAAGTATGTCCTAATTGATTGAATACCTTAGCTATATCTTGATATTGAGTATGCCCTACCTAAATACCTAAGCCATATCTTGATCTTGATTATGCCCTACCTACTTGTACTTGAGTATGCCCTACCTACCTATCCTTCATGCCCTACCTACTTGAGTATTCCCTAATTAATTGAGTTATTAACTTGAATATGCCTTACCTAATTGAGTATGGCCTACCCAATTGAATACCCGATCCATATCTTGATCTCGAATACCTTTATCTAATCCTATCCATATCTATCTTACTTGAGCATTATTGATTTAAACTTTTACAAGTGTAAATCCTAAGCTAGATTAAAGGGTTACGATGTCTAAATCAATTAAATAATATGCACTAATAACCACTAATTTTTTTAATAGATTTTGACTTCTTTTGAATTTCTAAAAATAGTAATAAATATGTAAAAATAAAGACTTATCTATAATGTAACTATCATAGATGATCTAGGTTCTGAAAATTGGGTTCTGGATAGGTCTGAGTGTCATTAACAGTGTCTCAAGATCTGATTGCTCATTAGACAGTAGTGCCCCACCTCGATAATAACACCATACTATTGTAGTGTCCTCAAAGTGGTGCTAGTGTCCTTTTTGTATGATTGTTCATATTTTATATAAGCACTTGCACCTGTGTTTTTGGTCTTATTACTATGAACATGAAATATGGAACTCTGTATTCTACCTGGAAAACCTGATTTAGTGTGAAAACCCTAATCCTCTTTGTAAGTATGGTAGGAGATGAAAATATGTGTTCGTTATTAGGATAGGATGAACATCCTTAACACCTCGCTATAAAGAGAGTTGCCTACGTACCAATACTCCAAGGAGGGATCAAGCCTGATGTAGTTCTCCCACCTAGTGCTTGATGTAAGTGCAAGTGAATACTAGAATGAGAGTGGTCTTGAGCTTTGAAATCTAGATTTAGGGAATTTGTAGATGGTAATTTATAGAATTAGGGAAAAATAGGGATCAAATACCTTAATTCTTTTCAACTTGTTTCTTATTTGGATAGGCTTTTGCATCTAGTTTCTATCTAGTGAATAGAGTTCAAATAGTTTTGTATTTATAGAGATCTATTGATTGTGTGGATGATAAAATATACTTAGGCCGACCTTAGGAGGGACACATGTTTGAAAATGTATCTGTTTAGGAGAGTTAGGGCAAGGGACATTAGTGCCCAGTTGGGGACACTAGCACCATGTGGCTTTAGTGTCCTTAGTGTGTCACTAATGTCTACCTAGCAAATTGCTGGGCATATTGGGCTGGGATCTGGGAATGGTGTTTTGAGACTATGTTTGAGATGACAAAATATGTTTATGGTCTACACAATGGTTGAAAAAATATAGTAAAGGCTCTAGGATAGGTCTAGGTCTAAGCTAGGAATAAGATAACTCAATTAACACTCTTAGCATCCAAATACCACATTTAGGTGATCACATTTGTCCCTCCTTTATGCTATAAATGTATCAAAACAAAATGACAAGTATAAAGGAAAAAGAAGTGTACCTATAATTACCTTAGAATTGAAGCCTGTGTAGCTGAGTCTGAGTATGTGAATATGAATGTGGGAGTGATCATGTCATGCATGATGCCCCATAATCTAAGAAACTAGTATGAATTTGAGCCAAAATGAGTGTATCTAAGTAAAATCTGAACATAATTGTCAAACATGTGATTGTACCTATGTGATTGTACCTATGAAAATATGTACTATACCTAATGTATTAGTCTAGCTAATTTGATTATCCTAAAGTTGGGGTTATTGGACAATAACACCATGTAGTGGACAATATCACCTTTTGACACTAGTGTCCCAATATGGGTGCAAATGTCTATATGGTCTAAAATCTGGGTGACTGAACTAATTTTCGAGTCCTTATTTTTTCTTGTGTCTGACCTATGTTTGACTTCTAAAATTGAACTTGTATGCTAAAAATGATCTGTGAATAGAAAAGTAGGAGCTTTATCTTTATGACAAACCCATGTGAATGCCCTTTGTTTTGAGGGTAGTTATGTAACCTGTGTAATAATTATCCTTAAAATAAGTAACTCTACAAAATGTGTTATCTAGAGCATATATATGATAACTGCATGATATTCTAATGTAATATACAAACATAACATCAAAATCTAAAATTATTTGAGCATAAGTAGGTAATGTAAGATGTATGTTGTAATCTAGCATTGCACAAGGGTGTTAAGATAGATGTAATCATTGTATAACAATAAATTTAAGTAGCTACCTAGGGGGATGGGCCATAATGTCCATCATGACACCTAAGTAGGAAGGGTAGATGCATGAGGTCTCTTATGGCATCAAAAACTGGTGTGTGTAACAATCAAAGACAAATGTCATGGTGAAGATGCATACAATGAAGCATACATATAAAACACATGAGGCATGAAAACATAGGCCAAGGGGCCATAATATAAGGGACATGGGCACATTTCACTAAAGCTGAGAATGAAAAGATACAAATACATGTTCAAATATCCACATACGCAAACAACAAGAAATTTTGGCTTAGATTCACATAGAAAGACATGTTTAAATATCTACATATATAATCAAAAAAACACACACAAGGGACATGGGCACATGTCCAAGGCATACAGACATATAAGTGGCATAGAGCCAAAGAAAAATGGCATATTCAAATGCTGTCAAAATAGAAGAAACATAAGAAACATAATCAAGTCTAAACTAGGAAAGCTAAAAATGAAAGCATTTATAACCGTGTAGTGCAAATCTATATAAATGCTAATAGTACATATGTAGAGTCTAACTAGTGATAGTCGGCAAAAAATTTGAGCAATGAGTATCACTAATCAATATCAAGGTATATCAATGTGTAAACTAAAATGTATAGAATGTAAGGATAAAATTTAGTAGTAAAAACTATGTAGTATATGCCTCTGAGTGGGCGGATGTATCAAATAAATAAACCTAGATCGATATCTATTCCCCCAATGGGTAGATGATAATAAGTCTAGATTAGTGTACTGGACCCTAGTCCTATATGTAATTTACAAACACTCCATAAGAACAAGTAAATCATATGTGTATGATAAAACTGACTATACTAAGATAGCTAGCGTATGTAATATCTAACAAGTAGTAGAAATGTAAACATAACAATGCATATAATCTGTAAATTTTGTGTTTTCTAAATAATATTTGAATGTCTTTGTATTTTGACATATTATATTATTTTTATATTTTATGGATATAATCTACATACAAGTAAATGAAAATAAACTATATACAAGGATCAAGAGAGAGAAGGAAGTCTGTGCAAGAGTAAGAACTCTAATAACCAATGAGTCTCATGGGAGACTCACTATCACCATGACCTGTGTTGAATAAGGGAAATGTGATTGTGCATGCTGTGTGAAAGGGGAAGCATGATCCCATGATCTATTATGTATATAATATGTGTCTGAATCTGCCTATGTGGTGATACTATGAAGTTGTGGTACTATCTGTGATTCCCTATGAACTATAGGGGTCTTAAGAACCCATTTGGTATAAGAAGTTATAGGTGAGTCAGGTGCCCTATGATGAGAACCCATAGAACCCAATAAAATTTATCTCAACATAAATTGACTAGAGGAAGGTTCTCTAGAAAATGTGACATATCTCTAACATAGGGGTCTCTCTAGTAATGGTCTCCATAAGAGAGTATTCGTACATGCCAATATCGTAAGAGTAGCCCTAGCTTGCACTGATGACTATGTTGAACTCTGTGATGTATGTATAGGAGTTTTATTGTCATCTATAAGTGATATCCATGTAATATCTGTAAATGGTGTTGGACTTATAATTGGTGTCTGTGCTAGAACTGTAGCTAGAAACTATGCTAGAACTGCCTATGGGATGGGTAGAGGATACTCATATAGGACACTCTCAACCTTAACTGCCTGATTAGCATATATGTACTTTAGGTATTGATGTAATGTAGATGAGATATCTTGGAGCTACTATAACCATGGCCTACCCAATAATGTATCAAATACACCTATACTAGGTACTACTAAGAACTGAGTGGCTTTGTGTGCTAATCCAACCTATAGTGGAAGCACAATATCCCTGATGGAGCTTTGAAAGTGGCCACTAAAACCACTAATGATTGTATCTATGGGTAACATATCCCTTTCTTTGTAACCCAAGTGTTATAAGAGTGTCATAGTGCACATGATTATGCTTGACCCATTATCAACCATAACACTATAAATAGGATGGTGGTATGTGTATACTCATATGAAGAGCACATGTTAATGTGTCATCATCCATAACCTCTTAGTCTAAAAATGTGATAAGTGGTATAGGTGTCACTAAAGTGTGATACATGCCAATAATGTTATGTAAGGGATCTACCTCCTCTGTAATTATGTGATAAGAATCTAGTGGTTGGTGTGCCTAGCGTTTCACTCAAATTTCACTATTATCCAGAAGAAGGCAGTAAAACTAAAAATATGGGTTATGGTAGGAATACCTGGTTATGGTTGTGCACACGTTGTATCAAAAGATTGTGAGGAGATCCTCTTTGGCTTGGGAGGAATGAACTGCATATAAAACAACACTAAGAAGATTTTTTTGTCAAACAAGTAGCTAGGTGGATTGCCTAGCAGTAGCTAGATCCCATAAGTGGGAGCTTCCTTAAGGGCTATCAATCCATTGTTCTGAAAGAATTAAGTTTATAAAATAGAGTAGAAAATACTTACATCAATTAAAGAAGATTACTGAAATTGATTATACAAGAAGTGCTTGTTAAAGAAAGGTATGCTAGAATGTTAAATATAAAAAAGGTGGGTAAATACCTATGTTAAATGATTGGGGTATGTTCTATAAAATCATGCAGGGGTCTGCGAACAGGCAGGGACACAAAAAACTAGATTTGGTTGGGTGTAGGTAGGTGAAAGGAGCTTGCTAGAAATTTTCTTGAAAGTGAACCATCAACGGTCAAGGTGAACATTACCGGTTAGGGAAACCATAATTGGTTGTCTAACCATTACTAGTTGTTTAACCATCGCCGATTAAGGATAACCATCATTAGTTGCCTATCAATGGAATTGGGTTGGTGTTTCTGATTGATGAAATTTAGAAGGTAAGTTTTGAGAGGTGAGTAAGGTCTAGACTAATTTTGAAATGAAAATATAGTAAGTGAATACCAGAAAATAAATACTTGTCTTACTAGAAGTCAGTTGGATGGATAGTTCAGATGGATTACTCATTGTAGAAGTTGGCCATGATTCTGACAGAGTAACAATATTTGGAGAACTCGATGGAGGGATAACAACAAGATCCCTGGTATGGCTACTAGATTGCTGAAGCGCTTGAAGATGATTGACCTACAAAAGAATATTTTGGATACACAAAGCTCTTGATAACAATTGTGGATGATGTTTCTCATACAACTCTTTTATTTTTATAGGCAAGGCAAGAGGTTGAAGGGGAGGTTCTAACTAGGTCTTGGAGAGAGATTCTAATTATAAGTCATCCATACAAAGGGCTCACAACAAGATTTAGATGAGTTATTTTTAGAAAATAAAAGTGGTGGTTTGTATGTGGCTTGCATGCTAAAAGTCTAGGTGGTGAAACCTAACCATCATCGATCAGGGTGACCATCACTAGTTTGCCTGACCATCGTTGGTCATGGTTGAAGGTAAAAAGGTGGCTAGGATAGGTTAGTCAGATCAAACTAACTGGAGGTTGGGTTTGGTTAGGGGTTAGAAGGTGTAATGACATTACTTAGATATTCATACAAAATGATTTTATATTACACAAAATAAGAAAATATGAGAGATTACACAATGATAATTGATAGTAGAAAAGAATACTAGATAATATAGCAAAGCCACTTTGAGGGGACAACCTCCACAACAATGCACTAATAGCAGAATACTCCACATGATGACTAAAGACTAACCACTACCTCCTATATATAGTCTAATTAGCCAAGGTTATTCTATAAGCCAACCTATCTAAGAACATAAAGAAAGGTAACAAGTAAATAAAATAGGTATGTAAACCACAACTCGACCACACATATCCCTAGACACACCAATGGTTAAGGGAATAACAAGTCCTTCCCAATCAAAACAATGTTATCCTCAATATTTTGGCAACTCTAGATGCTATTGTACAAATGATTCATCCTCTCAAGTGGCATCTTCACATGGTAGATTCTTCTATTTGATCAGGTATTCTGTAATTGCTCTAGAACGTAGTTTTTTAGTGCACTGTTGAAGGATCACCTCAGGATCAAGAATAACTCTACCTTCCTCATCCAATTTTGATAATTATTTTTTAATGGTAACTCTATGTCTCATGACTTTCTTTAGGTATGATACATGAAATACTAGATGTATACGAGTGGATGAAGGAAAATATAACTTGTAGGCCACACTACCAAATTTTTGCAAGCTTTGATAAGGCCCATACTACTTAGGGGACAACTTGTTATCCTTTTTTTGTTACTTCAATGAAATCTATTTATATGGCTGTAAGCGAACAAAGACCTAATCACCAATGTCAAAATGCCTCTCACTTCTATGTTGATCTGCTTATTGCTTCATTCGATATGGGCCATAGCTAAATTTTCATGCAAACTTGCAAAAACCTCCTGTTGATGGTGAATATGTTCTTCAATTGCACGAACCTTAGGATGGACCTTCAAGGTTGAAGTGATGGATGGAGGGTCGTATCCATGTAGTGCTATAAAAGGATACATTTTGGAATAACTATGAACATAAGTATTATACTACCATTCAACAAATGGGAGCCAATGAACCCATTTATCCTATTTATTAGAAACAAAACAATGGAGATATACTTCCAGACATTTGTTGACTACCTCAATTTTTCCATTAGATTAAGGATGATAGGATGAACTATGATCCAATTGAGTGCCTAAACATGTAAATAACTCAGTCCAAAAATTACTAGTAAAAATGGGATCTCTATCACTAACAATGATCTTAGGGGTCCCATGCAATTTTTGAATTATATTGAGAAAATAGAAGCTACTGTACTAGCAACAAATGGCTAGGCTAATGAACAAAAATGAGCATACTTACTGAGATGATCTACAACAACTGTTAGGTTGTGGAGCTAAAAGCTTCAACCTTTGCAAACTAGGAACAGATGGTTGCTGAGTTCTACAGGAACCGGCGTCGGCAGCATGACCGACGTCGGCAGGATCCAGTGCAGAATGCAACCGGCGACGGCAGGAAGTCGGTCGACGTCGGCAGAACCAGACCAGCAGGGACCGACGTCGGTCACCTGTGTGTTCCCGAAGTGTTCGTTTCACGGATAGTTAGTTAAGTGAACGATGAGTTTGCATGTCAAGACCAGCCAGAGTCTTGGGCTGCGAGGATAATTGTCTAAATTAAGAGTCTTAGTTATTGTTTGAGTTAAGGATCTATTTATAGACCCATTGGCATGTATTGTTAAAGGCATGAGATAGAAAGGAAGAGTTCCTTCTAGTTGTAAGATCTATGAGTTGCAGGTTGTTGCAAGCTCATTGGTGATCTACATGTAAGTTTGGTCTTTGAATTGCAGGTTGCAGGTTCATGAGAGATCAGCTTGAAGTACTATAGAGTGCTTGATGTACCGGCAAGGTTATTACTGACTGGTTGGTGAGGTGAACACCAATTCTGTGTGTGAGTTGGTTGTTGGGACCGTTTTTGTGTAGGAGAGTGTGTGTGAGAAGAATTACTGTACACTTGAGGTGTGGCGAATCTCTGTAAGGTGAAAGAGTGTGGCGGCTCTTTGATGTATTCTTTTCTGTATATTGTTAATACAAGATAGTGTATTGTCTCTCATATTCTGTGCTATTGGTGAATTCTAGTTACTTGTGTTTCTGGTTATTTCCGCATATTCAATTGCTTATATATTTGGTAATCATACTGTGCTCTTTCTGAGGAGCAAGATCCTAACCAGTGGAGTCAGAGCATGTTTGTTGTTCTTAGATTCCCAACAAGTGGTATCAGAGCCTTGGTTGTAGGTTCTTGAGCTTGATACCAACAATTGGTATCAGAGCTTTTTGTTGGGATACTAACAGATTGGTGTAGATCTGGGTAGTGTGTTTTGATTACAGGTTACTCACAGGGTTTCTATTTGAGTGGGAGTTGAGCAATGACAGAAAGCAGTCAACTACGAATGGAAAAGTTCAATGGCAAGAACTACCAATTATGGAGGATGCAGATTGAGGACTATCTGTATCAGAAAGATTTGTACTTACCGTTGGGTGGGGTTGCTAGCAAACCCTTGGATATGAAAGATGAAGAATGGGATGTTCTTGATCGGAAGGCTCTGGGATCTGTTAGATTGAGTCTTGATTCATCTGTGATTTCCAGCTTATCACAGTGTAAGACAACGGTGGAGTTGATGAAATCTTTGGCAAATTTATATGAAAAACCCTCGGCTTCAAACAAGGTATTTCTTATGAAGCGTTTATTTAATTTGAAAATGTTGGAAGGTGGATCTATTCATAGCCATCTTAGTGATTTCCATGGTTTGGTAAACCAGTTAAGTTCAGTGAATATTGTATTTGATGATGAACTTAGAGCTCTCTTAATCTTGTGTTCATTACCTGAAAGTTGGGAAGGTTTGGTAATGGCAGTTTCTAATTCTGTGTCTCCTTCAAAAGTCTTAAAAGTGGATGATGTTGTGAGTGTAATCTTGAATGAAGAGATACGCAGGAAAAGCACAGGTGAATTATCTGGAAATGCTTTGAGTGTTGAAGGAAGAGGAAGGCCAAGAGAGAGGACAGAGCGTGGGAGATCAAGGTCGAAGATAGGCAAGAGATCCAAGTCCAGGTATGGCAGAATAACCTGCTGGAAATGTGGAAAGCAAGGGCACTTAAAGAGAGATTGCAGATCGGGTGAAGATCATCATGAAGAACATGGAGAAGAAGCAGATGTTGCAGGCTACGTTGCACAGGATGCTCTGGTATGTTCTTTGGATAAAGTAGAATCTTGGGTATTAGATTCTGGTGCCTCTTTTCATGCATCTCCACATAGAGAATTTTTTCATGAGTATGTCCAGGGAGACTTTGGAGAAATTTGTGTAGGGGATGGTAAGCCTTGTCAGATTGTTGGCAAAGGCAAAGTGAAGCTGAAATTGCAGACAGGTGACACATGGGTGTTAAAGGAGGTCATGCATGTCCCAGTTCTGAAGCGGAATCTGATTTCTGTTAGAAGTTTGGGTGAAGAGGGTTGCACAGTAACTCTCACAGCGGACTCTTGGAAGGTTACCAAGGGTACACTTGTTATAGCTAGAGGTAAGAAAGTAGGTATGCTTTATCTATCTACTTGTTTTACTGATTCTCTTTCTGGGTTATCTACTTCAGCTGTAGATTCAGAGATGTGGCTTGATAGGCTTGGTCACATAGATAAGAAGGAGATGCTGGTTCTTGAGTCAAAGAATATGCTTTCAGGTTTGGAAGGCATGGATCGTGGTTCCTGTATGCAGAAGAAGAAGGTAAGGTTTCTTGAGGAATCTGATGTTAGTGACAAGAACGGGAAAGCCTTGGTTTTCAAGGAGAAAGTGACGGACAGAGTTCAGCATAAGGTGCAGAGGAATTCTGAGCAGAGCAAGGGTGATTTGGACAAGGTTTTGATCCAAAAAGAGCTCGCGGGAAAAAAGTCAGGTCTCACAAGAAAAACACAGAGACCGACGTCGGCAGGAAAACCGGCGTCGGCGTCCAGACAGGGACCGACGTCGGCTATGTGCAGCCCGACGTCGGTGACTCGGGGCAGAAAAGGATCGGCGTCGGCCAGGGGAAACCGACGTCGGCAGGGAGGCAGTCGCAGGAACCGACATCGGTCGGCTGTAGACTGAGATGTGACCGGCATCGGTTACTGAGATGAATTTTGGGTGGACAACGAGTTGTCATGGAGTCTCAAGCGCCCATTTGGAGGACTGAAGGTGTAAGTAAGTTCTTAAATTCGTCATTTCCCTTCTTTACACTACTTGTTGCTCACTTATGGCATAGGACCAGGAAGTTATTGAAGAAGCAGAACAGGTAGATCCAGGAAACAGTGGGAGCTTGGCATGGATGAGGATGTGATTCCTTGGTGGAGAACCAAACAGGTGTTTTGGGTAGAGTTGCCAGCTGGAAGTAAGCACTGAGAGACGAATGGATGTTGAGGATGAAGAAGAGCGGAAATGGATACATGAGATGGAAGATCAGGGTATATGATCTTGTTTTAGCTGCAGGGCAATGGAGGTTTGATCATTGTGTTTCTCTTTACCAGGTTGGATAGTATTAGCTACACTATTCTATTTTCTGTATGATGTGCTTGTTGCAGGGTTACATATACAGGTATTTCTGAACTAAAGGTAAAGCTAGTTCAGGTGTATGTCATGGAGAATCTGGAGCAGCAAGATTCTTTGGCATGAGTGTGTTCTAGAGACATGGAGGTCTTTTTGACTTTGTTTCAGGATGATTGTGTGAAACCGATTAGCACACCGATGGTTAGACAGTTCATAGAACAGGTGTCTTGATTCACATAGTGAGGTTGAGTGCATGGTATGTACTAAACCTGAGTTTTCCCAAGCAGTGGGAGTTGTCACAAGTTTGGAGTCAATCCGGGAGAGTAATACTGAAGGGCAGTTCAGTGGGACCAGCAGCAGGTGCACATGCTATGCAGGGTCAAGTTCTTTTTCTACATGGTTGTAGATGCGGATGTGGCAGGTAATTTGGATGACATATTTTGCATCACAGATTTTGTGGTGGTTGGTCTTCAAGAGTGATCTTGAGGAGGGATACAAAGCCAAGGAAACAAACTAGACGGTGTACAGGTACAGGTACAGGTTGCAGTTGTTTATCTCCAAGTGGGAGATTGTTAGGTTGTGGAGCTAAAAGCTTCAACTTTTGCAAACTAGGAACAGATGGTTGCTGAGTTCTACAGGAACCGGCGTCGGCAGCATGACCGACGTCGGCAGGATCCAGTGCAGAATGCAACTGGCGACGGCAGGAAGTCGGCCGACGTCGGCAGAACCAGACCAGCAGGGACCGACGTCGGTCGCCTGTGTGTTCCCGAAGTGTTCGTTTCACGGACAGTTAGTTAAGTGAACGATGAGTTTGCATGTCAAGACCAGCCAGAGTCTTGGGCTGCGAGGATAATTGTCTAAATTAAGAGTCTTAGTTATTGTTTGAGTAAAGGATCTATTTATAGACCCATTGGCATGTATTGTTAAAGGCATGAGATAGAAAGGAAGAGTTCCTTCTAGTTGTAAGATCTATGAGTTGCAGGTTGTTGCAAGCTCATTGGTGATCTACATGTAAGTTTGGTCTTTGAATTGCAGGTTGCAGGTTCATGAGAGATCAGCTTGAAGTACTATAGAGTGCTTGATGTACCGGCAGGGTTATTACTGACTGGTTGGTGAGGTGAACACCAATTCTGTGTGTGAGTTGGTTGTTGGGACCGTTTTTGTGTAGGAGAGTGTGTGTGAGAAGAATTACTGTACACTTGAGGTGTGGCGAATCTCTGTAAGGTGAAAGAGTGTGGCGGCTCTTTGATGTATTCTTTTTTGTATATTGTTAATACAAGATAGTGTATTGTCTCTCATATTCTGTGCTATTGGTGAATTCTAGTTACTTGTGTTTCTGGTTATTTCCGCATATTCAATTGCTTATATATTTGGTAATCATACTGTGCTCTTTCTGAGGAGCAAGATCCTAACCAGTGGAGTCAGAGCATGTTTGTTGTTCTTAGATTCCCAACAACAACCATGATAACATTTTGACCATAAGATCTTGGTAACCCTGTAATGAAATCCATAGATCCCTCTTCCCAACGCTAGCTAGGGATAGATAAAGGTTGTAAAAGACCTAGAGTTTTGATGGTTTTGCCTTTGTTTTGTTGACAGATCATACATTCAGCCACATATTTTTGGACATCCCCCATGAGACCTTCTCAAAAAAATCCTACTTGATCCTGTGATAGGTTTTCAAAAATCCTAAATGACCCCTAATTGGAGTTGCACAAAGTTCTTGAAAGAGTTTTTGTTTAAGCAGAGAATTATTACATAAGTACAATATCTAAATCAGATATCTAATCAATACTTCACATTCTAACAAATTTTGTGTTTGTAGAGCTTTTTTAGGGTGTAAGCTACTTAAAATCACAGTTCCTTTTAACCCCCCAAGTTTTGTTGTTCGGTATCAGTAAACCCTAAAAACCCAATTCAAATTTTTTCTACTCTTGAAGGATGTATTAAAAGAAGGTGTAGATTATCCTACACTTTATCCTATTGTATTGTTGAAGTAATTATCATTTGAATTGTCGTGCATGCTCACCCACCAAAAGATTAAATGTAAAAATAACAAAATGAGGACTGGCTAGGGGTGATTTCAGTCAATACATCTGTAAACTATTTTTGTACCATAATGCATTACCATTCCATGTGAATTTTTCAAATCCATTTAAACCTTGCTAAATATTTTGAATCAAGTCATGAGTAGTACTATCATGTTCCCATTCTGATCGTGCTTCCTCTAGCCAATCTGCCTGCAAAATGGTTATGGCATATAACAATGCCACAACTAATTCATCTTTCTAGTTTTTACATCTTCGACCACATTATCTTTGCCTTTTTTGTAGACTATTTCAAAATCATAACCTAGCATCTTATTTACCCATTTTTTTTGTTCTTTAGATGATAACCTTTCTTCTAAAAAATATTTAAGACTATCATGATCAATTTTTACCTTAAAGTGTTGACCCATCAAATAAGGTCTCTATTGTTTGACAGCATGCAAAATGGCCATGATTTCCTTTTCATAGATGGGCTTGTACTTATTTTACCCTTGAGTTGATGAATTTCAAATTCTAGTGGTCTACCTTCTTATATGATTACAACACCCATACCATACCCAAATGCATCACATTCAACCACAAAAGTCTTAGAAAAATTAGGAGTTGCCAATACTAGAATAGTACACATAGCCAATTTCAATTGTTCAAATGCTTGGGTAGCTGCATCAGTATACTGAAAGGAGTCTTTCTTTAATAAAGAGGTAGGTAGGGCTGCAATACTACCATAATTTTTGATAAATCTATAATAGTAACCAGTAAGCCCCAAAAATCCCCAAAGTTGCTTGAGTGTTTTAGGAATTGGCCAGTCCCCCATTGTTTGGATTTTTTTAAGATCTACTTTCACTCCTTCATAAGACACCAAATGACTCAAATATTCAATCTCACTAGTCCCAAAAGTACATTTGGAAGGTTTGGCATATAATTGATTTTGCTCCAAAATGGAGAGTACCTATTTCACATGTTGCAAATGGTCTGCCCATTTTTGACTATAAATGAGGATATCATCAAAGAATACCAAAATAAATTTCCTCAAAAATGGCTTAAAAATAGTATTCATCAAACTCTAAAAAGTAGATGGTGCATTTGTTAGGTCAAAAGGCATAACCAAAAACTCATAATGGCCCTCATGAGTCCTGAAAGTG
The DNA here is from genome assembly GCA_037957365.1 of Torreya grandis. Lineage (NCBI taxonomy): Eukaryota > Viridiplantae > Streptophyta > Pinopsida > Cupressales > Taxaceae > Torreya > Torreya grandis. The sequence goes on from JARHVA010001802.1 coordinate 2,744,292, forward strand.
ATTTTGTGTATGTATTCATCACGGATCCTAATTTGATGATACCCAGAATGCAGATCTAATTTGGTAAAATAAAGAACACCATTCAATTCATCTAGAAAATCATCAATGATGGGAGTTGGAAACTTATCTTTGATAGTGTACTTATTGAGTTCTTTGCAGTCAAGGGACATCCTCCAAGTGTCATTTTTTCTTTCTCACTATGACAACTAGTGAAGATTAATCACTTTGGTTATGGTGAATGATTCTTTCATCCATTATTTCTTGTACCATTTTTTTAATTTCACTTTTTTGGGCATAGGGTTACCTATATGGCCTAATGTTGGGTGGTGTACTACCAGGAATAAATGTGATAGCATGATCATGCATGTAGCTAGGTGGAAGTCCTTTTGGCATGTCTCTAAAAATAATGAAATAAGCATCAATTATTTTTTATAGATCAAGAGGTGGAGATGGATGTCCTTCCATAGAAAATAAGTGAGCTACAAATCCCTCAACACCCTTACAGAGAATATTTGTCATTTGATGGGAGCTAACACGCTGGGGAGATTTAGCCTTTAATCCTCTTAGATAAAATGTCCTTTCTTTAGAATGAAAACACATGAATAATTCTTGAAAATTCATCTCAATAGTGCCCAAAGTGGTGAGCCACTAGACTCCCAGAATAATATCAGCTCCACCCATCAAAATAGCAAACATAGGAGAATCTAATAAGTAGTCTCTCATGGCCAACTTAATACTATGACATTTTCTTGAATAGTTTATAGTACCACCATTTGCAATCATAACCTAAAATTCTAGAGCTAGATAAATGAAACAGTTCAAACCAGCAACCAACTTAATGTGGATGAAGTTGTGTGTGCTCCCAGAATCAATCATTATAGTGACCTTCTATTTCTTAAGGAAACCCATCACCTTAAGAGCTTGGGGAGTACTAATACCTGACAGGGCATGGCATGAAATAACAGGCTGAGAGTCTTCAAATTCCTCCTATTTTTTTTTTGCATCTACATGATGTACTTCTGCATCATCTTCATCATCATTGGCACCTTCAATGTAAAATAACTTCTTTTCAGCATAACGATGGTCTTTGCTCCATTTTCTATCATAACCATAACACAACCATTTGGCTTGCTTCTCCTCAATTTATCATTGTGTTAATTTGGTGGGTTATGGAAATGATGGTGTTGGAAAGTTATGCTCATGACCAGTAGTAAAATTTTTCCTTTTGACCATTTATTTTTCTTCTATCATGCATGTCTTACGGATAACTTCTGATACAGATGTTGGGCTAAACATTCAAACCTCGTATTGGATGTTATCTTTGAGGCCACCCAAAAGTAGATCTGTCAAATTTTTCTCAGTGATATCTTCCACCCATAAAGAGAGATTCTAAAATTGATGAATATAATCCTTCATAGGTCCTATTTATCATAGCTTAGCTAATTGGCTGAAATAGTTCTTAAAAATATTATTCTGATAATGAGCTCTCAACTCCTTAGTAAAAATAGTCCATATAAGAGGAGCACCATGCTTTTTATTTTGAGCACATAACCATCAATACTAAATGAATTGTTCAGGTTTCATATACAGGGACACCACCATCACCCTCTAAGAACAAGGGGTTTGATTCAATTCATATAAACTCTCAATTTGGTTAATCCAAGTGAGAGGATCCTTACCATCAAACTTACACATGTCCACTTTTGGTAACATTAGTTTCATACTAGCATGGGAGTTGTGGAGAGGAAGATTTGAATGTTAAAGTGGAGGGTTATTAGGCTAAAAATAAGATTGGAGGCTAGCCAATTATGTAGTGATATGCTACAATTCACTGTGAACTCTATTAATCTCTCTGTGCATCCCTAAAACACCAGCTTAGACTATAACAAAGTCATCATGCCTCATCAAGTTTTTTATGTCCTCATGAAGTTGACAAATCATTGGATCTAAAGTTCCAGATTCCATGTCATCTATAGGAGTCTTAGGAGTTTCTGGTGCCCCTTTTCTTCCCCGAGTTAAAGGACCTACCAGAAACAAACCCTAAGAGGGTTTTGACCCCCAAAAAAAGTGTACCAAGAAATGGTACCATTGTGATCACCTTGTCAAGATGAGTCTAATGATTACCTTTGTACACTAGAGTAAAATTTTTGGTACCAAAAAAGTGTATCGATAGAATATACCATTGCGATCATCTTGTCGAGATGAATCCAATGACTACAAGTGTGCAAGGAGAATTTTGTTTCCAAAATTTTTTTTTAAAATATTTAAAAAAAAAACATTTCGAGTAATAATATACTGACAAAAAGAATTAATTCTTCTTGGATTGTAAGTTATGGTTTTTCACTTTCACTACTCCTAAAATCCACTCCTCACCAGATCTAAAAAAAACACCACAGGAAACTTGCCCAAATTGAAGATTTAATACCAATTGTAATGAAATTACTTAGATATTCACACAATGATTTTATATTATGTAGAATAAGAAAATATGAGAGATTACACAATGATAATTGACATCAGAACAAAATACTAGATAATATAGCAAAGCCACTTCGAGGGGGAAACCTCTAGAATAATGCACTAATAAGAAAATATTTCACATGATGATTATAGACTAGCCACTACCTCCTATATATAGTCTACTTAGCCAAGGTTATTCCATAGGTTGACCTATCTAATAACATAGAGAAATCTAACAAGTAAATAAAAGAGGTATGTAAGCCATAAGTTGATCACACATATCCCTAGACACATCAATGGTTAAGGGCATAACAGAAGGTAGATGCTCCCAAGGGGGTCCTAAGATGGTGAAGAGGATTATGACCTTTGAAATTGTAGTGTGCAAATTTTTGGTGTCTATATTTACCCTTTTTTGTTATGTGGCTTGAATCAACAACCTGTAAAATAAAAAACTGACGCTGGTAAAAAGGTCTTATTGCCTTGAGTATGGGAGGAAGTATTCCCCCTCAAACTGGGAGTTGATGAGGTAAATTAGAATCGGGTTAAGGTTTGAAAATGAGTAGATGGTGGGTCATGAGGTAGGTGACAAAAGAATGGTTGGTCATTTAAAATGCAAAGATGCATAGAAAATGCGATAGTCATGATTGCGTAAAGACTAAATTTTCCAATTTTGGTAAAAATAAGGGTTAGTATTAAGAAGACAAGTGACTAGTATATTGCATAACTGCATTTAGGCATGGTAGTTATATATACTTGTTAGTCTTCAAGGTAGGGTTAGTGTTTCCATGGGTATCCAAGGAAAGAAGTACTCCTGGTGAAAATAAAAATGTGTTAAGTGTCATGGGTATTTGAGGTATGAAGTTCTCCCAAAAAGACATAAATGATCTAGTTGTGCACTAGGTGGTGAAAAAATGAATAGTCAAAAAGGTAAGGTTGGTCTACATGGTCAAAAGTACCAAGCATGGTTGGCACAAAATATGTAAATAGGTTGGGTCAAAAATGACCAATGTCAAGGAAGATGTGGCCAAAGGTGAGGGGTTAGATAGAGGGGGTGGTCGAGCTAACTCCATGTACACTGGGCAAGTGGACACTACCTACATAGTTTCATAGACATAATATCTAACAAAAATTTTAGGCCAAATGTAGTTCTTCCCATCTGGGTAGATAAAAGGTTGAGTACCTAAGTGGGATGCTTAGAAAGTTTTAAAAAGGGAAAGGTCACCTTGACTAGTGACGTTCGGGAGTTACCCCATAGGTCGACTGATACTAGTCACCCTGATCATCGATGGTTAGGGTAAACCCTAAAATGCTGAAAGGGTAAAAGTGAAAAGGTGAATTATTTTTCACCATTTTTCTCTAGATAAATAGTACATTTTGTCCATTTGTGTGTTAGTGTTATTAAGGTGGAAGGTTGGGATTGGTTCATTTGTCTGAGTGAGGATCGAGTCAATGGAGGGTGGATGAGGATGTGACTGAGTAGTGGGATGAGGGATTCGACCATGCCAATGATCATGGAATGAGGTAGGTGTTGCTTTGATTTAATAGCTACGTGAGTTTATGGTTTGAATAACATTTGGTGGTAGGAAATAGAGGGGAGAAAATGGGTTTGTTTAAGCATTTTGATTTTGTTTCCCTAGGTCTAAGGTTTGCTAAAATGGGCAAATTAGTAGAAAAATTAGATAAATATAGGTGTATAAGGTTGTTATTAGGTATAAAAGAATTTGAAAATGGGAATTAGGTAGATTTGTAGGCTTTGTGGGTTTGTACAAAGGTCATGGGTTTGAGTCCTTCCACCATTGGGCATCGATAGAGACTGATGCCGATTTACCTTGATCGGCGTTGATCAGGCCTAATGAGAACCATGGGTCCTAATGGGCAAGGGATGGTTCTAAGAACCATTGATAGTCGATGGATCTGGTTAAAAGGGGTATAATTTGGTTTAAAAGTGTTTGTTTAAAAGATTTTAAGATTTGAAATTGTAGTTGTTTAGCAAGTCGATGATGATCTTAGTTGTTGAGTGTGTGAGAATTGTTTAAAGTATAGGGAGATGAAATAGGTGTGATTTTGTCAAAGAAGGATATGAGGGGGAGGGTTGATTAGAAGCATAAGTTTGCATGGAAAAAATGTATGTAGGGTAAATGTAATGGTGTGAAGCATAATAGGTTAAAATAAAGGTGTAAGTTAGTACTTAGCTTTAGGTGGAAAATTAAGTATGCATGTTGGATGTATGTTGCACTTGTAGGATCATGACTAGATTTAGTTGAGGGACCAGGTTGCCATGCTCTTTTCAGAGGTTTAGGATTCAATGACTACTGATGAGTAGAGACATATGCAGGCTATTGGATTAGGTATGATGTGACACTATCATCACCTACCCTAAGATCTTGTGATGATTATCACACTCATTGAGAGATGGGATCCCACAATGAACACTTTTTGGCTATTGACTGGAGAGATCACCATCCTCCTAGAAGATGTGTATAGGATCACATGATTAATGATTTGAAGAGATCTAGTCTTACCACATAGATAGCAATGAGATAAACTATTTCATGGATCTGATATATGGTGCAGATCAATTTCATGTACAATTTTAAATAGGTTATTTAGTTAAGGTTCATTATACTAGAGGGATCATAAGGACATATGCTTACTCATTATGATGATGGCGGCCTTGATGAGTTTTATGCTACCTGATTCAATTGAAGGGTAGTTTTTATATTTGTTACATGGTGTTTTAGTTGAGATTTACTAGGGAGGACCATATTTAGATGGGCCCCAATTTTACTAGTGTAGATATACCAAGAGCTCTAGGTATTCTAAGCACATAGGTGGTATGGGATCAATGTTAGCTTCATACTTCATTGCTAGGCATTTAAACATATTCAGGTGCTAAGACCCTTAAGGCTGCTGGTGGAGGGTTATCTACCGACTGACTACATAGTGGGCTTCCTATGTTGGAGGAGAGGTGGCTCCATGATAGGGGTAGGTGGATGAGCCAGAGATATTGAATGGTTTCAGGATGCATTGAAGGGTCTGGTGGTTAGAGATGCTATATGGATACCATATGTTGGGTGGCCTTAGTGGATGAGACTTAGGTATCACACTGTAGGGATTTAGAGCTGGTAGTGGATATATGGGAGACAGGAAGGCAAGGATGAGATCATCCATTTTGTTCATATGTAGAGATAGTTTAGGCTAGTGTAGGGGATCCCACCTAACTTTTCTTGATACAAAGAGATAGGAGGCTGAGTTTATGTTACCTAAGCCATAACTATAGGATATTGTGCTTGGTTATGAGGAGCTATCAGTTAGAGCTCCTATTGATGATGTAGGGGTTGCTAATAGATACAAGGCCTATTTCCAAGGTAGGTATGTGATAGCTAACTTGAGATGGGGTGATTGGGGTTGACGGACCATGGATGTATACCTGATAAGGGCACATGTTTAGGGTGATGGCTAGGTGGTGGAACTTATGGAAACACATGCATAGGTATAGGTACTATAGGGACAAGTGGCCACATTGTAGGGTCATATTATTAGGCTACAAGGTTAGGTGGTGATTATCATAGTAGAGTGAGATCATGCATAGGCATCCCTTGGGGTAGTCATGTAGGAGAGATATGCTCTTAGATAGAGGGTAACAGTAGGAGGGGGACCAACATCGAAAGCTAGAGGACCATTAGACATAGTTTTGAGGCTTTGATACTTATCCATCATTAAGGAGATCAAGTATTATGAGGTGATGGTGCTGGATCAACTGCCACAAGCAATGAGATATAGGGAGTACAGAGCTAGTTTGGCTGGTGGGCCATCTATAGTTACCCTGGGATAGTGGGCCTCCATAGTGGGCCATGTAGGGATACTAGGGGGATACCACTAGATAGAAGTGTAGGGACAGGTGGTAGTGGTAAAAGTGCTCAAGGGGCTGTTAAGTTGTGGAGCTAAAAGCTTCACTAATGCAAATGGTGGAGGTTGCTGAGTGTCAAAGTAACCGACGTCAGTCAAGCCAATCGACATTGGTCATATTTAGTTACACAAAAATTGGCATCAGTTAGTGGTTGGCCAACATCGGTCAGACAGGAATTGACGTCGGTCATCTCCAGACAGACAGAGACTGACGTTGGTCGTCTGTGCATTCTAAAACTATTCTAATTTTAGATGAACAGTGAGTTTACATGTAAAGACTAATTTTAGTCTTGAGTCTACGTTTCTAATTATTGTTTGGTCTGGGATCTATTTAAGAGACCCATGGGGCTATATTGTAATGTATGCAAGACCAATTCGATTTGTAGGGTGCAAGATCAAGAAGGTCTATGGAGTATTGGAGGCAACAACAATTGGGTTGATTGTCACAATCAGAGTAGGAAACAACAACCATTGGGTTGATTGTCACTGGAGGGAACAACTCAATGTTGAGTTGGTTGTAATTGATTGAGAGAGAGAACTCTTGAGGGAGAATTACTGTACACCCAAGAGGTGTGGGAAGAGTGAGATTTCTTCATTGTATTTCCTTCTAGAAGAGTGTTAATATAGATTGTATTGTTTCTCGTATCATCTATTCTTTGCTATTTCTGAATTCTAGTTACTTATTACTTCTGGTTTAATTTCATGTTTAGTTGCTTATACAAAGGTAATCAATTGTACTCTCCAATTAGAGTAGAGGATCCTAACAATTGGTATCAGATCTTGGTTCACTAACAGTTGGTATTAGATCTAGGATCACTAACAAGTGGTAGAGCATGTTAGTGTTTGTTGATTACAGGTCACTCACAGGGGTTTCTATTTGAGTGGGAGTAAAGTAATGGTAGAAGAAAGTAGGCTAAGAATAGAGAAATTCAATGGCAAGAATTATCAATTATGGAGGATGCAGATAGAGGATTATCTGTATCAGAAAGATCTGTACTTATCGTTTGGTGGGGCTTCATGTAAGCCCACATGTATGCATGATGAAGAATAGAAGGTTCTTGATAGAAAGGCTCTTGGAGCTATAAGGCTGACCCTAACAGCTTCTGTGTTTTCCAACTTATCTCAGGCAAGGACAATGGTAGAGTTAATGGAATATTTGGCAAATTTATATGAAAAACCCTTAGCTTTGAATAAGGTATTTCTTATGAAGCAATTATTTAATTTGCAAATGCTGGAAGGTGGATCGGTATATAGTCATCTTAATGATTTCCATGGAATTGTAAATCAGTTAATTTTAGTCAAAATAGTTTTTGATGATGAAATTAAGGCTCTCTTAATCTTATGCTCTTTACCTGAAAGTTGGCATAGCTTGGTAATGGTAGTTAGTTATACTGCGTCTGCTTCAAATATCTTGAAAGTTGATGATGTTGTTAGTGTAATTTTGAATGAAGAAATTCGTAGGAAAAGCACAGGAAAAACATCAGGTAATGCTTTAAGTGTTGAAAGTAGGGGATGGCAAAGAGAGAAGAGCAAGGAAGGGAAATCAAGGTTAAAGATAGGCAGTAGATCCAAATCCAGGTATGGCAGTATAACTTGCTGGAATTGTGGAAAGAAAGGACATGCAAAGAAAGATTGTTGGTTGAAAGAAGATCAGCATGAAGGTAATAAAGAAGCAAAAGATGTAAGTATTGTTACACAGGATGCTCTCATATTTTTTTTGGATAGTCAGGTAGAATCATGGGTTTTAGATTCTAGTGCTTCTTTCCATGCAACCCCAAATAGAGATTTTTTTCATGATTATATCCATGGAGACTTTGGAAAAATTTATTTAGGGGATGGTGAGCCTTGTCAAATGGTTGGCAAAGGGGAAGTGAAACTGAAATTGTAGATTGGCAACATATGGGTGTTGAAGGATGTCATGCATGTACCCATCCTGAAGAGGAATTTGATTTCTGTAGGGAAGTTGGGTGATGAGGGTTGCACAGTAACTCTCATAGCAAAATCTTGGAAAATTTTCAAGGGTGCACTTGTATTAGCTAGAGGTAGGAAAGTAGGTACACTTTATCTATCTACTTGTATTACTGATTCTCCTTTTGTTTTATCTACTTCAGATGTAGATGCAAAGATGTGGCTTTGTAGGCTTGGTCACATGAGTGAGAAGGGAATGAATGTTCTTAAGTCAAAAGGTATGCTTTCAAATTTGATAGACTGAGATTTTTGTGAGCATTATATTTTTGAAAAACAGGTGAAAGTGAGGTTTCTCATAACTGGGTCAACAAAGAAGAAGCACAGGTTGGAGCTTGTTCACACAAAGGTGTGGGGACCAGCTCAGGGAGCTTCTATTGGAGGATCACAGTGTTATGTTTCTTTCATTGATGATGCTACAAGAAAGGTATGGGTTTATTGCATAAAGTGGAAATCTAATGTTCTTGACACATTTAAGACATGGAAAGCCTTGGTTTTCAAGGAGAAGATGATGGACAGAGATCAACTCAAGAGGCTGAATAATTATGAGCAGGGCAATTTGGATAAGATTATGATCCAAAATGAGCTTGTGGGTAAAAATCATCACTCATAGAAAAAAATAGTTACCGACATTGGTCAGGTGAGAACCAACATTGATCAGGCAGGAACCAACATCGGTCTGGTGGAGACAGAAGCCAGTGATGTCAGGCTAGTGGAAACTGATGTCAGTCAGGTAAGAACCGATGTCAGTCAGGTCGGTCACATGGAACAAACATCGGTCGGGTGTAGACTGAGAGATGACTGGGATCAGTCACTGTTAGAATGAAATTTGGGCAGATAGCAAGCTGTTAATGAGTCTCAAATGCCCATGAGGAGGTCTAAAAGGGTAAGTAAGCTTTAAATTCACTATTCCCCTTCTTTGTACTACTTGTTACTCACTGATGGTGGAAAACTAGGAAGTTTTGAAGAGGCAATGCAGGTAGAATCTAGGAAACAGTGGGAGCATGGCATGAATGAGGAAATTGATTCCTTGGAAAAAAACCAAATGTAGGATTTGGTTGAGTTGCCAGCTGGAAAGAAAGCACTAAAAGATGAATGGATTCACAGGGTAAAGAAAGGAGAGAATGGACAGGTGAGACAGAAGGCCAGGTTATATGGTCTTGAGCAAGATCCAAGACAATGGTCTATAAGGTTTGATAGGTTTATGATAGAGCATGGCTTTAGTCAATGTCAATGTGACCATTGTGTTTATTTTACCAAGTTGGATAATGATATTTACATTATCCTGTTACTGTATGTAGTGTATATGCTTGTTGCAGGGTCACACATGTAGGGAATTGCTGAGTTAAAGGTAAAAGTAGCTCAGACATGTGCCAAGAAGGATTTAGGAGTGAAAATCCTTGGCATGAGTATTTCTAGAGACAGGGAAAGTCATAGGTTGATTTTATCTCAAGAGGATTATGTGAATAAGGTAGTGGAGATGTTCAATTTGTAGGATGCAAAACTAGTTAGCACACCTATGGTTGGATAGTTCAAGTTAAGCTATGAACAGTGTCCTAAATCACATGATGAGGTTGAGTACATGGTATGTACTAGACCTGATATTGCCCAAGTAGTGGGAGTTGTCAGTAAGCTTATGGCCAATCCAAGAAAGGAGCACTAGAAAGCAGTTTAGTGGATTCTCAGATATCTAAGAGGGACCAGCAGCAAGTATTTATGCTATGCAGGTTCAAGCACTTCTCTACATGGGTATGTAGATTCAGATATGGTAGGTGACTTGGATGGCAGGAGAAGCACCACAAGATATGTGTTCACTGTTGGTGGTTGATCTTTAAGATTGAACTTGAAGATGGAGATACAAGCCAGAAACAAATTAGAGGATGTATAAGTATAGGTACAGGTGCAGCTGTTTATCTCCAAGTGGGATATTGTTAAGTTATGGAGCTAAAAGCTTCACTGATGTAAATGGTGGAGGTTGCTGAGTGTCAAAGTAATCGATGTTGGTCAGGCCAACTGACATTGGTCATATTTAGTTACATAGCAACCAGCATCGGTTAGTGGTTAGCCAACATCGGTCATATAGGAACCAATGTCGGTCATCTCCAGACAGATAGAGACCGATGTCAGTCATCTGTGCATTCTAGAACTATTCTAATTTTAGACAAACAATGAGTTTGCATGTAAAGACTAATTTTAGTCTTGAGTCTGTGTTTCTAATTATTGTTTGGTTTGGGATCTATTTAAGAGACCCATGGGGCTGTATTGTAATGTATGCAAGACCAATTAGATCTGTAGGGTGCAAGATCAAGGTCTATGGAGTATTGGAGGCAGCAACAATTGGGTTGATTGTCACAATCAGAGTAGGCAACAACAACCATTGGGTTGATTGTCACTGGAGGGAGGAACTCAGTGTTGAGTTGGTTGTAATTGATTGAGAGAGAGAACTCTTGAGGGAGAATTACTGTACACCCAAGAGGTGTGGGAAGAGTGAGATTTATTCATTGTATTTCCTTCTAGAAGAGTGTTAATATAGATTGTATTGTTTCTCGTATCATCTATTCTTTGCTATTTCTAAATTCTAGTTACTTATTACTTCTGATTTAATTCTGTGTTTAGTTGCTTATACAAAGGTAATCAATTATACTCTCCAATTAGAGTAGAGGATCCTAACAGGGGCATGATTTACATATGTGATGATATGTTAGTATAGATAGGTGTACATTATTTTGATACTAACCTGCATGTCGATGCAACAAGATGTACATGTTTTGAGAGAGAGTTTACACAATGTTACATGTATTTATGATGACATGATGTAAATGATGATGCATGGTTTATGATGTTATATATGATGTATGTTTATGGTTCATGGTTTATATGCTTAATGTGGTTATTCATGTTTATGCTAATGGTTGATGGTCTATGGTTTCCTACATATGCTTTATGAGATGTTTGACTCCGTAGGCTAGGCATGTGATACTAGAAAGATAGTTATGATGTTGTAATTTTATTCTTGGATATGATAGGATGTGCTATTGATGGCTATATATCATGTGATAATATAATCATAATGGCTTTATTTATGGTTATGTTGATATGTTATGTATGAATTGATGTTATAAGATGAATTGTGGTAATGTTATATGGTAAATGAATAAATTAGTATATGGTATGGTTCATGATGTTTTGCTTATTGATTTTGTTTATGCTCAAGATGAATTAGGATATAATATATGTTGACATGATGTTTTGATGGTAGATGGATAGGATTATGTTTATGGCATGACGTGATATGATGTGCTTTCATGGTGTTTTGGTCATAGATAGGTAGGTGATGTGGTCTGTGGACATAGCTCATAATTTTATGCTTTTGATTTGATATTTGTTGTTTATGATCATGGAGATAAAATGTGGATATGGTTGAAGATGTGATGAGAATACATAAAGTAGATAACAAACTAAATGTTGAGGATGGTGAGAGGAATAATGAGAGGTACATCTACATGAACGAATACAAGATAAGAAAATAAACATGATGCCTCTTCATTGGTAAGGATAAAAATGAAACCCAGAGTCAGATCGACTTAGTGAAAATAAGCCTTTTAAATGCTTTGCATTAGCATGCTTTGGTTGGTAAATGGGTATCTTGATCACATTACGTCAAGTAAGCTTTTAATCTCATGCATATGATATATGGAGGGAGGGAGGGTGTAATTGGAACCTTTTGTGAGACTATCATGCCTCTTCTGTAAGCTTCTAAGAGGATAATATAAGCAAGTCTATGCTCATATATAAAGTGTAGACTAATCGATGCAGAAAGTCTACTTAGGAGAGCTGATTGCAGCTTTCCAAGATTATTATTTTTAGGAGATCTGATTGAAATGATTCTTATTAATTTTGATTTTGATTATGGGATATTTTCTATTTTGATTTTGCTTGGGGTTAGGGAAGCTGATCAATGCGAGAAGATTTCAAGAATTTGCTAATTTTTGACAAGTGCTTTACTTAGCCATCCTTCAAGGGAGTGGTCTAAGTTTATGTGCCTAATTTAAATGCTTGTGATAGCTATCCTTTAAGGGAGTAATCCACCTTACATTTTACAATTTTAGATGAGTTTTCAATAGCTATACTTTAAGGGAGTAGTCTACAGATGCTAAGAATGACCCATGATTTAGTTGTGAATTTGATATTACTTTTGATTTTGTTTGATTTTACTTGACATAGGATTGCTTATACATGCTCAAGGGGTTACCTTTATGAAGGCAAATTTAGAGGTATAAGAAGGTTCAATGGGTGAAAATAGGTGTAGGTGATAATGACCATGTGAACCGATCTCGCAGAGATGGCAAGTACCATGAGAATCATACCATAGGTAGAGCCATGGTACCCATAGTTCAAGATTAGGCTATGACAATGATGGATAATCACATGATTCAACTATAGTCAGTTGCCCCTAAAAAGAGGGAAATAAATGTGGTTGCAGGAGATGAGCTTACATTAGACCAATGGTGATTGTGATCCTTATTTAACATTTGAAAGGATGTAGATGCAAAGCATTTAGAGGCTCAGGTTTTAGTTTACCTTCAAGCGAGGACAAATGATAAGCTCATAATCTATAGTTATGGGTTATGATGTAGGGTCCAAGCCAATTGAAAACAAATTTGCCCCTTTTGCTTTTCTTTATATTAGTTACATGTTGATTTTCCTTGAGGATGAGATCTCCAATATTGAATTCTCACACTTTTAGGTGTTTGTTATAAGCACCCTTGATTCGTTTTTGATGGACACAAATATGGGAAAGAGCAGCCAAATGATGCTCATCACATAACTCAAGTTGGGATAAATGTTCTTGATGGTAATTGTCTTTTGAAATAACGTCGCACAAAGATATGCAAAGAGAGTGTATTTAGATTATGAGAGGCAACACATATTTAGCTCCAAACATGAGGGAGAAAGGTGTAGCACCTGTAGGGGTTTAGATGCTAGTATGATATGCCCATAAAGCAGAAGGGATGTGTAGGTGCCAATCTTGACCTGAGGCATTGACCATTTTGGTAAGCATGTTGTTAACGGTTTTGTTAAAGGCCTCTACTTGTCCATTTGATTGTGGATGATAGGGTGATGAAAAACTAAGTTTTATACCAAATATATCACAAAGGTCTTGAACTTATTTATTTTTGAAGGATTTTCCATTGTTGGTGATGATATTATGGGGAAAACCAAAGTGGTAGATGATATGATGGGTAATAAATTCAATATTATTTTCAGCTTTTGTCGAGACAAGAGGAGGAGCCTCCACCCATTTGGTGAAATATTTGATCACAGTGATGATAAAGTGATGTCACTGTGAAGAGTGGGGGTTAATTTCACCAATAAGGTCTAGACCCCATTATGAAAAAAGACAAAATTTAGTATAAAATTGAAGGCTATGGCTGGGTGCATGATGTAAATTAACATGTTAACACTTGACACACTTTTTCACATAATCACAATAGTATTGGTTAATGGTAGTCTAGTAATAGCCTATGTGGAGGATGTGCTTAGCCACAATGAATCTAGTAAAGTGACCCCCACATATACCATCATGCATTTCCTTGATATCATGAGAGTCTTTTGGACCATGGAGGCAATGAAATAAGAGGCCATCAAAACCACATTTATAGAAGATGCTTCCCATAATGGTATAATGGGAAGTGCTCTGAATAAATACTCGATGGACATTCTTAGAGAGGCCAGATAGAACTATACCAAGGTTTAGGTAGTCAAAGGTGTGTTGATACGATAGGGCAGGCTGGATCTCCTCCACATTAAAGATGGTTGGATTGTCTAACTTAATGTAGGAAGGTTCGATGAGGTGATAGAGAATGAATGATAGCTAAGTCTTTGATGGTGCTAATGGGATCTAGGAAGCAAGAGAAGCCATGGTGTCAAAAAACTTATTGGTAGATAATGGGGTGGTTTGAATATGGTAATGTTCAAATGATTTCAAGAGTTTTATGACTGATTATTTGTATAGTTTCAAAATCTCATTATTACACTTGTAGATTCCATTGACTTGATTGACCCAAAGTTGGGAGTCACCAAAGATGTTGATTATTCTGACTCCCAAGGCTAATGCAGTTTGGAGACCTATTACTAGGGATTCATATTTGGCCATATTATTTATACATTTAATGTCAAGTTTAAAATATAAAGGAAGTGGTTCATCGATAAGGGGGATAAATATGATACCGACTCCCCCATAACATTGACATTTGGAACCATCAAAGAACATGGTTACATGATTGGTGAAATTTGCCTGGGATAGGCTTGTGATGGACTCATCTAGAAATTCAAGAGGAGGTTGGATGCTTGGCAGGGGTGTGTTAGCCAAATGGTTAGTAATTACTTGCCCTTTAATGCACTTATATTGGAGGAATTTAATGTCAAAGTTAGCTAAAATCATGAGACACTTGGCCATACATTGGTTTTGGTATGGCTTGGAGTGTATGTACTTGAGTGGGTTAGTATTGGTTATGAAAAAAGTTTTATGGTTAAGAAGGTATTGGTAGAGTTTGGTGGCCGTAAAGACTAAGGCCAAGCATAATCTCTTAGTATGAGTATACCTAGTTTTTTAGTCTATAATGGTATGACTTATGTAATAGACAACTTTCTCTGTATGTTGTTCATCTCGATAGGCAAGCATTACCCCTAAGGAATGGTAGGTGGTGGATATATAAAGGTAAAAAGGTTGTTCATCCTTAGGGGGTGTGAAGACAGGTGGAGATAGAAGGTATTATTTGAGTGCATCAAAGGCCTTGTGATAATTGACATTCCACTTGAAAGAGATGTCCTTTTTAAAGAGGTGATGGAAGGGTTGACATTGATTTGAGAGTTGAGAAGTGAAGTGGTGAATGGATTGGAGCTTCCCATACAAACTTTGGAGTTACTTAATATTGGTCAGAGGTAACATCTTGAGGATGGCTTTGATCTTGTCCAGATCAACCTTGATTCCTTGAAGGAAAATGATGAAGCCAAGGAGTTTATTGATAAGACCCTAAAAATACATTTATTGAGATTGATGTAGACAAGATAATAGATAAATCTCTCAAAGATAATCTTGAGAATGGCTAAGTGGTCCTTGTGAAGTTTTGATTTTTTGAGGAGGTCATCCATGTAGTCCTTGATGATTGTGTGGATAAGATCATGGAAGATGTAGGTGATATCACATTGGTAGGTTGCACCAATGTTCTTAAGACCGAAGGGTATGTCCCTATAATAAAAAGTCCCCCATGGGGTGATAAAGGTAGTTTTTTATTGATCTTCAGGGGAAATCAAAATTTAATTATAACCTAAGAATATGTCCATGAGAGACAAAATCTCATGGTCTACTATAAGATCAACAAGTTGGTCAATGCTAGGTAGAGGAAAGCCATATTTTGGGCAAGCAAAGTTGGGGTTACAAAATTCCACACAGATACATACTCCCCTTGTGGCTTTAGTGACAGGTATGATGTTTGAAACCTATTAGGGATAATTAATGGGTTGAATGAAGTTGATAGAGAGGAGGCATTGATGCTCTTATTTGACAAGAAGGGATGTGTGAGGATTCATTCATCAAATCTTCTATTTGATAGGCTTGGCATCATGTTATAGGTGGCAATGGTCAGGTCAATACTAGGCATATCGATATATGACTAGGTGAATGTAATACCATGATCTTAGAGGAAGGTAGAAAAGTCTTAAAGTTCCTCAGAAGTGAGAGATTAGCCTCATTTTACAATATGAGGGTTGATCAAAGTGCCTATGTCAATATCCATAGTGGATTCATTTAACATGGTTGAGGTCTTTATAGGTAAGGATTTATGGATGGAGGAATCAGGTGCACTAAGGTAGGTGAGAATAGAATCATCATCTTGGAACTAGACAATGTTAATGGTAGGAGAGTCTTCTCCCACCAGTTTAGGATGGATCAAAGGGATGGATACTAGCACCCCTTCCTTTTGATAATTTAGGGGGCTAAGGGTAATCATGTTGACAAAAAAAAATATAAGTGGGATGATGTCCTCATCCTCACACTTAGGTGGAGGGGGTGATGGTGAGGAAGGGGTCTCTTCTACAATAGTGGTAGTGGTAGGTTATTTGCCTTTCTTATTATTGGGTAGAATAAAGCCAAGGCCATAATTATTATGAGGCTTTTGGGTCTCAATTAAGATCAATGTGTGTCATCCATACTCATATCATCTTAAGTCAAATCCTTTCTAGGCACACCTATGAAGGTATATTTTAGTGAAGTCCAAGTTATTCAAGTAAGAGAATGTAGAGGTGGATATTTGTGGGGAAGAGGGGGTCATGAAAACATTGAGTGGCTTTTTAATTTCCCCATAGATAAAATGGGTATGATAGCTTAGAGGGCCTAAGGGAGTAATGGCTCCAATATTGGGGTCATAACCTAGTTAGTGGTTGAGTTTCTCATACTATTGGGGAGTAGGGAAAGCATCGAGGGTAAGGAGTCGATATTCTCTAAAGGTAAGGTGGTGGAAGGTAGATTACAAGGGATTAGTGGTGGGTATTTGGTCTACGAGAATAGATGAACTGGTAGATGTCACTATGGAAGGATAAGCAATAGCTTCATTTTTTTATGGTCAAGGGCTTGGTGATGGATGCCTAGGGTGTTATTATTAGAGGTAGGAGGATGTCATTAGGTCAATAGGTCATGTTGCATGTTGTGAAAGGGCTCAAGTTAGCTTGTATGGTAATACCTTGACCCTCATGCTTAAATTTGACACAACAGTGAAGGGTATAAGGTACATAACCCATATTATATATTTGAGGTCTCCCTAGCATAATATTGTACTGGAATTCACCTTTAACCACATAAAAGAGTTTGAGGAGTGTGCATGGTCCAAGCTAAATGTGGAGGATAATGATTACCAAGGTAGAAGTCATGGTATTGTTAAAAGATCTAAGGATAACTAAAGTTTGGGACATGACATTATCTAGTAATTTTAGTTTGTCATAGGCATGGGAAGAGATGATGTTGATTCTAGCCCCACAATCGATCATAACCCATTTGATGCAGGTTTGGCTGATGTGGGAAGTAATGAAGAGAGGAGGATCTAGATCATTAGGGTGGATAGATGGTATCTCTGAGTCTTTGAAAGTAACAAGGGTGGAGAGTTGGAGAGCACCTATAGAGGCATTTATAGGTGGGGAGTCACATGGTCTAACCTTAATAGCTTGCATAACCTCTATCATGGCTTGATGATGGTGAGGTGAGGTAGAAATGAGCTTGTAGAGGCTCATCTTAGCTAGAGTTTGGTGAAGTTGCTTTAGAATGACCCTCTTTATGGATTCATAGGGTTTAGTCTCAAAGGTGCCTAAGATGGGAAATTTGGGCTTAACTAAAGATTTAGAGGTTGTGGTGTTGGTTTAGAAGATGGGTGTGTTGGTAGCAACGGGTTTGGTGAGAGAGGGTTTAGGTAAGGTGGTGTTTCTGGTCAATGGTTTTGGTTTGGGTATGCTAGTTTTTGGGGTGTTCCAGGTTTATAGTCTAGCTATTGGTAATCTAAGAAGGGCCAATATATCAGATAGTAGGTGGGCTAGTGTAACGGTGGTGGGTGACATATGTTAAATGAAGATTTCTTTTTAAGCAAAGTTGAGGGATGGGGGCCCAAGATAGAAGGCTAGGTAGAGAAAGGTAGAATCCTAGCCATATGGATCTTTAATGGTTTTTCCCCCTTATTTGGTTTTGGTTAAGGTTTGGGTATAGACATGGATGAGGTTAATTACAATTTCAAATATGGGTGAACCACGATTCGTGTAGGGAAGTCACCAATTTTTTTTGAAGGTTTGGTTGGTGGTGCATTCATTAGAGAGGTGGCTATTTTGGTTGAGTGAGAAGGTGAGGGGTTGGTGGAAGTTCTGATTGGTCTAAGAAGTGGTGGAAAAATGATGGATTGGTTAGTTAAGGGCATGCTGGAAGGTTTGGGTTTGTTAAATTAAGAAAGCCCTTACTATTGCCAAAAAGTGGATTGATCCATGTCTAGCTTTGTGACCATACCTAAATTTTGAATGAGTTTGGAAGAAGGTTTGTATACTGGTCTAGTTTCTAGGGTAGTGGGTGTTAAGGATACACCCTTTGTATAAGGAGGAGGATTGGTAGCCTCATCTATTTTATCAAGCAAGGGATGTAAGTTTGGACTAGGTGGTTGCTCCATGAGTTGTGTTTGTGAAAAAGTTGCTCCCTTGGGCACGATGCCCATAGTTGTGGTTTGACTTGCAATTAGGGGAGATAGTGGATTAAGAATGGTTGTTTATTCAGATAGGTTATTCAAAAGGGTGTTTGATGATTCCAAAGCCTTTGTGAGCAAATCTAAGGAAGAAGGAACCTCCTCGATTTGGGCCTCCAAAGGAAGGGAAAGTGATTCCACCACCTCGGTGGGTGAAATTTGGGAGAAGAAAGTAGGTAGGATGGTAGGTGCCCCATTGATAAGTGTATCAAGGACCATATTGATCATGTGGGAATCATGAGAACATTCAGATTATGTGTCCTTAGTTTTAGTAGGGGCATGGTTAGAAGAGGCTTCTTGAAGATATCAAGAGCTTGATTTTGAGGGGTATTGGGATTATCCAACACAAGTTCCCCCTTGTCAATAAGGATATAAAAAACATTCTTGAAAGTATTACATCAACTAACATCATGTCTAATTACTTGATGAAAAACACAAAGGTCATTCTTGTCATACCATATAGGTGCGAGATGAGAATAATCAAATTGTTAAGGAGGTTTGATGGGGGGAAGCTGTATGAGGTTAGCTTTTAGTAGTTTCTCTAGCACTGAGGCATAAGGTTATCCAAATGGAGTGAGCTATTTTTGGTTACTTCAATTTGGGTTTTTTGTGTTTTGGTTGAAGGTAATGGGAGAATTTTTTGATTGACATTGGGTAGAGGGGTAGTTTCAAGGACAATTACATTCGTGGTTCCCTTACTCTTGGTTCTAGTATTGCCTTGGTTACCTGGTTTGGAGGAAGATGTTTTATTGGTCTTGAAGGTAGAGTTCTTATTTTATAACTTCAATTTTCTCTCATCTATGGCCTAGTTTTCTAGCTTACACACCATGGTAAAAGTTTCATCAAAAGTTTTGAAGCTTTGGATATGCAAGGTAGAAGATATATGTTTGGCATAGGCTCACTAAAAAATCTCTATAAGATCAAGCTGAGGTAAGGAAAATGAAAGCTACCTCTCCAATGGGTGATGAAATAGACAATGGACTCATCGCTAGATATATATCCTTAATAGAGTTAGGGTTAGGGTTAGGGTTAGCTATATTCATAGTATGTAAGGATAAGTAGATGATGGTGGTTGAGTAGTGGGTACATACCCTTGTGGGTTAGGGATGTATCATAGATTAGGTTCAATGGGTATCTACTGAGGAACCCCTATGGATTGGGCATGAATGGTAGTTAGGTTGGTAATGAAAGGAGAGGTAGTGACTTTCATGCTAATAGGTGGTGAGGTAGAAGGGATAAATACTCCTAAGCTTGGTAAAGGGGTATTGACCAATGGGTTAGGGTTGATAGAGAGAAGGTTGGTAGTGCTAGTGGTAGTCACACCAGTAATAAGTGGAGTGTGATGGGTTAATGGTAGGGTTTTTCCTAAGGTGGAGGAGTCATTGGTAGGGGCAGAAGGTGTAAGGGTGGAAATTGGTTAGATAAGCTAATTTTTAGTTGTGGCATTAAAGGGGTTACTAGATGAAGATGCCTGGGTAGTTAAAGGTTGGGTGGTGACCATAGAAATAGGGATACCCATCATAAGGTGAGATAGCATGCCACAAGGAGGATCCTGAGGTGAAGTTGGAACTAGGACATGGTGAGGGGAGGTGTTAAGGTAGTGGTGGAGGGTAATTGGATTATTGCATAAAAAAGTGGTAAAGTCCATGTCTCTTTGGGAAAATGCCTAAGGAAAAGTAGGGATTCCCAATAGATGAGGTGAGTCTTCTACCTTATAGACATACTCCATAGATGAAGAGGTATAAGAGGTTGATCTAAGTGACGGGTCTTGCTTTACTAGGTCTCTTCGCTGCTAGCGAGTGAGAACCATACAAGAAAGGGTTAGAGATAACAAGAATAAACTCACCACTTAAATAGGAATAAGACAAGAAAATGATCAAGGCAATGAATACACACACTATAAATTACATTAAGCCTAGAGGTTAATTTTAATCTCACTTTTGGCTTATGCCTTAGTTTATGATAATGTGTGATAAAAGTTGGCTTGTAGATTAGGTAATATAGAAGTAGTCTATGGTTGGTTTTTGGTTATTTAGTTGCTCAAAATAATCTATATTAGAATTAATATGTTGATTGGTATTGTGGCCTAACTCCTCACTTCATGATCCTATAGTGGTAAGAGTGTTAGGTTCTTAGCCAATATATATTGATATCTAGAGTTTATACTTAACCAAAGAACTGAATTGGTTCTCCCCTTAGTAATGACCTCCAAGTAGGATTGATGGGAAAGGGTAAGGTGACCACTAGGTGATGAAATCCCAGTTGAATCTTAAATTATTTTGATGTTTGATTGATGAAAGTGGTTTGGATAGTGTGGTCAACAAAAGTGGTGTTATGATAAGATTACTGTGCTTTAATTCAATGTGAACTAATGTTAAAAGCAAGCAGTGGATGCAATTGATTTTAATCCAAAAAGAAATTTTAGTTTAAATTATGAGCATAGATAGAGAAAAGAACATAAAAATGTAAATAAAAACATGAGTAAAGACTCTAGGTCCCATCGGGCATGCCATAATGTTTCACTCAAATTTCACTATTATCTAGAAGAAGGTAGTAAAACTAAGAATATGGGTTATGGTAGGAATACTTGGTTATGGTTGTGCACGCATTATATTAGAAGATTTTGAAGAGCTCCTCTTTGTCTTGGGAGGAATGCTCTACATAGAAGAAAATATTAAGAGGATTTGTTTGTCAAAAAATTAGCTGGGTGGATTGCCTAGCAGTAGCTAGATCTCAAAAGTGGGAGCTTCCTTAGGGGCTGTCAATCCACCGTTCT
Organism: Torreya grandis; assembly: GCA_037957365.1. Lineage (NCBI taxonomy): Eukaryota > Viridiplantae > Streptophyta > Pinopsida > Cupressales > Taxaceae > Torreya > Torreya grandis. The sequence goes on from JARHVA010001802.1 coordinate 2,765,673, forward strand.
GAAATAATTAAGTTTATAAAACATAGTAGATAATACTTGCATCAATTAAAGAAGATTTTTGAAATTGATTATACAAGAAGTGATTGTTAAAGAAAGGTATGCTATAACATTAAATATATCAAAGGTGGGTCAATACCTATGCTAAATGATTGGGGTCTATTCCACAAAATTAGGTAAGGGTCTGTGAATAGGTAGGGACACAAAAAATTTGATTTGGTTAGGTGTAGGTAGGTGAAATGAGTTTGATGGAAATTTTCTTGATAGTGAACCATCAACATTCAAGGTGACCATCACCAATTGGGGGAACCATCATTGGTTATGTAAATATCATCAGTTAAGGCTAACCATCACTAATTGCATGTTAATGGAACTAGGTTGGTGTTGCTGATTGACAAGATTCAGAAGGTAAGTTATAAGAGGTGAGTAAGGGATAGACTGATTTAAAAATGAAAATATAGTAAGTGAATACTAGAAAGCACATACTTATCTTACCAAAATTTAGTTGTGTGGATAGTTGAGATAGATTTCTCATTCTAGAATTTGGCCATGATTCTAGTAGAGTAACATCATTTGGAGAACTTGATGGAGGGATGGTGAAAAGATAGCTTCTTGGTATGGCTAATGGATTTTTGAAGAACTTGAAGATGATTGAACTACAAAAAGAGATTCTAAATACATAAAGCTCTTGATAATAATTGTGTATGATTTTTCTCCTACAACTCTTCTCTTTTCATAAGCAAGGTAAGAGGTTGAAGTGGAGGTTCTAATTGGGGCTTGGAGAGATATTTTAATTATAAGTCATCCATGAAAAGGATTCAGAACAAGATTTAGATGAGTTATTTTGAGAAAAACAAAGTTGTAGTTTGCATGTGGCTTGCATGCTAAAAGTCGAAGTGGTGCAACCTGATCATCTCTAGTTAGGGTGACTATTACAGTCTCCCTAACCATCATTGGTCATGGCTAAAGGTAAAAATGTGGGTAAACTAGGTTACAAAGGTCAAAATAACTATAGGTTGGGTTTTGTTAGGGGTTGGAAGGTGGATGCTCCCAAGGGGGTCCTAATATGGTAAAGAGGATTATGACCTTTGGAATTTTAGTGTGCATATTTTTGGTGTCTACACCTAGTATGTATAGTGAACACCTAATTTGTCCCCTACATTATTCATTATATGCTTCATGAGATTATATAAAAATATCTTTAGTGCCTTATCCTCTATTTTTTGTTATTTTGGTACCTCTATGGGTGTGCCCAAATTAATAATATTATCCTCATTGAGATCTTGTATATTATGCTTTAGGCTAATGCATCTATTTATCATGTGTCTTGGTGCCCTATGATACTCACATAATGTATTTGAATCATATTTATTTGGAAGAGGTCATGTTCGTGTCAACCTCTTTAATGGGAGAGAGAGATGTGAAATTTCATTCCAAGATCTATTATAGAACTCTAAGTAGTAACTCTAGAAGAATAGTGAAAACTCTGCACTGAGGAGCAGATAAAACCAATCTGGGAGATGGATCAAAATTTGCTTTGACTATGGCCTTTGGATCACTTTTTTTCTCTATGGCCCTTACCCTATATAGAGGTTATTTTCAACTCTTAATAATTGATTCTAATCCATTTGTGTACTTGAATACCTCCCTTTCCTTGATTATGTGACACAAATTGAATACCTAAGCCATATCTTGATCTTGGATACCTGTATCTAGTCCTACCCATATCTATCTTACTTGAGCATTATTGATTTAACCTTTTAGGGTTTTACAAGTTTAAATCTTAAGCTATATTAAAGGGATGATATGTCTAAATCAATTAAATAATATTCAATAATGAAACACTAATTTGTTATGGATTTTGACGTCTTTTAAATTTTTAAGAATAGTAATAAATATGCATAAATAGAGATTTATCTAGAAAGTTATTGTTATAGATGATTTGGTTTTTTAAAAATAGGTTATAGAAAATTATAAGTATTGTTAATAAGGTACCAAGATCTAATTGCTCACTAGATAGTAATACCCCACCTGGGTAGTAGCACCATATTGCTGTAGTGTCCTCAGAGTGTTACTAGTGTTCTCTTTGTAGGATTGTTCCTATTTTTTTGGAGCACATGCACTTGTGTTTTTAGGTCCTATTTTTTCACACATGAAATATATAACTCTGTATTGTGCTAGGAAAAGATGATTTAGTATGCAAACCCTAATCCTCCATGAAAGTATGGAATGACATAAAAATATGTGTTCATTAGTAGGATACGCTAGACATTCTGAACACCCTATTATGAAGAGAGTTTCCTACATACCAATACTCAAAGAAAGAATCAAGCCCGATGTAATTCTCCCACCTAATGCTTAGTGTAAGTGCAAGTGAATGCTAAAATGAGAGTGGTCTTGAATGCTTTGAGTGTGATTGAGCTTTGAAATCTAGGCTTAGGGTAGCTGTAGATGGTAATATGTATAAGTAGGTAAGAATAGGGAGCAAATACCTTATTTTTTATCAACTTGTTTCTTATTTGGTTAGGCTTTTGCATCTATTTTCCATCTAGTGAATAGAGGTCAAATAGTGTTGTATTTATAGAGATCTTTGGCTTGTGCAGATGATAAAATTTATTTAGGACAACCTTAAGAGGGGCACATGTTTGAAAATATATCAATTTAGGAGAGTTAATACAAGGGAAATTAGCATCCATTTGGAGATACTAACACTATATGGATTTAGTGTCTTTAATGTGGCACTAATGACCACATGGAAAACTACTGGGCAAACTGGGTTAAAATCTACGAATGCTATCCCAGGACTATGTTTAGGCTAGTAAAAGATGTTTTTGGTCTATGTAATGGATAGAAAAGTTTGTTAAAGGATATAAGATATGTATATGGATAAGTTAGGAATAGGATATCTTAAGCAACACTCTCATCATCTAAATACCACTTAGGTGATTACAATTATCATGCTTGAAAATTAATAGATGGGGCATTATCATATCAAGGGATAAAGGAGAGGGGGTATTATCAAGGTATGTTTAAAAATTAGGAGAGGAGACATTATCACTATATAGAGAAAAGAGAGGGGGAATTGATCGATCTATATATTGAAAGGAAGGGCGATTTCTAACCTATATATAGAATGGAGTGACCATGGGTGATCGATCAAAAATTTGGAAGGTAGATTCCTAAATATTTTTTGGGATTTTTAATCAATGGGTCTATAAATATTCATAAATAACTAACCTATATAATGAAACCTATAACATACCTGTAGTCATGATATAGTCACTAGTACACAACATCTATCACATACCTATTAGTACATGTATGTATGTAGTCACTCATACATGACATCTACGTATAGTCATGATATGATAACTTATTCTAGACATGCATATATATTCACCCTAGTACACTACATTTAAAATACAATGAATCAAAACACAATTAAAAATTCAACCTAAAATACACCAATCACTTTGAAACAAATGTCATATAGATGGGTCAACCCATACATGCTTCAATTCTAATCTCATGCATTATTCCAAATTCATATAGAATAAAGTCATCTTCTAGAATTCCAAACTCACATAGGATACTACCACTAGCATAATTTATACCACTACAATTTGGGGTAGAGGAGAGTTTTTTTTAACCCTATTTTATGAGGATAATATCAAAATCAGTCATGTCACTATATCCCTCTCTCCAAACCATAAGGAGAGAGAGGAAGTCAAACACATAAATCATCATTTGTCATTGTAATCACTCCCTCATCATTAATAATCATACTAATCCCTATGTCATTAACCTTAATCATCCCTCATCAGCCCTCATTGTCCCTCATCATCCCAAATCACTCCTTTATCATCCCTCATTATCTCTCATCATCCCTAATCAATCCCTCATGGACCCTTATAATCCCTAGTCATACCTATCCACTCCCACATCAAATCAATAATCTCTATTCATCCCTAACTACTCCCTCAATGGCTCTTATTGTCCTTAATCACACCCTCACTGATCCTCATCATCCCTAATCACTCTCTCATCATTCCTCATCATCCCTTATTTCCTATAATCATCCCTAATCACTCCTTTATTGACCTTCATTATCCATTATCATCCCTAGTCACTCCCTCATCGACCATCATTGTCCCTCTTTATCCCTAATCACTCCCTCATTGGTCATCATCATCCCTCAATATTGTTGATCACTCCCTCATCAATCCTCATCATACATAATCATCATTAGTCACTCTTTCATCATCCTTGATCATCCCTCATTATCCTTAATAATCCCTAATAACCCCCTCATCAACCCTCATTATCCTTAATCACACCCTCATTGAACCTCATCATCCCTAATCACTCTCTCACTATCCCTCATAATACCTAGTCACATTCTCATCATCCCTAGTTATCACTCATCATCCATAATAACTCCCTCATCATCCTTCACCACCTTCATTATACCTAGTCACTCTATCATCATCAATCATCATATTTCATCATCCTTAATCACTCCCTCCTCATCCATACTCACTTCCTAATTGACCTTTATGACCCCTAATCACTCCCTCATCAACCCTCATTATTTATCATGACCCTTAGTCACTCCATCATATTTCATTCTACCTTATTGTCCCTAATCACTTCCTCATCAGCCCTCATCATCCCTAATCTCTCACTCTTCATCAATTTTCATCCCTCATTATCCCTAATCATTCCCTCACTAGATCTCATTATCCCTAATCAATCCCTCATCATCCCTAGTCACTCACCCATATAATAGAGTGTGTTCCAATCCAATAATCGATATAAATTTGTTTAATATTGAATGGTATATTTTTTAGATGAATATTTAATGGTGTTTCAATTTATTTCATTCTTATTGGAGTGTACTAAGGTGATTATCCTCATTAATGCCCAGTAGATTAGGTAGGGCCATGATAGATTACTCTAGTGATATTGTTGTATGATTTTCATGGTGGAAATAAGATAATGTACTCTTTGCACTTGTATGGTTAAAATTAATTTTGAATGATGAGGGATAATGACAAATGATGAAAAATAAAAAATAACCCCAATCCATAAACACTAAACCCTAAACCCATAAACCCCAATATATAAACCTAAAACCCTTACACCTACCCTAAACCCTTGAACTATAAAACCCTTAACCATAAAAATATAAACCCTAAACCTCAAACCCATAAGCCATAAACCCTTAAACCCTTACTATAAAACCCTAAAATACTTAACCCTTAAAACCAAAACCCTTAAAAGTAAAACCCAAAACCTTAAACCTTAAACCCTAATACAAAACACTAAAAAAATATAGTCATAAAACCTTAAAATATTAAAACCTAAGCATTAAAATACAAACCATAAAAACCATAAATCTCAATCCCATAAATCCCAAAGCCTAAGTTCCATAATGATAAAATTGATTTGACAAAATATTTAAGCCTGATTTGATTAAGTAAAATTTGGGATGGTGAGGGTTACTGAGTGAATGATAAGGGATGAGGATTAATGATGATGAGTGATGATGAGAGAGTTATTAGGTATGATGAGGACTAATGGGGGAGTGATTAAGGATGATGAGGGATGATGAAGGTTGATGAAGGAGTGATTAGGAATGATGAGTGAAAATGAGGGATAATGTGGAAGTGATTAAGGATGATTAAGGTCAATAAAGGTATGATTAGGGATAATGAGGGCTGATGAGGGAATGATTAAGGATAATTAGGGTGTTTAGTTTTTTTAAGCTATAGGTTTTATGGTTTAGGGATTAGGTTTTGGGGTTTTGGGTTTGGAATTTAGGGTTTGGGGTTTTAGGTTTTTTAGATGTTTAGGGGTTTATGGGTTAGGTGTTATGGTTAAGGTTTAGGGGTTAAATAAAGTTTATGGTTTATGATTAGGGTTAAAGATTTATAGTTAAGGGTTAATAATTTAGGTTTTTAGGTTTAAGGGTTTAGGGTTTAAGAGTTAAGGTTTTATGGGTTTATAATTTTATGGTTTATGGTTTAGGGGTTAAGGTTTTAAGGTTTGGGGTTAGGGTTTAGGTGTTCGGGATTTAAGGGTTCTTTGTTTAGGCTTTAGGGTTTAGGGTTTAGATTTTTCAATTTTGGATTCAAGGTTTAGGGTTTAGATGTTTATGGTTTAGGGGTTAATGTTTAAGGTTTAAGGTTTTATGATTTTATGGATTAAGATTTATGGGATTAGGGTTTAGTGTTTAGGGGTTAAGGGTTAGGGGTTTAGGGTTAATTTTTAGGATTTTAGGGCTATAGGGTTTAATGTTTTAGGGATGATGAGGAATGAGGAGTGATGAGGAGTGAGTGATTTGGAATGATGAATGATGAAGAGGGGTGATTTTGGATGATGAGGGATAATGAAGGAGTGACTACTAATGATTAGGGAGTGATTAGGGATAATGTAGATCAATCAAGGAATTACTAGGGATGATGAGGGATATAAAGGGATGAGGAAGGAGTGATTAGGTATGACAAGTGATGATGATGAATAATGAAAAAGTGACTATGGATAATGAGGTATGTTGAGTGACTAATTAGTGATGATAAGGGTTGATGAGGGTGTGATAATAGATAGTTAGGGAAATAAGGGATGATGAAAGAGTGCTTATAGATGATGTGAAATGATGAGGGCTGATGAGGGAGTGATTATGGGTGATGAGTAAAAATTAGGGAGTGATTAGGGACAAGGAGGGATGAAGAAGGAGTGATTATATATAATGAATGATGATGATAGAGTGACATGGGATGATGAAGGATGATGGGAGATTAATTAGGGATGATGAGGGGTGATGAGGGATATTGAGGGAATGATAAGAGATAATGATATATAATTAGAGATGATAAAGGAGTGACTAAGGATGATGATAAATGACGAGGTTTAATGAGGGTGTGATTAGGGATGATGAGGGCCATTGATATATTGATTAGGTATAAAGAGATACAAGGAGGAATTGATTAGGGATGATGAGGGATAATGAGGGATGATTATAGAGTGACTAGGGATTATGAAGGATTATGAGGGATTTATTAGTGATGATGAGGGATGAGGAGTGATTATAGATGACGAGGGAAAATGAGGGTAAATGAGGGTAAATGAGGGGTGATGAGGGATGATAAGGGAATATAAGGGTGGATGAGAGACTTATTAGGGATGATGAGGATGATGAGGGCTAATGAGGAAGTGATAAAGGATGATGAGGGATAATGAAAGATGATGAAGGAGTGATTTGGTAAGATAAGAAATAATGAAAATTGATGGAGTGATTAGGGAACATAAGGGACAATAAGGGATTGAGTAGGTTATTCATTTATGCATATCGATAGACCCATTTATTAAAATTATTTATAATTATTTAGGACTTTGGCCTAAATCTACCTTCAAGCCTTTTTTTATTATCCCTAGTCATTCATGTCTCTATATATGTTAGAATTCCTCTTTCCTTTCAATATACGGCTTGGTCAATGCCCCATATCCTATATATATATAGGTTATAATGTCTATCTCTTTATTTTTAATTATCCCTTAATAATTACCCCTCCACTTTATCCCTTGATCTAATAATGCCCCCTCTACTAATTTTCAAGCATGATAATTCCCCTTCTCCTTTCAAGATATGGATCATGTATTTAATCAGGTAAAAATTATTCAATCTATGGATCAAGTAAGATAGATACAGTCATGATTAGATATGGGCATTCAAGCAAAACTTGGGTATTCAATTGGGTAAGACATACTCAAGTAGGTAAGGCATAATCAAGTAGGTAACCCAAGTAGGTATGGTAATAATGATAGATAGGTAGGGCATACTCAAGTAGGTTTAAAGTAGGTAGGGCATACTCAAGTACAATAAGGTAGGTAATGAATATTCAAGATCAAGATATGGCTCAAGTATTTAGGTAGGCATACTTAAGATCAAGATATAGCTTGGGTATTCAATTGGGTAGGGCATACTCAAGTAGGGAAAGTAGGTATGACATACTCAAGTAAGTAAATTAGGTAGGTCATACTCAATGGTATATAATTAAATTATATACCTAACATGATTCAAAACTTTATTTTTCATTATTTATATCAGAAAGTAAGCTTCCCTTTACAATAACATAAGCTAAGTAGGTATGGCATAGCTAACTAGGTAGGGGAAGAATATATGCAAGCTATAGATTAGGAAGAAATCTTCCATTGATATTTAAGAATCTATTATATAAAGGGAAAGTAGGTAGGAAAAGAATGAGGCTATATATCAAGAAGAAATATTACCTTACCTTATTGGTAGGACATAGCTTACGTAGGTAAGGGAAAAGAAAAGATATCTATCAAGAAGCAAGATTCTCTTGACAAATTTGCCTTAATCTAGAAACACATCAAAGCTAGATATTAGGAAGGCAAGATTCCCTTAATAGCTATGCCTTACTCCCTTTATATCCATTAGGAATGAAAGTGTCCATTAATATCTATGCCTTAATCCCTTTGTATCCATTAGGAAGGTAAGATTCCATTGATATGATATTGGGTGAAGCAAATCGAGATATCAAGACTACAAGCTTTCCGTACCTTACTTCTTGACATAGATGAAGCAGGTAGGAAAAGATTTCCTTTACTTATAGAGTAAGACATGCTTGAGATTAAAATAAGGATTTAATATTAGTGACCCCATATATCTATGGTGAGGTCCCCATTCTTGTGATATTCCTTGATTTACTATATTAAGGACTAGGGCATACTCAAAGTATGACAAAGCCTTAATTTTGGAATATCACCACCTAGAATGGTGCTAAAATTATAACTTAGACCATGAATATGATATGAGAATAATGGTTTGTATTTTCATTGAGGGTTGGATGTATCAGTTGAGATAGGTCAATGGATCCATGCATGTTCTACCCCATCCTATTATGTAGATACTACATCTGTGTTAGCATAAGCCTTAACTCTATATCAAATAATCCATACATGACCCCTATCTATATATATGTCTCCTTATATATTTATCAAATAGTGACATCCATACTTGAGCTTAGAGCTAAATAATTTCAATATTTTAGTCAGTTTCAAATCCTAAAATTCTAAAAACTAAGTATTGACTAGAATAGATTTTAAAAACTAACTTATAAATGGTAACTCCTATAGCTCTGTAACAAATTTTAGAAGATGCAGAGTGGACCTAATTTGTTATATTTTATACAATAAGTTTAAATTTAATTTTATATTACATTTAATATTTTTATACTTTACATTTATTTTATTAAATATATATAACTCAAATTAACTGAATGCAACAACAACACATTGTAACTCAAATGGAATACACCCTTTGTTAAAGGGTGTATGCCCTTTCTAATTCAAAGGACATACACCCTATACCAAATGGTGTATTCCATTTCCCTTAAAAAAATTGAAAATTTCCTCTTCCCTAAAAAAATAATAATTCAAAGGGTGAACATCCTTTTATAAAAAGGGTGTATAGCCTTTGTGCAAAAAGGTGTACATCCTTTAAGCCTGGGAACAACCCAACTATCATTTTCTATATTTAAAAAAAAAAGGGTGTATGCCCTTTCCAAAAAAGGTTATGTTTTTTTAATTTTTTCCTCTTTTTTGTCTACCAACTTTGTACATCTACATAGTTGCACTATATACACACAATATTTTTAAACTTTATTAGGTACTGAGCTTTATCTCTTGCAAGAACTCATCTAATCTCCATCTCTTTGAGTGCATGCCTTAAAGGGTGAACCAAGAATGGGGTTGGTATACCTTTTGTGCTTAAAATATTGTTTTCCCCTATACCACCATCTAAAACCAATATAATAAACTCCACTTATATACTTCCCTAAATAGTTCACCACCTAAAATAGCTCCTACCTAAGTAAAAACCCCTTTTACCACTTTTTTTACTATGTTGACCTGGTTGATCCTATTCTAAGTTTAGTGCACATTAAAAATCTTTGTCATACCAAGCCAACATAGTTCAAGACCTAATATCTCTATTTATCACCTAACAAGGTCAATTGAATCGACTAAGTTAGCTAAATTCTCAAGAGGCTTTTAGGTTAGTCCATGGCTATATATACATCATTAATTTTATTTATAAAGGGAATATAATTAAATTACACATAATTAATGATCAAAAATATGATTATACAATAAATAAGAGGTCTATTTCTCAACTTTTTTCCCTAGAAAAGTATCACTTGTCTTGTTGAGGTTTTGGATACATAAAAGTCTTATAACCTAGAGATGATTTATCCTTGTGATCCTTAAAATATGACAAAAACCTCTTAAAAATTAGAATTTGTTGGAATAAAAATTAATGAGAGGGTGGGGGGTGAATCATTGTTTAAAAATTTCTTATCAATTACACTTAAGTAATCATAGATCATTCAAAAAAGCATATAGATCTAGTATGTATTAACACCTATCCACATAAGCCTGAAACATATGAACACATCACATATGTGGGAAAACATTAGGAGGAATAAAAACCACTGATATATAAAAATTAAATATATTTGTATAATACAAACACCAAATTTATTGAAGCACCAACTTCACATAGAGCACTACTTCAACTAGCTAAACACTAAGTTAACTAGGCTTTAATAAGCACCAACTTGCAAGAAGTCACCAACCCTCTAGTTGAATCAAAACAAACTCAACCAAATAAAACCATTTATCACCTTAAATAAAATTTATTTATCATATAATATATGATGATCTCCTTCTTCATCTATTCTCTCTCTTCTATCCGTCTCAAACTGCCTTCTAGGCCTCTTTGCTCAAATAGGTCTCTTCAAGACTGATTAGGTCATCTAAACTTGATCCTCATACATATAACATATGTAAATATTCATCACAAATCCTATATATTCTTCTAATTTTCTATAATACCTCTTTCTACTTTGTAATATATGATTTTATTTGCTTATGCTTTACACACACCAATAGGCCTAAAACTATCTTGTATATATACAAGCCTCTTGCTCATATTGCCACTTAGTTGGTATATATACAAGCCTCTTGCTCATATTTTGGACATGGAATATATATTATAAAAATAAATAAAATGTGATTATATTCCCTTTATGTCTGACCTATCTTGATTAGGCCTTGTCTCATCTTTAGGTCTCATGGAGACCTAATCCCATTAGGTCTACTTAGGACACATTATACTTTGCCTTCCTTGTAACACATTTAAAAAAATAAATTGGAATGAAAAAATAATATTACACTCAAATATACCCCTTATAATCTAATATATACTTCATAACACTTTTTATCTTCAACCACCACTTGAAGCAGTCTATTAGTACTATTCATAATTAGGCCTGTGCATACTCAAAAAGTCTATCTTGAACAACTAAAGCATAAACAAATTTAAAAAAAAAAAACATGGAAAAATATAATATATAAATAATATGAATTACCTTAATGTCATCACCATGTGATTTATACTTCACAACTCAGAGAAAAAGGACTCAAACCCTTCTCTGCAAATAACCCACTCAGAACTACCAACTAGCCTCAAAACACAGTCATGGAAACTTGAACATATGACAATTAAAATATTATAATCAAGGAATTAAAAAGTATGAACATGATCATAAATAATCATTAGAAAAATCTCTAATAAAAATATCATTATCTTTATTGGTAATTATTAGTCTTGTAGATCAATTTGTTGACCTTCTCTCTCTCAGACCTCACTCAACGAGACAAACCATTTTGGATTTAATATTTCAATACCTTACAATAACTTACAAGATTATAAAAATAATGTATATGAAATAAAATTATCAAATATAAACACCATGTACATTATATGATTCAACTTAGGGCATAGAGTCTCAAACTCATCACTGCAACTTGCTTACCTAGAACTTCCAGTTTGCCTTGAAGACTAATCATGATGATTTTGACCTTAAACACCTATATGAACACTTTAAAATACTATTGATGAATTTTTATGATCATATTTAATAATTATACTATTATAAAATAAATAGATAATATGTTCAAATGATAATATTGTTCTTGCAGACCAATCTAATAATGTTATTGTACATAGACCTCACTGTGTTAGACTATCCAACTTTGTGAGCAAATTTTTCACTAGAAACACTAACATAAAAAATGTATAACACACATTAAAATGTATTAAAATTCATAAAAAACACATCCATTCACTTTAATTCATCCCTATTCTATGATAGCACATCCCTAATCACCTTCTCACTACTTCCTAGATTTCTCAATGTTTTCATCATTAGGTCTATTAGAGACTAGTCAACTTGGATGACCGGTTTAGCACAATTGAGAGATATTACCTATCCATAAACCACCATGTTAAAAAATAAAAGTCTCCAAATTTGTCTTCCATTAATTTATCAACTTTGAATTGGTCAATTTTGACTGTTATAACAATTTTTGAGAAACTAGAACTTTCATGTAGGGTCTACTTATACACCTGACAAACCAATCACAACTAGAGATTATTGGGAGAGTTGAATGAAATATAAAATCACTTAAATATCCATACCAATCATTAAAATCACTTTATAACAAGATCTTTCACATCATGTCATTGTTAAGGTTTTAGAGAGGCTTAACACTATTTCTGGTGTTAATGATTATTCATAAAAGACTACCCCTTATTTCCAAATTTAATGCCTAGAGATTTTATTTAAAACACTTACACATATATACTTAATATATAAATTTACCATGCAGAGGTTATACATGTCAATGAACATCTAAAAGTCTTCAGGTTGAGAACCCTTCATTCTATGCACACAAGAGACCTCAAAACCACTTTTCATCCCTTATCTTGAAAATCATGAGCTCAAACCTTGTAAACATGATTAAAACAACATATCATACCTATAAAAACACTAAATTATCCATAATACCCTTGGAAATATAATATCATACCCCATTATGACATGCTCTCTCTTTTCTCTCTAGGCCTTGACATGTAAATCATATTAGGCTTTAAAACTGACCTTATGACCACTTTCATGTGATATCCACCTTAATCACATACCAAATAAACATATATAATGTTCAAAAAATACTTTAAATCATTCATAGGGCTTGATAATAGATCATGATGCCTCATTAGGTCAGGTAGGGTCTATAACTAGTCTAATTACAGACTTGAACTTAAGGTCTTACCTTTGTAGGCTCACCTTTAAACTCTCTTGAGTGATCCAATGTATCATATGCATGATAAAAAAAACATATACAACCTATTATGCCTTTGTGTATCCATATAACTTGGATACAAAGCTCATACCTTCTCACAAGGTCTCTTCATGCTATGAATAGTGTCATGACTAGGCTTCTCAAGCACTTGAAGCTTGACAACTGACCTTGAACACTCCTTGATGTTTATACACATTTATTACATGAATTTAATGCTAATTATAAAATATCACACATATACACATACCTCTTCATTCTCATCATACACATGCTCATGATATGACTATGCTTGTTATGACTAGGCTTCTCAAGACACCTTATACTCAAGGACTAGTACTCAAAACGTGCTTACCTTGACCTAAAACTTGAAATAAACCTCATAAGAATCATTTTGTTTCCTTAAAATTTTTTCTTAATAGAGAGACATTAGGTTTCTTTCAAATTCTCTCTTGTCACATGACTTCCTTGTCTCATCAAGCACACAAGCTCATACCTCAAAGACCACTCACCATGTGTCTTCACCGGATGTACCTTGACATCAAGGACATCAACCTTGACATAAAATGACATAAAAATTGAAATAAATGATAATTTTTTTCAAAAAAATCATCCTTTATCATGATGGAAAAAAATTATTCAAACTGATCACTCTCATCTCCCTTAGTCTAGTCAAACTCCTTTCTTGGAATTTCACCCCCTTGACATTAATGACAAAGGGTCATACTTACTGCAACTTATAGAACTACACCTTATTACAATAAAATCTCAACACACAAAATATGAAGCATTATAGGAACATGCTCCATGCATACCTCCTTCAAATGAACTTAGAACTCAAGTCCACTCACCTTGTTCTTATCATGACTAATATGATACAAATCTTGATCACCCATTAGGCCATCATATTATTATCATCAACTATACTTGGAGCTTATAAAAAACCTAAATAGTTACCCCTCAAATCAAGCATCCATGAATCCTAATGGAGTCACCTCTTTTCATAGAGAACTAAAATAACACAAGTTTATGAGATTCTCAGATCTCTATACTCTCACAAGACTGAATATCCTTCAATATATTTTTGGGCTTGATTGGCACTATAGGCTTAACCTCGACATCAATAATTTAATCATAAATGTGAGCTGATAATAGACATTTTTGAATTGATTTCACATAGAAAGTATGCTCTATCATAGCAAACAATCCACTTAATCTTGTAGACTAATCATTACTCATCTTTACTATCTTAGGTTTCCATACATTCATTTGCCTTCTTACTTGCACTCTAAACCTCTTGTTTTAACTTGATGACCTTAGAACTCTATTAGGATATAATATTGAAATGTTTCCTAAATTATGAAAACTATAGTAAACCACCTTATACATACCTCTTGACTGATGTGAACTATGACTCCTTCCATAGTCCCATGAGTACTTATTCTTAGAGGGTCTTCTACACTTTTTTACTCTATGACCAAAATGACTACAACAAAATAGTAAACATTGAATGAATTAGAATACCTTATAACATTAGGCTATTTGATAGGTATTTTCATGTTGACCTTATTATCTTTAGTAGCCTTCTCCTTGACTTGAGTTGCCTCCTTTTGGTCTTATTTGAAACCAAGTCATGTCTTATCACTTGGAAATTTTTGACTACTCAAGATATCATCTAGAGCCTCAGTGATATTTTTAAACTTCATAAATGACTTTACCTTGAAATATGCTTGATCCAACTCAGCTTTCAAAGATTCCACTTCAATTTCATACCTGGTGCATTCTTCCTCTTTAGCCTTTAGGTTTGCATTGACAATCTCCATTTGTGATTCAATTTGATTGATGATCTCATCATACTAATTTGAAGTGTTACTTAGTCTCTCCTCAAATAAGCCAATTTTATTCTAATAGTCCTTAAATAATGATCTTAGTTTGTGATCATTTTTATTTGGGACTTCAACTTATCTAGAACATATACCAATTCTGCCTCAAGGTTAACTTTAGCTTCTTCTTCATTTGATTCTACATCAACCATAAGGCCTTTCCCACTTGATCAATCCTCATTATCTAAGTCTATGGCCATGAATAAGGTTTTATTATTATCATGTTTAGATTCATTACTACCATCATCACTATCAAATTTAATTGTCACTTATATCAGATGAGTTATCTTCTTTGGTATAGAATTTTTTCTTATTTTTGAATGACCCTTTATTACCTTCATACTTCTTTGAATATCTCTTGTTCTTGTGAGGCTTATAGACCTTATTATCATCTCAATGATGTTCATCATGTTATTCATCATGCTTAGTGTTATCCTTGTTAGGACACATGGATGCAAAGTGCCCAATCTTACCACAATTGAAACATTTGAAGGGAAACTTACCCTTGTACTTACCAGATCTAAACCTCAACTTCCTTGTAAACATTGCAATGAGTTCATCATCATCAACATCTGAACATGCCTCATCCTTTACCTTGTTGTATTTTAACTTCTCA
The DNA here is from genome assembly GCA_037957365.1 of Torreya grandis. Taxonomy (NCBI): domain Eukaryota; kingdom Viridiplantae; phylum Streptophyta; class Pinopsida; order Cupressales; family Taxaceae; genus Torreya; species Torreya grandis. The sequence goes on from JARHVA010001802.1 coordinate 2,781,399, forward strand.
ACTTTGAAAGTTGTTTCCTTCATTTTTTCTCATCTCATAGGCAGTCAAGATGCCATGAAGCACATCCATCTCTATCTTGTCCAAATATTGCATCTCTTCTACTATAGATACCTTAGAAACAAATTTAGGAGTTAGTGATACCTTAGATACCTTTTTAAAAATTATATATTATTTCATTTCTTCTCTTAATCCTATGATGGCATTGACAACTTCATCAACCTTCAACAAGTAAGATATAATTGTTTCATCTTTACTCATCTTTAGACTTTCAAACTATCTCCAGTAGATCTGTAACTTGGCCATTTTCACCTTAGTGTCTCCTTCATAAATAGTATGTAATTTTTACCATATCTCTTTGGTTGATACATAATTCATCAAATTCAAAATCTCTACATTTGATAGGCTACAAAGAATGACATTCATTGCATTGGAGTTATTTTCACTAGCCTTTTTACCTATTGTATCAGTTGGTGGAATAGGAGTACTATATCCATTGAACATTGATTGCCAAATATCATGACCTTGAGACATAAAATATATCTTTGTCCTAATTTTCCAAAAGGAATAATTAGATCCATTAAATAATTGAGCTTTATGGGTAGAGAAACCACCTTGAGCTTGCTGACTAGCCATCTTTACTTCTAGGATATCCTTTAGGATTTTAACCTACTTTAAAGGAATAGGATATGATAAAAAATGTTGAAATAAAAATGAATGAGAGAGGGGAGGATTAAATAAGTCTTCAAAAATTTCTTATCAAATACACTTAAGAAATCATAGATCATTCAAACAAGCATATAGATCTAGTATGCATAAACACCTATCCACATGAGCATGAAACACAAGAACACATCACATATGTGAGAAAACATCAAGGTGAAGAAAACCCATTGATATCTAAAAATGGACTACAGTCCTATAATACAAACATCAAATTTAATGAAGAACTAACTTCACATGGAATACTAACCCCAACTAGCTAAGCACCAACTTAGCTAGGCTTTAACAAGAACCAACTTACAAGGAGGAACAAATCCCCTAGTTCACTCAACACTAACTCATCCACTTGAAACCCTTGATAACCTTAATAAAAATTTATTTATCATATAATAGATGATGATCTCCTTATTCAACTCTTCTCTCTCTTTTACCCTCTCAAACTACCTTTTAGGCCTCTTTGCTTAAATAGGTCTCTCCAAGACTGATTAGGTCATTTAAACTTGATCCTCATAAAAATAACCTATATAAAATATAAATAATAGATCCTATATACTCTTATAATTGTTTAAAATACCTCTTTATACTCTGTAATATATGATTTTATTCTCTTATGCTCTACACAAACTAATAGGCCTAAAACTATCTTGTATATATACAAGCCTCTTTCTTATATTGCCACTTAATCGGCCAAGCAAATTTTAACACTTAGATCATCCATGAAATAGATATTATAAAAATTAATAAAATGTGATTTTATTCCCTTTAGGTCTGACCTATCTCAATTAGGCTTTGTCTCATCTTTAGGTCTCATGGAGACCTAATCCCATTAGGTCTACTTAGGACATGTTATACTTTGCCTTCCTTGAAACACACTCAAACACATAAAATGGAATGAATACATAATATTACACTAAAATATATTAATTATAATCTCATCTATAATTCATAACACTTTTTAGCTTCAACCACCACTTGAAGCACTCCATTAGTATTGTTCACAATTAGGCATGTGCATACTTAGACAGTCTATCTTGAACAACTAAAGCATAAACACAATTTTGAAAAATAACCATTGTAAAAAATCATATATAAAAAATATAAATTACCTTATATTCATAAAAATATGATTTCTAGTTCACAACTTTGGGCAAAAGGACTCAAACCCTTCTTTGCAAATAACCCATTTAGAACTGCCAACTAGCCTCAAAACATAGTCATGGAAAATTGAAATTATGACACCATAATTAAAATGGTCATAAATAATCCTTATAAAAACTTCAAATAAAAACATAAATATATCTATTGGCAATTATTGGTCTTGTAGGCCAATTTTTTGACCTTCTCTCTCTCAGGCCTCACTCAACTAGACAAACCATTTTGGATTCAATGTTTCAACCTCTTACACTGAATTCAAGTCTTATGAAAAGCATGGATAGGATATAAATGTACCAAATAGAAACACCATGTAAATTATATGCTTAAAATTAGGGCATATAATCTCAAATCATCACTACAACTTTCTTACCTAGAATTGCCCATTTGCCTTGAGGACCAATCATGGTGATTTTAACATTCAACATATATATGACCAAATTTAAAAGAATCATAATAAATGTGTATGATCTTATGTGATAATTATAATATATATATATATATATATATATATATATATATATATATATATATATATATATAATATGGTAAAATTATAATATTGGTCTTATAAACCAATCTCATAACTTTACTGTACATAAACCTCTCTGTGTTAGACACATCAACTTTGTGAGTAAATTTTTCAATAGAACCACTAACATAAAAAATTTATAATAAAAATTAGAATTTATTAATGTCATAAAAAACACCTCCATTCTCTTGGATTCATCCCTATTCCATGATAACACATCCCTATCACCTTCTCATTGTTGCTTGGATTTCTCACTATTTCCATCATTAGGTCTATTAGAATGGTTAAATTGGATGATAAATTTAGCAAAATTAAGGGATAAAAACTATAAAAAAACCATGATGGACACAAATAAAATTATTAAACTTTTTTTCAATTCATTTATCAACTGTGACTTGGTCAACTTTGACTTCTACAATTTTTTTTGATAAACTAGTACTTTCCTTTAGGGTCTACTCATACACCTAAAAAACCAATCAGACCTAGAGATTCCTAGGAGAGTTGAATATAACCTATAATAACTTAAACATATATAAATATACATTATAATAACTTTATAACAAGATATTTCACATTAGGTCATTATTAGGGTTTTAGAAAGGGTTAACACTATTTCTAGTGTTAATGATTGTTCATAAAGAACCACCCCTCATTTCCAAAAATAATGCCTAGAGATATTATATAAGACCATTACCCATATATAATTAATATCTAAATTTCCCATTTAGAGGTTACACATGTCAATGAATATCTAAAAGTTCTTTTTGGGTTGAGAACCCTTCATTCTATGCACACGAGAGACCTCAAAACCACTTTTCATGCCTTAAAAATTATGACCTCAAACCTTGTGAACATTATTTAAAAAACATATAATAAATTTTAAAACACTTAATTTTCCATACCAACCTTTGAAATATAACCTCATACCCCATTAGGACATGCTCTCTCTCTTTGCTCTCTAGGCCTTGAGTTGCAAGTCATATTAGGCCTTGAAACATACCTTATAACCACTTTCATGTGATCTATACCTTACTAACATACCAAATAAACCTATATAATGATGACACACTACTTTAAATCCTTCATAGGCCTTGATAATAGATCATGATGCCTCATTAGGTTAGGTAGGGTCTATAACTAGTCTAGTTGCAGACTTGGACTTAAGGTCATACTCCTATCCGCTCACCTTAAAACTATCATAAGTGATCTAATGAATCATATTAATGATAATTTTTTTTTATACAAACTCTAGTGCCTATATTCATCCAACTCACTAGGATACCAAGCTCATACCTTCTCATAAGGTCTATTCATGCTATGACTAGTGTCATGACTAGGATTCTCAAAAACTTGAAGCTTGACAATTGAGCTTGAAATAATCCTTGATGCTTATAGACATTGATTACATGAATTTCATGCTCCTTAGACAATATCACATGTATACACATACCTATTCATGCTCATCATGCACATGCTCATGATATGTCTATGCTTGTTATGACTAGGCTTCTCAAGACACCTAGTACTCAAGGAATGGTACTTAAAACATGTTTATCTTGACATAAAACTTGAAATAAACATCAAAAGAATCATTAGGTTGCCTTAAAATTATTTATAAATAGAAATACATTAGGTTTATTTCAAATTCTCTCTTGTCACATAGCTTCCTTGTTTCATCAGGCACACAAGCTCATACCTCATAGAACACCTACCATGTATCTTCACCAGATGTACCTTGACATCAATGACATCAAACTTGAAATAAAATGACATTAACCTTGAAATAAATTAAAACACTTCTTAACACCATTGGCCAAGGGAGAGATTGAGGCATGACAAATTAACTTCAATAAGGTAAGTATATTTCTAGCTTTTCACATTTTGATAAATCGATATTATAGAAATAATAAATTGAATTGTAACTCTCCTTGCTTAGATTATTTATATGTTATATTAGATATATTTGAATTTATATATTTATTATCATTGCCATTTGTTCTACAAGATTTGGGGATCATTAGATTAAATTGCATATGCATTTATTAGATTAGCTTGTATAGTTGTTTAGTATATTAGCTTGCTTAGTATTATTTACAATCATAAGACCTAGTTAGGGTTATCACAAAATGACATTTGACTAGAGGCCTTGGAAAAAAAATTCCTTTGACATTATGTGATAATATTTCCCTTAGTGTAGGTTAAATGAATCCATTATTGGTCATGAGCCTAAATAAACATATTTCCAAGCGCTCTTGTTAGTTGATTACCTTCTTCGAGTTTGAATATATTGAGTATGTTAAGTTATAGACATGTATAGTTTCACTTTCATACATTCTAGTAAACTTGATGTGAATCTAACTCTTTTAGATTTTAATTTTTATTTATAGATAATTGGATTAACCCTATTGACCTAGTTTATCATTATGTGTGTAAGTTTTCATATTCCATCAATCCTATCGACTTCATTCGACTATGTATATAAGTTTTTATGAATTCTTAAACTTGATCAACCTAGTTAGGGCATATTTTTGTATGTTCTAACTAAGGTGATCCTATTGAATTTGTTTAGATTTATATGTGCATAATTTTTAGTATCAAAAAATTAGATTGATCTAATCAATATAGTTTCTTTTCCCATTTTTAAACATTTAATTGAATCGATATAACTAATTATTTTATTTTTTATATTTTCCATTTAAATAACTAGGTTGATTTGATCAACATAGTTCTATTTATCTATCATTTACCAGTTTATTTATACTAAGTCGATTGGCTTGATTCTATTTAATTATTTTATCTTTTACTTCTATAGGTTTAAATTTCCATATGAACAACGTAGTTAAAAATAAAAACTCAACATATTTAGGAAAACTAACGCATCAAATTGGTCGACTTTATATTATTTTCTAGGTTCACTCCATTAGATGAATAATTTCTCTTTGTCAAATTTTAAGTAAATTTATTTTTTTGTTATTTAAAAAAAATTAAATTTCACTATTGATTTTACTAATTTTTTAGTTCTATAAAACTGTACCTTTAAATTCAACTAATTTGACCATTCAACTTAGTTTTGTATCTACTTTTTTTTACAAAAAACTAAGTCAACTCACTCAACTATGTTCATTTTGGATTATCTTTCAATAGACTAAGTTGATCAACTCAAGCATGTTTATTATCTTCTCTATTTGTGCCATAAGATTTTCTAAGCACTAGATTAAATTTCATATGCATTTAATATATTAACTTGCATAGTTGTTTAGTATATTAACTTGCTTATTATTATTTACAACAATAAGATCTAGCTACGGTTATCATAAAATGACATTTAATTAGAGGCTTTAGAAAAACTTTTCTTTGCCATTATTTGAAAAGATATAGCTTAGTGTAGGTTTAATGGATCTATTATTGGTCATGAACATGAATAGAAATATTTGAAAGTACACTTATTAGTTAATTACCTTCTTTGATTTTGAATATTATTGAGTATGATAAGTTATAGACTTGTCTAGTTTCACTTGCATACATTCTAGTGAACGGATCAACCCTATCAACCTAGTTTAACACTTTGTGCATAAGTTTTCATAGTCCATCAACCTATTGACTTCGTTTGGCTCTATATATAGGTTTTTATAGCTTCTTTGACTTGATCGGCCTAGTTAGGGATTTATTTAATAGGTTCCAACTGAGGTGAGCTTGCTGACTTTTTTGGATTTATATGCACATATTTTATAGTATCCGAAAACTAGATCGATCTAATTGATATAATTTATTTTTCCATTTTTAAACATTTAAATGAATCGATCTAATCAATTCTTTTATTTTATACATTTTCCATTTAAATAACTAGGTTGATTTGATCAACATAGTTCTATTTATTTTATCCTTTACCAATTTTATTTATACAAAGTCAATTGGCTTGATTATGTGTAAATATTCTATCTTTAGCTCTGTAGGTTCAAATTTCCATCTAAACAACATAGTTAAAAATAGAAACTCAACATATTTAGGAAAATTAATGCATTGACCTAGTCAACTCTATATTATTTTATAGGTTCATTCTAATTAGATAAGTAATTTATCTTCATATAAATTAAAGTAAATTCATTTTTTTGTTGAAATTTTAGTATTAGTTTTACTATTTTTTTAGTTCTATAAAACTATGCCTTTATAGTCAACTATGTCAACCAGTTCAAATTAGTTCTATATCTACTTTTTTACAAAAAGATAAGTCGAATTTCTTGAATATCTTCATTTTGGATTATCTTTCAATAGATTGAGTTGATCAACTTGAAACTTTATAGTCAACTATGTCAACCAGTTCAAATTAGTTCTATATCTACTTTTTTACAAGACAATTTTCAAACTCCTTAGCTACTATCGTAAGTAAAAGGAATTAACCTAAATTGATAGTAATTAAACTCACTTTATTTTTTAGTTGGTTTCATATTTATATACTTTCCAAAAACTATAAATTACTTTTGAAAATTTGACTTTATTTCATTTCCCTATAAACTATGTATTGACAATTTTTAAACTCCTTAGCTACTATCGTGAAGGGCTACTTGATGCTCTATTTACATTTTTTATATAATGTTTATATATATCATGGTCTAAGGGGATTTATTAATAATCATAGCCATAATATAGACCTAAAAATGATCTTTAGTTTCCATCTACCTCATGTTATTTTTGGAAATGCCTAAGATTTCCATCTTTATTAAACCTTAAGAATCCAACCATCCATTTGTTTGTGTGATGCATCAGTTAGCATTTAACATTGAGAAGATACTTATAGTTTACCCTTAAAATTGGGTTTAGTGGGATATGAGAATGTTACTTCCTTCATAGTCAATACTCTAAAATATTAGGCCAATACTATCCAATAGATAAACAAGTTATTTTGGAAGCCTACACTTTCAATTAAAATATTTATTACAAATTCTTGATCTTCTTTTCAAACAATTAATTAAATTTTAACTTTCATTCTTAGTGTTTGTTATTTTCTATTCTATATTGTATTGAAAACTTGTATTAGCCAATGCTGATACAAGGTTTGTGCTGTATGCTATAACTAGATCGATCAATTTGACCTAGTTCTTTGTGTGTTTAGTTCTTTTTATATAAATAAAAATAAATCATCTAGATTCATATCATTTAAATTTTTTCCTAGATTATAGAACTAATTTGATTAGATTGACCCAATATTTTAAAGACTACTATATTTTTCCTTTATGTGAAATTAAATTGACCTGATCGACCTAGTATCTTACATATTATATTGTTTTCCTTTCCTTATAAATAATTTAATCCATTCTATTATGAACCTATTGGTCAGTTTATTTGTCTTATATTGACTAATTATCTATAACTCAATGCGCTATTATGTTGACCTGATCAACTCTTTACTAGCTAGTTGACCTAGTTTACTTATTTCCCTATCACTTGCCTATTCAAAAAGGCAATGACCTATTTGATGGTGTAGCACTTGATCAACATAGTTATTTTCATTCAAAAATTTCAATTGACTGATCTCGTGTAGTATTTGGTCAAATTTATTTTATTCCCATAACTTTCTTGAAACATAATCTGTACTTTCTTAGCTTTATTTTTACCTTGTTTAAACATTATAAAATCAACTATCCAAATATTTCTTGATAAATTTAACCCATTTTGATAATACATGGGTTATTCTTTCTTACATAATTTAGCTATTCAAGAGGATAATCACGCATGGTGTGCTTTTTTCCATCCTTCATCTATTGATTGCAACATGGTTTAAATCAACCAAAATGATGATGTAAATGATTCTAATCCATTTAAAACTTCTTAAGATATTATTATAGACATCCAATTCTTATCATTGCTAAAATTTCAAATTTGAATGTCATTCTGTACAACACACAATTTAGACCTAAATTATTGAAATGTTTTAATTCATCCACACACATCATGTGTAGGTATTGATTTTTTCTCATGTATCCTTAAATGGGGTAATACATTTTATACAATCTCTATCTTCTTCAAATTCACTTCATGTCAAGTTTGCAACTAAAAAAATTATTGTTTTATACCATTTAAATACTCTAATTCATTTTCACACATCACACACAAGTGCTGATTTATGCCTATGTATCCCTAAATGGAGTAATTTATTTTTCACAAATATTATCTTCCTCTGATTCAACTCTAGTCAAATTATGACCAAGTAAATTTACATTTTTGACCAATTTGATTAAACATGCATCCAATTTCTAAGAATTATAAAATACTAAGTAAAGCCATTAGGCAAATCAAATCAGATTAAGAGCTTAAGTGGGAAATCCATGGAAATTTATTGAATATGTATTATTGGAAATTCATAATTCAATATATCTAGGCCATGACATCATCCATGACATCATCAAAAGGGTATCAATCAGTAGACACTAATGGAGATAAATATGAAGTTTAAGGCCATCCATGCCTTATTAATGCTCCCTTATTCTAAAATATTAATTATTTTATCCTCCAAAATTGAATTAATTCTTGGCCACACATCTTGATCTCAACATGGATGGTCATGATTGATTCTCAACATTTATAGAAAAGTATAAATACATGATCCACCATAGACAAAAAGGAGGATATTTAGTGAAAATAAGCCATGCAAAAATATTGCTAGAAGAGCTTCACTGATTCCTCCAAATTGAACAATCAAGGAGCCAAAGCCATTGGTGTTAGAAGAGATGACAAAGACACTTACCTAACTACATTAACAAAGACTTAGAGAACCAAATCTGGGTACAAACACATTTATGGACTATCTTTGAAGGAGATCCACTTTATGAGGGTATTATTTTTCTTGATTTCCTCATTAGTTTCTTGATTTCATTGACACTGCCCCTTGAGGGAGTTGGCTTAGCATGTTAAGTTATTTATGCTTATTATTAGTTTTCCTTACTAATGTATAAACCAACCTGCTTTGTATCTTGCTCTATATTTTAGCATGCCCAATGGGACCACACATCTCATGTACCCCTTTGGGGGCCTTTTTATCCTTTTAATTATGCATTTAGACAATATTTTGATGCTATTTTGCTCTTATTCCTTCTAATTTTCACATTTTTTAATCTTTTAGGCCAAAAAACAAGGTCACTCTATATATTGGTGAAGTCATCCTGAACATCTATGAGATTAACCTATGTAATGATGAGATCACCCTATATAATAGCAAAGTTACAAACATAAATAGTGGGGTTGACTATTATAATTTTCTATTCCTTGTTTATTTTTTTACATATGAACAAGATCGACCTGTGTAGTAGTGATATCAACCTATGGAATGGTGGGGTCAACTAAAAATAATTGAAATCATGTTGAACCAAAATTGTAGGTAATTTTTATGTTTTTAACTTAATTGATAATGGTGAACTTGTCCTACTAATTGATGAGGTCATCTTGCTAATTGGAAAAGTTGTCACACACTATGTTTGCCTTTCTATGGATCAATGAGATCAACCTATAGAATGATGAGGCCATATTAAAAAATAATGAGGTCACTCTATGAAATAGTGGTATCACTTTGTAAAATGGTGAAGTCACCCTGTGTCTAAGTACAACAAGTTAAAACAATGTGCTTTGGTTTCCTATTGATATCCTACACCCTTGCTTGACTACTAAAAATGTTTTTTTGTAGGATTAAGACACTTTCATAGTTTAATTATAAAAAAAACAATAACAAAGGTAAACTTAATTTCACATTTCACTTAGTGATTTAAAATGAACATAAATCCTAGACTAAGTGATCTCAAGATATTTTATTTTTATATATTGTTTGCTTTTTATTGGAAACATGACTTTACATGTATGGTCTCCCCCATTCCCTTTAGGGAACTTAGGTGACCCAAAAGTGCTTCATCTATTTTCTAGTATCTTATTCCAAAGCCTAGATGGAAAATTTTATATTCTATACCCAAGTTTGAATAAATTAGGTGATCCAAAAAATACCTTTAAAGTCCTTATAGTTTTATTTCTTTCATGCATTTAGCTTATGGGCATGAGTTCATCATCTCCCTACAAGTTCTTTAGGGGATTGTTGATTCAGGATTTCATCTCCTACCATCATTCCAACCCCAATCCAGGATGGGGAATATAAATTAAGGGTGAATTATTAGGACATTAGTTTTAGTGGTTAAACTAACTTCACTAGTAATATCTACCTCAAAACAATGGCATAATATGGACATCACACTACACTGAGCAATCTAATAGATGTAGTGGTTGTAAAAAGGACAAGACATTTTTGAAACAAGTTGATTAGTTTAGATCCAAATGATGTGTTGTGACCTAGTGTCAACCAAACATATTGGGCCATGTAGATCGATCTAAGATTATAATTTTTAGACAAACCCCATTTTCCATAGAGTACTATTGATGCAGGGTGAGTTTCCTGAAGTTCGATGTCACCATATGATTTTTTAAGAGAAGATAGGGTCTAAACAACCCTAATTTTCATGCGCCTTTAATTTTTAAATTTAAAAAACTTAATTAATATCAAGGAGTATATCGATGGAATCCAATGGTACAAAGTAACCTTGTTAGTTTCTAAGATAGGATGTACACTTAGACATTTTCTTATTAGTGTTTACTTGTATAAGTTATTGAGTATAAAACTATTTATGTGTGTACCAAACTAAAAATAAAAACTAAAGCACGTCCACAAAAAAACACATGTTAGACACCACCATTTAAACAAAAAAGCATTACGTTGGTCAAATTAATTCAAAATGAATCATTTTGTTCAAAAATAAATCAAACCATTTATGCTTGTGTCTCTAAAAAATGTCAATATGCTATCCATTTAGGTATATACAATTCATCGCTTAGATATCTAAGGTCCTTTAGTCCAAATTTTAAACTTTTACCTTTTTAATTTCTAAACCAAAACATGATTGGTCTACATCAGAGCCTTATCTACAACTAGGGATTGGGAGGTTCACCTTTTGTGCTTGGATTGTGTAACTTACTTGGATTTTTCTATTTGGTTTGAAAGCCTTTGTATAGATGATACCCATACTATTTTATTTAAAACTTAGGTTACATATAATTATTTCATGCTCTAAGGTCTTTAACCATTCAAATTTATTTTCTATTAGGAGCCATTATGCTGCCCATTTATTTTTAGTTTTAAACTTAGGATTTCTTGTGTTAGCCTGCTATATAAGATTCTTGAATCACTCGAACCTTCTTATAATTTTTTTGATCATATCCCATCATGATCACACTCAAATATTCATGGTACTAACATACTTTGAACTTAGGATTATTGTGTTAAATTTCACCCTAAGCTCCATGATTGTTTTACCTTCCTCTATTTGCCAATTTTGACCAACCAAGGTCAAGTATTCTTAGGACTCTTTTTCTTATTCTAATTGTGAAGTTTCATGCTATTAATTTATGATTATAAACTCGAATCCACCTTTTATCTATTTGATCTTATAATACAAAAACCTTTTGACGTTTTCAAACCAAAATTCAAAACACTTACAAATGTATAAAATCATTATCAAACATGCAAATCCATACTCGTAGTGGGGTCTCTTATGGCCCTAGTTATGAGGAAGATACTTTTTATGGTGGGGAAGAACACCTCTTTGTTTTTTATGACATAAGACATATGGTGGGATTTGAGCAAGGTTACTTTTAATACCAACCTATAGAGGATAAAGATGCATCTCTCATAAGGTTGATAGAATCAAAGCTAGACTTCCACCTAATTTCCCAATGGAGAAATTAAAACTTGTTCAAGTAGAGGATAAAATTCTAGAGAAACTTATTAATCATTTTAAAAAACCAAATATTGATTCTTTTAGTAAAGGGAAAGACCCACTTGAGAACTCCTCCCAAACTGATCAAGATATTGTAACCAAAATACAAAAAATTAGTCAATAGTATGGTGATTAACTCATCACAGACTTGATGACTTATTTAGATGCAACTTCAGTCGATAATACCAATTTTGTGTAGAAATAAAAAATATTAAAACAAATCCAACAAGACCTAGCTAATCATACATCTAATGTATATCTTGTGGCTTCTCTTGTAGATTAAACCCATAGATACTTCACAACAAGTTCCATTTGATATGAAGCATACCTAATTTAACCATCAAGTTACTCTTTCCTAGTCATAACAACACATTGATAAAAACCCATCACAATAACAGGGTGGGGGTATTTTACACAACACTTTACTAAGTTTTTTCAAAACAATAACAAGTTCCGCTTGCTAATAAGTAATGGTAATGCCCTCTATTAAACCAACAAAAAATATCACAAAACTAGTAGATTTATTATAGTTCACAACAACCAATTCTTGGGAGTCAATATCAAGTATCTAAGAATCAACAATAAAATCCTTTGAACCAACAATGTTAGACTTATTCAAACTCAAGGATGAACCAAAATCAAAATTATGGGCAAAGGGCCTATATTCATAATACGACTACATAGGGGGTACATTCCTCCCTAGTAAAACTACCTTCCACCAAAAAATGTACCAAATATGTAAGAATGGAATTCAATGAAAGAGATAGTCACGAGGCTTGAAATAGGCAATTAGATAAAAAATATAAGTTCAACAAGATATGTCCTTATCCATTTATCTTAAGAATTCTTCAGGTACATTTTCCACCTTATTTTGAGCCACCAAAATTTGATAAATATAAAGGGAAGGGTGATAAATATAAAGGGAAGGGTGATCTAGAGAACATATTCAATCCTTCTTCGTGGTATGCCAAGAGGTAACTTATAACACCATCTATTTGCTATGCTTATTTCCATGCAGCTTGACTAGACAAACATTAGATTGGATTATAAAATTACCTAAAGCATCAATGACAAATTTTAATGATTTATTAAAAAAAATTGTTAAACATTTCTCTTATAACATTGAGAATGAGTTGACAGTGGTTAAATTATGTAAAATAAGACAAAGAGACATAGAAAGCTTCATGGCATATTTACAATGGTGGAGAGTACTAGCAGGTCACTTTTAACACAAATTTCTAGATAGATAGCTAGTTAACATATTTGCATAGAACCTACACTTGAGGTAACCCATAATCTGAGACTCACTTGTGCTAACACATTTACAAAAATCATTTATAAGGGTGTGAAAATTGAGAAATCACTTATTACCAGAGGCCTAGTGAAAATCTATTCATAGGATCAAACATCTAATTAGACTCCAACACATGTTTAAGATAATACTACAAATAAATCTAAAGTTTTTAATAGAAATAATAATATGGAGGGTAATAGAGTAACAAACTCATGACATGTGAAAATAGTGTAGGCTTCATTGGCCCAAAATGCATAACCTAATCCACCACCCACTTTTCAGAGAGATCTTCCACATAGAGGATTCAACAAATATAAACCATTTATCAAGATAAGAAAACTTGTTGAGGTTATATTCCAGAAGCTGGTTGCAACTAATTTAATCATATGGCCTATGTTGAAACCATTTCCTAAAGATCAACCCAAACTTGACTAGTATCATGAAGATGAGTTCTAAAATTTACTTTGTGTTATTGGCCATGACATTTATCAATGTCTAAAATCAAGGAATCTCATCAAATATCTGATTGAGAGTGGAAATATTGAAGTAAAATAAGTAACATAGAACACCAATCAAGATATGGGAATTTACATAGATCCATTTCCCAAGCACAACCAACAACAATAAAGGAATAATTCAAACTAAGGCCATGGCCAACATCAACAAAGATAAGGTTAGAAACATAATCAACATAATCATAATTAGGATCATGATACCCAAGCTAATAACTTGGGCTATAATAATATGCCATATGATTATAATCACATTTTGGGGTGTATTTTTTTAATCATGTTACCACTATTACAATAAAATCCCATGTACTATCCAAAGCTTCTCAAAGTATTGGTCCCTCTATTTTAGGGTCATCACCCTCTTTCTTAAGTAAGGTTTCATCAAGTTCAAGTAATTGTATTGTTCTTTAGTTTCTGTAGGTTACCATTCCTAGAATGCTACCTAATTCTTCTAATTATGATAACTCCTTGTCAACTCCAAATTATTTAGTCACAACTAGATGCTCATGAGTCACCCTTCAAGGCCCTTTGAATTCTTCTAATACTAAGCTAAATTTGAACCCTATGCCTTCCAATCCTAAACTAAACCCTATACCAACTAAGGCTAAACCTTCTCACCGTATTGTTGATAAACCATATCGTGTTCAGGACAACTAAGCAAAACATTTTCATAAATTTATATTCTATATCTCTTTTATACGTCAAAAGTTCATAGGACCATACTAAATGAATTCTTATAATAGTCTATTATCCTTGAGGACATAACCCTAGCCAATTTCAAATACTCATGGGACATATATATCTAAGCCAATAAATTACCTTTGATCAATGAGATATGTCTTCCCTTGGTCCTATCCATAATAATCCCTTGTATATCAAGGTCATTATAACACATCGCAATATTTAGCAAGTTCTTATAGACAATAGTTCAAGGCTAAATATAGTGTCTCTAAAATTGATACAATGGTTGGGCTATACATCTAAAGACATGCATCCATAAATAATTATAATTAAAGCATATGATAACACTGAAAGAGAGTCTTCAAGGACCATTTATTTTCCAATTATTATTGGGCCTATAACCCATGATACCATATTCCATGTCATAGACATATAATTTCCTTATAATTTACTTCTTGGTCATCCTTGGGTCCATGAAGTATTAGCTGTCCCTTCTAACCTACATCAATGCCTCAAGTTCCCCCATTCTAGAAATAAGGTTATTATTTATGCTGATATAAAATCATATCACTATTGTAAGCATTTAGAGGTTGAATATAGAAATTATAATTATGACCTGGTTCTAAATTTATATCCAATAATAATAAATCCATAGTTTCTAAACTACCTGAATCTAATTTTATCGACCCTAGTGATATTGCTTCCACTTTAGCAAATCCATTTCCTATAGCCATTATAAACCATTTTACTATTGAGGATGCCAACATTTCCACATACTATCTGAATGATTATTTTCATATAGGAAAGTTTCCAAAATATCCCAAGTCATATGGAATACCCAAAATTATGAAAGCCATAAGAGGCCCAACATGATTTGGTAGAAGGAAAACACACATCTACAGAAGTAGCCAATGGTATTTGTACCAAACACTTTACCAAATTAGGATCAAGAGGCCATTGTTGAAGAGATAGGTTATTTATTTATGGCATCACTAATTTATTTGATAACCCTAAAATCCCTATCCCTAATTAAATTATGGATAGTTTAGATTATATAGGTAAAGGCTTGGGGCCATGGGAACAAGGTATTATGGAACCTTTATCTATTGGCAAACCTACTCAGAATGAGGGCCTCAAATTTATACCACCTGGGGGTGACCTCACATATTTTGAAATGGATTCATCTTTATTGACTGATGAAGAAAATCTTGATAGTGATACAACATCCCATTATAATGCCTATAATGAGCTATCTTATACTGACCTATTTGATTCTAATTCTGACCATCATAACTCATTACCCACTTACCCTTTGCCATCTTGACCTTATTTATTGGGACCAAAAAAATTATATTATACCTTTATATGAGTTTCAAAATGAGGAATCTATTATAGAGTATATGGGCTTTAGAGATGGATTTCCACTTGGTGATCACAAATAGGGTTTCAACTTCTCATTGGACTTTGTCACCTACTTTGGAGAGCAAAAAAACTTCCTTGGTCATACAATAGAAAAAACATTGACATATTGAAGTGAAAACTATATATATGGATTATAAAGATGGTTAGATCAAGTATTTGGTCACGAAATCTACAAAAATGCATAAATAACTAACAATCTAGGCCAACCTATTCAATAGGGTGTGCAGATGACAATTAAGAGAAAATGAAAGAAAGTAAACACAAGTTACATTCCTAAGAGCTTCCCATCACCTTAATGTGGATCCAATGATGTTTTTCCCCTTGATTTGATTATAAAGTCTTCAATAATAGTGCAAGGACAAACTCGTCCACCATCTTAAGAAAACCAACTATAAACTAGACTCATAATATGAAATCAAGGTTATGCATATCAATGAAGCTATCCTATTGCAAATAAAGCATTATCAAACTACACTCAAATGGCTTGTATAGAGAATCTTGCATTATAAGTTTACACAAATTAAGCTTAAAAATGTGACTGATATGCCTCTTATTTATAGATTTTCTAAATTGATCAGGATAAACCATGACCATTTTCTAAATTGATCAGGATCAACCATGAGCGTCCATCTTGAGATCAAGATGTGTAGCCATGAATCAATCTAATTATGTAAATAATTTTCATAAATATCCTCATAAATATTTAAGAGGATGGGGTATTAAAGAGGTATAAGAAACCATAATCCTAATATTTGTTGCATTTTTGGATGTCACTTGATGATGTAGATAATAGGAATCAATTTCCAATAAATAAATATTCTATAACTTTCTTGAAATTCTTACTTAATCTCATAATTTGTTTCAATTTACCTAAGTAATATTAATCAAATTTAAGCAATTATTTGGAAATTGGTGCACTTCATTAATCAAACTAGTTAGAAATTTATATTACTAGGTCATAATTTGACCATAGAGAAATTAGAAGGTGATGTTACTTATGTATGGACTATCATCCCATTTAGGATGTTGTCGACACAAAATAACACATGCACATGTCGTGTGCTTTTACATTAAAGGAAAAGAATGATCTAGAGTACCAAAATGCATTTTCATAATTTTGACTTGAAATTATTTGATCAAAGTTAATAATCACATAAAATACATTTCCCCATTTATGGATACATTAGCATAAATCAACACTTGTACATGACAAGCTCGAACCATTTAGTGTGTTTACATTATTTTGGCCCAAATTGTGAATTTTTACAAATTTTGAGTAAGATTGATAATTTCAACACAATGATGTTAGGAATTGGATGTCTATATTTTACCCCTATATGAGAAAGCATAGAAAGACATTCAATGAAGAAAAATATTTTTAAATAAAAGATTTTTCAAGAAGAAATTGGAAGGAAATGATCCATGATGCCCCTTTGAGAGGACATACAAGGATGAAAGAGAAGGATGGACTCTTGAAAAGAGAGAGAAAGTGAGATTAACCCATGAAACTGATTAAATCTAGATGAGGTAATATTTGCACATGTTAATTCCATCAATAATTAAAATATAGTTAGAATATAATGAGCCCCAAGGATGGGGGAATGGGAAGGATACAATCCTAGATATAAGTGACACATTTTGAACAAACCCAAACTAGGGTGCAAGCTCTGCACTTATGAAATGATCAATCTCGAGACAAGTTGCACACTAAAATATTGATAGAATGAGGGAAAAATTCTATAGATCTTGGAATTATAATAAAAAGGATAATCGTGTCTCTAAAGAGAGAGGAAATAATAATGTGTTCCTATAGAGCATATTTGATTGGTTGATAAAACAAATTTTACCTAGGTAGGGCTGATTTTGATCACTGATAAAGAATGGTTTACCCCTATAGGGCTGATTTAGATATGCAAATAGTTCAAATGTTGTGCCCCTATAGGGATAATTGGCAAGAAATAGCTCAAGGAAATAACCTATTACATAGATTAAAGATGAGAAGGTACAAACGTAGAGGTGATGGTCTAATGACTGAAAAAGCAACAAGAAACCAATCATAAAAAAATGCACAAAGTGATGAAAGAGATGAAAAGAAGAATAAAGGTGGCTGAGTTGACTTGAGATACATCATGTATCTAAGCACTACCTACATAGTCCAAATGAACCTCAAGCCAATGTAGTTCACCCAAAAGTGGGAGATAATGGAATGAGGGATGAAGAAAAATGACCAGAGTTTGATTAGACTCATAATGTATGCCAAGAGATGCAAATCTTGCATAGATTTAGGTGAAAGATAAGCCATTGGTACCTATTTTCATTGGTGTTCTTGAGAGTTGATCATCAGAGTGACATCAACATTGAGACTTGGAACCAAAGTACAAAGTGCTTGCTATAGCAAAATGAAATTATGCATCATAAGTATGAGTAACTTATAATGACATAGAATTTTACTTGTGCTAAGTTGGTTCAAATGTGAATTTTTATAACTAAGGATAATGATAATAACTACCAATACCAGAGTTACAACCATTTATATTTAAACAAAAAAGCAAAGACAAAGAAAAATAAAACATAAATGAACCAACTTAAAATTAAGATATGAACAATCAGGATTCAAGTAGGAACAATAATGTTTAAAAACAAAGCAAGAATAATAAGCAAGATCTATGTGGACCATCAAGATGTACTTGGAAAAATAAAAGAAAATAACGATACCAAACAACAAAATAAAATATCAAACAACACATATAACAACACAAATAACAACAAAATTGTTTAACAAATGTTTTTAGAATTTTCTAAGTATCTCAACTCAATTGATGATTAAGAAACACATAATGGTCTAACTCATAAAAAATGAGGGAATTTAAAGAGTGCTCATGAAATGGTGAGAGTAAGACAAATTAAAATGCTTGCAAGATAGTGAAAGCATATGAAAATGGGTGGCTGAGTTGACCTGAACATGAATCAAGCACAACCTATGTAATCTAATTAGGACCTCAATTCTTAGTATTTTTTCCTATACAAAAGGTGATGAAAGACTGACCAAGTCATAATAAGTTCACAAATAAAGGAGAATGTTAAGGCAAATGATAATAGTAATGACTAGGTCATGAGGAAATTCATGATAAAAAAACATTATACGTAATTTACCCATAGGTAGTTATAATTAAGAAATAATGTCATAATTTTGATTTGCCCAAAGGTGGTTATAATTAGGGGCACCAAATACAATACTAATTTTATAATAGATGGTTATAATTATTAGCACCAGACAAGATGATATATGAAAGATAACTTGCCAGATCAAATATCACACACTTTCATAGATTGTTATTCAACCTAGAATTCTAAAAATGTTAAAACTGGATTAGAATCTCCTCATAAAAAGTATGAAAAGAACTAAAGGAACCAAGATCAAAAATGGGTAAGAAGGATGGATAAAAATAGGCCTTGGTAAGTAGTAAAGACATGGCATAATAAAAATGATACATGATATGGCATAAAGAGAATAATAAGATAACACTTAGCTATCATGATAACAAAGTTACTCTTGAGAGATAATTGGCTTGAAAAATTGTGAGAGCATGGCTTAGGTTATTCAAAAAATGGAAAGAGTGTGGCGTAGGTTGCTCACAAAATGGTGAGAGCATTCAAACTTATAAAATGTTCACAAAATGGTGAGAGTATGGTGAAGGTGACCAAGCTGACCTCAATAGAAATTGAGAGCTACCTACATAGTTCTAAAGGACCTCAAGTCAATGTAGTTCAAAAGGAGGAACAAATGGAACATAATGGTATAAGATGCCTAGAATGAAATAGTCAATAGGGTTTCCCCTAAGAGATAAGTAAAAGGAAATGGAAGGGTAAATGGTAAATTAAAAATGGTTTTACTACTCCTGTTGATGTGGAGATGCTCATCTTGATTAGCATTTGAGACAACCAAAATAATCAGTCTTAAAAATTGCTACACAATACCTCATTTAAATTATTTATCTATTAAGAACCTACTACAGATCTAGACTTCAATAATGTTGTCATGATCCCCATTGGCTATTGATTTTATTTCCTTAAAACTTCAAGACAAGATGTCTTTTTAGCCTATGTAAAGGAAAGGGCTGCCAAAAATGGTAATGAATGTTAGGCATATGATAAATTATATAATTTGGCAATGAATAGGTGGATGATAATGGAATTTATAATGATTGGGAAACAAATGAAGATCAAGATTTTTAGGCACACATAATGTCGCTGATTCTAGATTTGACATAATTTTAGTTGTGGTGTGCCCGAAGACCTTTGAATATTTTCTTGATAGGACCACTAAATTTTTCTATTTTTTAATCCTAAGAGTAGTTACCATCTGATTATGCTGTAGATTGAAAGCTATATTAATTTTCTCATTGATAATGTCTTTGTTAAGTAGTGAACAAATTTTGTGCTCAGTTATTAGTGCCTAACATAGGTTTTGACCAATGAATTTGTCTTGATCATCCCATGTCTCTGAGAAGGTTTCATGAATAGATATTAACATCTGACTTTGATTTTCTTCTAGTGCCTTTTACAAGGTTTCACTAAAATATGTTGAGTTTGAATTTTGATCATCCCTTAACACCTTCAAAAAGGTTTCACTAAGAAATTATTCTTTTCTAAATGAATTTGGTCTTGCCCCCCTAATATTATATAAATGGTATGTCACCATGGATTCTATTCAACAAAGTGTGATTTTTTTAGTCCTAATTGATGCTTATGGGAGGTGGAATATCAATATAATGGCTATGTTGGGTAGGGGTAATGTAATGATGATATATAACATAATCCTCATAGAAGATACTAGGAGAACCTATGTCAATGTTGAAGTAATCATCCTAAAAAACTATAGAAGGATCATAGATATATTCAAATTGATCTACAAGGAAAGTGTGACCAATGTTATAACAACCATGACTGTAATCTAATTCTGAAGCTGAGTCCATTTAAGGGACTCTAAATCTGATGTTGATGCTAATAGTGATTTTGCTTCTAATGCTAAATATGATGTCAATTCAGAAAGGGAACCTAACTCTAATTCTGATTCTTCATCTATTGTGGTTATTTCTATAATGATGTTTTGTTGAATGTTTGGTATCAAATAAGTAATTTCATGTGAGAACATAATGGGCTCTATAAAAATTGATTCATATAGGAAGGGTTCAATATAGAATGATTCATCTAGGTGAAGACCCTTAAAGAGAGGGAACCACTCAAGGGATGACTTGACAAAGACTATCTTGTCAAAATGAGACTCCTCAACGAGTGGAAAAAGATCAAGAGACAACTCTATAGAGACTAGGTTATCAAGGAGATGAGGCTCTTTAAAAATAGGTAAAATATGAATAGGTAACTCATCACATGTTAACTCATCAAAAATGGGTGTTTCAACAATAACATCATGATATTGGTTCACAATTGGCTATAAAATATCAACTTTGAATACATTTTGGTCCTCATAAGATGGCTCTTGAAGAGTTAATGGTTGCTATTGAGGCTCAAATATCAACACAAATTTTATAAAGTGGATAATGATTTGATTAGAGTGAATAATGGTATGTGGTTCAATAATGAGATCTCTAAAAATTAGACTATCGAAGAAGGGATCAATAAAATCTGATTCATCAAATGGATGTTCCTCAATAATAAACTCAATAAATACAATTGATGGGCCAAGAATGGTAACCTTGGGGAATTGTGGAGCTTAATGTCTCACACAAGACAAAGGTGAAGGTCCTAAAATGGTAACCTTTGCACACTAAGGAGCTTGATAGCTCACACAAGTTGAAGGATAATAGCCTAAAATGGTAACCTTTGAGCATGACATGTAAATCAAAGGAGGATATCCTAAAATAGTTACCTTTGAGCATGGTGCACAAATCAAAGGGGAAGGATGGGGATGATGCACAAAAATAAGCATGAATTGGATTGGTTTTCAACAAATAGGCTCAAAGAGGGGGATATCCTCAAACAAGATGAAGTGCTCATGTCCACCATAAAAGTGCTCTTCCTTACAACTAGGGCCACAAGAAGCCCCATTAAGAGTGCACCTTTGAATCATGTATAGAAAGGTTTGTTCTGTACTTTTGACAAGATTTGGAAAATGTTTTATAAACTTTTAAACAAGGTATGTGTTTTAATCCTTTATAAATAAGTGATAAGGCACAAAGAGACTATAATAAAGGAGGTGGTGTAGTACCACAAAATTAGAAGAATGTGATCACTAAATTACTCAACCTTGGGTAGGGTTAAAATTGTATGAATTAGAAGAGGGTATGATATTTCAAAGACCTAAGTTTAAACTAGTACACCAAACGTAGGTTGAGAGATATGTCAGTACTATAAAATCTAGTTCAACTTTGATGAGTTGTTACTAGGAAATTGGAAGAAAGATCTTCAGAATAGGAAGGTGATAATGCAAACCAAGAAATTCAAGATGTGAAAATGTGCAAGAATTCTTAAGTATAAAACTAGAATCAAATGGGCAATACAATGACACCACATGGTAATAAAAGGTATAATAAAATGTGTTATTGAACTTAGAGTGTGAGTGATACACTTGATGACCTAAGTTCACAATGATTAGATGATAATGAGTCTATAAATTACCTTTAATCCAAATGGGAAATTGAACCCAAGTTAACTCAAGTCAAGGGAAAATGGTAAAACCAATTAACATGTTAACCTAAAACTTATAAAGGTGCAATTTCAAATTTGAATTATAAATGAAGGAATTAAATAATTTAGAAAGTGGTTTAGACTCAAATGGGAAACATAATTTAACTATTTAGAAAATACAAACATAATGTTTTAGATGAGAATTTGAACAAGGCAAAGATGATTTGGATTTGACTATCATAACACCTTTTTTTTCAATAAATGGTGGACAAAAAATGTGTTTGCTTATGACGTGTTGTTTACAAATAAGTTCTAGACTCAAATCAATGACCAAATAAGTAAAGACTAAAAATACCAAATACAACTAAGTAAATTGTCCTAAGTCCTAAACTGACAAGGTTGCATTGTATTATTAAAATACATCTATATACATGCTCTTAGGAGGATTTTAATTGTTAATCCAAAAATAAAAGTGCATGAGTTGGTAGGGTATTTCACACCCTCTTCTCCCATGATATTGTATGACAATATGGACCTTTGGGTTACTCACCTTGTATCAACAATACTCTAAGGCAAGTGGGTGACGAGTGTCATCTAACTCCTCATTTAACCAATATTCAATTGGTGTCTTGTCAACTAGGGCCAGTGTCCAAATCTATCTATAGTAAGGTATGGGATGGTAGATCTAGAAGTCTGCTTATGGGGGTGCTTGCCAATCCTATTCTAACTTTGACTAAACTACTTGATTCACACTTTTGATAAAAAAGAAAGAAATCAAATCAATCCACTCTTTTTCTAGAAGTAAAATATCACACTCCTATTTTACGTTTGTAGGGAAAATAAATTCACACTCTTACTTACGAAAGGAAATTTGCTTCACACTTCTACTGTAAAAGAAAAGATACTTTGCGTAGAAAAGAAATGAAATAAGAAAATGCTCTTTTTAAAATATGAATTTGTTTTGATATTTTTTATAAATAATTTCAAATAGTAACAAGATTCTAACTAATAAAATAGAACATAAATACCGTACACAGTTCTTGGTTCCAAGGAGAGTCGGCCCTTGCTCCTCTCGGACTCAGGAACAAAGCTTAATCAATGCTGGAAACTTAAAGTATTAATTCATAGAAATGAAATAATTACAATCTGATTGAAAGATATACACTTATCTAATTCTTGATCCTCTATTTTCTCTATATCTTCTATTTTCCCTTTTTTTTATATAGTCAAAAGTCTTACACTTTATACTAATACAATCAACTCAAAATAGGATGCAAAAGAATAGGACCCCTGGTCGATCCCTTCATCTAGAGATTAGATTTCCAAGAGATCCAATTATTTTGATGAAATAAATATCCTATCCTATAATAGTCCTAAAATTTGATTATATACAAATCTATCAAAAGTAGGTCCTTTAAAATAGTAGGCAATTATTTTCCTTATGTGATTCCAACTGGAATGGTTCTTTCTTATCCTATCTGGTCTCCAGCTTCCCGTTATCCTTATATAATTCTTGGTATTGACCCTATGGAGTCCATAGAAATGAGCCTATGGAGTCCGTAGAAATAATCTTGCAGAGTCTGTAGAAACAAGCCTACAAAGTCCATAGAAATGAGCCTTCAAAGTCTGTAGAAACAAGCCTGCTGAGTCTGTAGTTTTGATGGATGGAGATCAAAATGGAATGTTCACTATACATCACCTGTGTCTTCTTCCTAAGCATTATTCACACAAAATATCACTAAAACATGCTATGTATCAGACATTAATGACAAAGTAAAGATTTAGTCTTTGGTTTAATATAAATAAGACAAATATCTATTTTCCATGTAATAGCTATCTAAGAATTTAAGATTTGTATAAGATAATATCCTTCGAGAGATGATTTGAAGGAAATTACATGTCAATTATGAGCCATATTTTGAGCTCATCATCTCCCCCAAGCTTTACCTTTTGCAAGTCCCATTGCAAACATGTATTAACACTCATAGCTCTGGCTTCTGCTGTCTACACTTTGACTCAAATCATATTCATCAAACTCATCTGTTATATGTCTATCTGAATTGTTGGTAAATCCCTAATGTGTTTGAATCATCTATTTATATATACTAAATTGTTCTTCTGATTGTGGAGCCCAACTCTACCATCTTGGAATAGGTATGATCAACAAAGGAGGTCTATATCTTATGCCAATCCATTTATGTTCTCCCATAGATTTGATTACCTCTATTAAAATTTATATAATTGATGATGCTCTCCTCATACTCGATCTTAAGTTATTTGGGGACATGAATTCTCACCTTTTAAGAGGAACTGAAAGTTAGTCCCATCTATTTACACTTGCAGTCACTACTGAATCAAAATTCTGTCTTGAAAACAAATCAAAAGAAATAGTACAATCATATAGAGCCTATAAATAATGTGTTTTAACCTCATCATTTAACAAAGCACAGTGAAAATGTTATTTAATCAATTTGGGAATAGGAAAGGCTAGTCTAACACATAATCCTATAGTCTTAGCATGATTTGTATAGTCCTCAAATTTGCCTTTCCATGCTATCTAATTTTTGAATGTAGAATGTAATGCTCTCAGTTGAACTTCTGCTACATGAAGATTTATCAAAAAATTATTGTGCTCATGATCTCCTAGAATCAAGTCATGCAAATAAAATTCACAAAGCAAATCCTGCTGATTAGGTTCAACATTATAGAAAATTTTCAAAAATGTTGTTGGCTGCAAAATTTTATAAGGAAGATGATAGGAGATCCATAGAAGCTGCCATCTATAAAATTGTTCAAATAAAAATAAACTATATGCAGGAGAAGGATTCATACATGCCAAAAGAGTTTCTCCTAATTTGCATGCATCCTATAAATTTTCTTCTAACTCTTGGACTTTAGCCTCTAATTCTTTCTTTTCATTCTCCAAGAGCTTGTTTGAAGAAGTTACATCTTTGTTTTTCTATTTAAGTACATAATATTCTTCTTCAATTTTATGTAGTATTTGCAAGGGAGGAATACTTAGATCACTTGTTTGAAAACCATGGTCAACAAATATTTTGGGGGGAGAAAGTGCAACAATAGGTGCTTTGGAAGAATTCACCACATTCTGCAACCTCCCATTTTCCTTCTTCAGAATTTTTACATATAGCCAAAGACCAATCTGTTCATCTTCATGTTCTTTTATTATATCCTCTAACCTATGAATTTTTGTAGCATGATTAGTAGATACTGTATCTAATTTTTGCACCAAAGGTAAGTTAAGATGGTCCTTGTCTTGCAATTGACTGATCAAGTCAACAATGTCAGCTATTTGTTGTTGTTCAAGAGCTTGAGCTTGAAAAAGTTACAAATTTAGCTGCATAATAGGATCATTTAAATTTGATTATTCACCTTTCTCATTGGTACATATAGTTTTCCCTTTATCCATTACAATTTTAATTGGAATAGGTGGTTGTTCCACCATACCTAATTCCTCTATCGTGTGTGGCTCTTCCTCTGGATTTGTTTCCTCCATTATGATTGGAGAGTTATTTTCAAAAAGAGTTTCTTCAATATCTATAGGTGTAGGAATATTCTAATGTATGGGGGAATGAGACACCATTTTAATACTATATAAAATATCTACAATTTCTTGTTCATCTTCTTCTATTAAAATGAGCCTTCTCCTTCTTTTGGTTACTCTTTGAGCTACACTTAGTTGATTTTATTTCTCAACCACCAAACCCTTGATCATCTCAATGTCTATAGCAACCTTCTGTCTCAATTTTCTTCTTCCTATCAAAGGAACTAGTTATGCTACAGACTCATGAGGTTCTTGTAGAGACCTTGAAATTTTAGGGTTTTGAGACCTTGTGATTCTTCTTGAAGAAGGGATTTATGTGGAGATTATAGTTTGAGATTTTTTTTTTAGTGTTGTTTTATCAGCTAATGTGGTAGGTGGAAATGAGTATTCCTATGATAAATTTGGGGTTTCTTGTGCTATACTATTCTAAAATTCCTACCAGACCTCTTGACCTTGCTGAAGGAAATGATGCTGGCTAATAAGCTAAATAAGGCCATGATGCCTAAGAACAACAGTAGGGGTTGTAGACATAACTTGCAGAGCACCATAAAAGAAAGATGGGAGGTTAATTTTGTATTCAGGTTTTTGTCTTCCATGCTTAAGATGTATTAACATTTTCATGGTGTCTCCCCCTAAAAGACTGTGTTGCCTTTCACAAATGATATATTTAAGTACCCAATTGGATACATATTTCCAAGGTTTAATAAGTGAATTTATTTTAATCCCTTTTGATTTTCCCTTGGAATCTACTAGACATGAAGTTCTAGTCTACTTATTACCATTAAACTGACTAATTAAATCACTGAATAAAACTTTTCCTGTAGCTCTCATTCTTTCTTTTGGAACATGTATAATTTAGCTTATGATTTGAGTTGTAACAGGAATAACAATGCCTTTCACAATTGAAAATTCAAGGGTGAGATTGGTAATAAATTCACTTACCATTGTTTCATCAAAACCTTAGATCTTTTCAATGAAAGGTAGCCATCCATTGGCTCTGAACATTGTTATAGAAGCTTTGTCTTTATGAAACTTTGTTGGATCTTTCATCTCTGATCTTGTCTTCTATCCAATTTTTATGTGGAGTTACAGTTAGCTCAGTTCCTTTAACTCTAATTAAGGTGTAGACCAGTCTTTTGTTGAAGTTCATAGGCAAAAGGATCTAAAGATCAGATTCTATTAAAGTATGTAGAAAGGAAATGATTCATTTGAAATGCTACAGCTGCATGAGTCCATAGTGTTGTATGATGATGTGATACAATTAGGCATCACACATTTCTACGAAGTGTGCCAACCATTTAATCTCATCAATACAAGTCATGTGAAATGATGATTCATCATATTGATGGTGACGACAATTCATTACTTCACTTAAAACCCCTTTTTATGATGTCCTATCATTATGGTACTTGATGACTCAATTGATGATATCAAAGCTGCACACATATCCATACACCTTTGGTGGCTTCATTGCATTATTTTTTATTATGGAATGTGTCATTCCATTTCAGAAGATTTAAATTTAGGTCATCTCTAAAGAATAAAGTCTTAATCAAATCAAAGATAATTAGTTAACTAAACATAGATAAATGAAATATACGTCTTACTTACTTTAACCTTAGATGTTATCCTTTGCTCACCACATGTCCTGCACAAATAGGTTTGCATGGATTAGTTTATTGCATGGAGACAACCAATCATAATGTCATGATGAGATTTTCTTATAAATTTTGGTTTTTTTTTGCCCTTTGGCTAGTCATTACTGGTTTTCTAGCCAAAGCCCTTTTTTTGCAATGCATAGCCAGCTAGCAAGCTAGTTTTCTGGGCATGCATTGTCAATAACATCCCTAGAAGGATTTTCACTATTGATTTTTTTTATTTTTATTTATTTATTTATTTTAAATTTAAATTTAAATTTTATTTATTTATTTATTTATTTATTTTGGATTATCAAGGGGCATGTTCACTGGAAGAAGTAGAGCTTTCCAGAATAGCTACTTGATCCTTTACTTTTTGAATAAATTCATCTTTATTGAGAGGTTTTTGATAGAGCTTCAATCTATGTCCATTGACTAATAGATATCTTCTGCTGGCATCAATAGGTATCAGCTTAACAGAACCATTTTCATAGACCTCTTCAATCTCATAAGGTCCCAACCATTTTGTTTGTAATTTTCCTTTGAACTGTTGAAATTTAGAATCAAACAATAGTGCCCAATCTCCTTTTTAAAACTTTCATTGCTTGATTTGTGCATCATGCCAAACTTTTTGTTGATGTTGTACCGGTTTAGTTCTTTGTAGTGATTCTATCCTCATTTCATCAAGTTGATTAAGCTATACGAATCTTTCTTTCTGTATTTCTTCTAACTCAATTCCTACTTCTATAGCTGTTTTCAAAGTTTGTAATTTAAATTAAATAGAGAATAAAGGTTTCTCACCATAAACCAATTCATAAGATGAAAATTTAGTTATTATTTTCCAAGTAGTATTATAGGCTCAAACAGCTTCTAGTACCTTATCTGCCCAATCCTTTTTGTTGGAATTAATAAACTTGGTTAAAATGGTTTCCAGTTCTCTATTGGTGACTTCAACTTGTCCATTTACTTGTGGATGGTATGGAGATGTTTTTCTGTGCTGAGTTTGATATACTTGCATAAAATGCTTTATCATGTTTGACATGAACTGTGGTCCTTGATATGAGACTATCTCTCTTAGAGCACCAAATCTTTGCATGATTTTGAAATATAAGAAATTAGCTACCATCTCTTCTCTTGCATGAGTTAATGCTTCCACTTCTGCCCACTTGGTCACGTAGTCTGTACAAACTAGAAGATATTCTTTTCCTCTGGAAGGAGGATCCACTGGACCAATAAAATCAATTCCCCATTTCTCAAATGGTTCTAAACCAATTGAGAATGAGGTGCAGGGGCATCTCTATTGAAATAGTAGGCTATCCAATTCACTCACAACCATCACAATGCCTGACATATCTTTTTACTTACTGATGAAGATGAGTCCAATAGTATCTTGCTCTCAAGATTTTATGTACGATTCTTTGAGCTGAGTAATGGCCTCCTCTTGGTTCACCATGACAAGCTATAATGATATCATAAGCTTCACCATTTGT
Source organism: Torreya grandis (assembly GCA_037957365.1). NCBI lineage: Eukaryota > Viridiplantae > Streptophyta > Pinopsida > Cupressales > Taxaceae > Torreya > Torreya grandis. The sequence continues at coordinate 2,810,855 of JARHVA010001802.1, forward strand.
CACACACCTGTGAAACACATGATTAGGTCCAAGTTTAAATAACATTCCATTAATCCATTTAAAATAAGAACTTTCTTTGATTAAACATTTCTTTTCTTTTTGTGAAAAGTGCAGAGGAAACTTCCATGTGGCAAGATAATTGGCTATATTAGTAAACCATGGAGATTGTGCTAAAATAAAAAATAATTGTTCATCTAGAAAGTCATCTTCCACTGGTTCTTCTTCACCTGTAGTGTTCATTCTTGATAATAAATCAGCAACCACATTAGACTTCCCTGATTTGTCTATAATAGTAACATCAAATTCTTGTATGAGCAATAGCCATCTAATAATCCTACCTCCCACAATTGGTTTGTTGGTAAGTTATCTAATATCTGAATGGTCTTTATAGACAAATACATTATAGCCTATTATATAGTGTCTAAATTTGTTCATTTCATAAATTACATCTAAGAATTCTTTCTCAGTTGTGGTGTAATTTATTTCAACAGATGTCATGTTTTTGCTAATATAATATATAGCATACATGTTACCCTCTTCATCCTTTTGTCTAAGAACTACTCCCAGTGCTATATTGGAAGCATCTGTGTATATATGGAATGGCTTAGTCCAATCTAGTCCTCTTAAAACTGGAGTAGTAAAAAGTTTAGCTTTGATAGTTTCAAAGGCCTGCTGGCAACTATCACTCCATTCGAATGTACTATCTTTTGTAAGCAAGGCAAACATAGGGGTAGCTATTTGGTTAAACTTATCTATGAAGCATCTGTAGTAACCATCATATCCTAAAAAACTCTTAACTTTAGTTTGTGTTTGTGGAATGGGCAAATTGGAAATTATTTCAACCTTCTTTGAATCTACTTGAATGCCTTTTGTAGAAATATGGTGTCCCAGGACTATTCCTTCATCTATCATCAACAAACATTTCTTATTGATCAAAGATAATTGATGCTCCTCACTCTGATCAATACTCTTTCCAATTTGGTAAGAGATTCTTCATAAGTTTCACCATAAACAGTGAAATCATCCATATATACCTCAACACAATCATTTGTAAGGTCAGAGAAGATTGCTAGAACTGCTCTTTGGAAGGTTGTTGGAGCATTACAGAGTCCAAATGGAAGTACTCGATAAGAAAAAGTTCCCCAAGGGTAGGTAAATGTGATTTTATCTTGATCTTCAGCTGCTACCGTTATCTGGTTATACCCACTAAACCTATCCAGGAATGAAAAATATTTCTTTCCTGCCAAGTTATCAAGAACTTGATCAATAAAAGGTAAATGAAAGTAATCCCTTAATGTTGCTTTGTTTAATTCTCTATATTCCACACATACTCTTAACTTTATATTTTTCTTGGGCATAATTACTAGAGGTGACACCCACTGACTGTCTGAGATGGGGTATATAAACCCAACTTCCAACAACTTTTGGATTTCTATTTTGACTATTTCCTTTAGTGTTGGGTTTATTCTTCTTTATGGTTGTCTGACTAGTTTGATAGATTATGTGTAGATGTGATGAGTGCATATGCTGGGGTGAATTCCTTTCATGTTGGTATAATCCCAAGCAAAAGCTTTGGTATGTTTTCCAATACTTCAAAGAGTTGATCTTCCTCTTTGTTTGTCAACCAACTATTGATGTTCAAAATTTTTCCAGGTAATACCATGATTGGTTTTGTACCTAGGTAGTTGGATTTTATTTTCTTAAACTCACTAATTAATGATTTTAGAGGACATGGATGAGGAAGTAGCTTATGAAACATAGTTACATTATCAACAAACTCTTTTCCAGGAGGAATCAGTCTTGCTAAAGAATAATTAAATGCATCTAAAAAATGAGTTTGCTGTTGTTCTGTCAATTTTCACACACTTTCCTGAATCAATCTATGATCATATCATTAAGAAGTACTAGTAGAATTAGAAGTAAAGGTTTCATAATTTTCCATCAGACCCAAGAATCCTAAACTAAGGTAGTCTATATCTTTCAGACTGATAGAGTCCATAGTTTCTAGACTGGCAGAGTCTGTAGTTTCTAGACTGGCAGAGTCCGTAGTTTTTAGACTGGCAGAGTCTATAGATTCTGGGTATATGTCTCCATTCAATTATTTCAAGTGTTTTATGACTATGATCATGGCTAAGGAGGAAATATTATTTAATGTGTTATCTGATTCATCCACCCAAAGTTCTTGTATGCAATTTATTGATGGTTTTTTTGAAAGATACAAAGAGATGCATTTATATTTTAACCCATTGGAAATGATCATGTCTCCCAACCTACAATCATTCAATGCTACTACAGTATCCAACCATGGTCTACTTAGGATTATAGGATATCTTATATTCTTTGTTTTAGGTTGTAAGACCATGAAATCTACTAGATATTCCCAAGATTCTATTAATACTTCAACATTTTCTATAGTTCCATCTGGTTTTGTTATCAACTGGTCCACTACTTGAAGAATGGTAGTTGTAGGTTTAATTTTTATAAGAGATAATGTATGGAGAGTATCAATTGTCATGACATTTATTACTACTCCCAAATCTACTAAGATGTTAGGAATTTCCTTTCCTTTGATTATGACTGTGATCACTGGGCTTCCCAGATCTGCATATTTTAGATCTAATAATTTTCTTGCTAATAATCAACAACTTTTCCATCAACATGAATGGTTCTAGGATATTTTACCTTCCTCCCAGGTGTCTTAATATAAAGGTTTTTGATGATCTTATTTAATTTAGGTATATCCCTAATAGCTTGTAGAAGGGGTACCTCAATATTGATATTTTGCAACTCATGGACCAAGTTTGAGTCTAGTTTGATATCAGTTTCTCTTAATCTTTCAAGAAAAAGGAACTACTAGTGTAGTAGTGTTTCCTTTGTTTTCTTCAAGGCTCATTTTGATTTCAACTTCTCCAGTGCTTAATTTTGATGATTCTATCTATTCGTTTTCATCAGGTATCTCAAAAATGAGTAATAGAGGTTTTTATATAGTTTTTCTTGATCTTAAATGTATGTCTGAGCACTCAATAGCTCCCACATTGATTGTTTATTCCTATTCATTGACATAAATAGGTGTTATTTGTTTATTTTTTGGATTCACTATTGGTTGTGCAGGCATTGAGGGCTGATTAATTTGTCCTTGTTGCTGAATAATTGGGGGTAGCATAATGGTTTGCTGTTGAAGTGGTCTTCTTGGTTGGGTGAATTATGACTGTGGGTTCCACTATTGATTCCATTATTGATATGGCTATGGCATCCAATGCTGCTATGGGACCCATTGTTGCTATGGCTGTGGCACCATATATGGAGGTGTTGGCATCCAATCTTGTCCTCCCCATAGATTTTGAATTGATGGAATTTAGGGTTGATTCCAAAATGGTGAAGGAAATGAAACATTCCATGGTGCCATCCATGGATTAACTGGATTTCTTACACTAAACTATCTTTGAGCCTAGTTTTATGGAGCAAAGTTTTGTCTCTGAATATAATTTACTTCTTAAATGGACTAGACTTATGTTTTCATTTAATTCTTTAAAATAGGGAGAAGGGTGCAATATTTGGTATCATGATCTGTTATATCATAAATCCCACATGATGAAATATTGGTTCTATCTAGAGGGTAGTCTCTAAGGGTGTGTTTCTATCTACACTTAGGATAATAGATTACTAAAGGCTCTGTTGCATTTGCCTTAGCTTGAAGCCCATCCAAAGTACTATTTCATGTAACTAGAATATCTATTTTGAGATTAGCAAATCTTCCATTAATTTACCCACTTCATTAGATTTCCCCAACTTTCTTTTCCTAATTCTAGGTTTTGTTTAAGAGTAATTGGTACAAAGCTCAAAAATCTGATCGAAAGCTAACTTATTTGTGTCTCCTCCGCCCATCAGATTTAAGGCATCTCTAGTGTCTTCATCCAATCCTTTCAAGAAAACCAATTTTTGAACATCTTCAGTTAGTGGATAATTGCTTCTCTTATGAGTGAACATGAATCTATCCAAATAATCCTCTAAAGATTCATCATCATTTTGTTTGATTTTGAATAATTCCTCTTTTCTTTCTCGCACTCAGCAGTAATCTTGGTATTTGTTCAAGAATTCTATTTCCATGTCATCCCATGTTCTAATAGAATTCCCAGGTAAACCCATGAACCATCTCATAGTTGCATCTTTACGTGTAGAGGGAAATAATTTTAATTTTTGGCTATCAGTTGTGTAATCATAGGTTTGACATAAAACCTTAAACTCAAACAGGAATTGATCAGGGTCTTCTGTAGATCATCGCCAGAAATTTGGCATATTAGCTGGTGAAATATTTTTCATGAGGGTTTGATCATTAAGATCTACAACAATAGGAAAGGAGAAATTCCTTCCTAGTTGTGTGAATTATTGATTTTGTTGGAGAGCCATTTCTTCTTCTGATGATATTTCAAAATCAGGATGATCTTCCCACTAAATGTTTGTGGTCTCAGTTATAGGTTGTTCCAAGTTCTCATAATTTTCTTCAGCTATGGATCTTTGAAATGCTTCTTCTAAGTTTTTGGAAATCTCTATATAATGTTTTCTTGTAAGAGATTGATCTTGGGGAATTTGTCCTATGGGGCTTGCATGTGGCAATGGCTTGGTTCCTATCCCAGTTTTAGAAGATTCTTGCAAATAGGTTTCAATTATATCTTTTGGTTCACTACTCAGAGATGTTGAAGGGATGTCCACTTGTGTTCTTAGTGGAAACTTTAGAATAAATCATTCTTTAGAATCTCTAGGATGGTAAATCAATTTATTAATTGTTTTTGTTTTATGATTTTTACAATTTTTTACTCTAGATCAATAATTATTACCTTACTAACACCTTATGTTCCCCAGCAACGGTGCCAAAAATGATGAGTGTCATCTAACTCCTCATTTAACTAATATTCAATTGGTGTCTTATCAACTAGGTCCAGTGTCCAAAGCTATCTATAGTAAGGTATGGGATGGTAGATCTAGAAGTCTGCTTATGGGGGTGCTTGCCAATCTTATTCTAACTTTGACTAAACTATTTGATTTATGCTTTTGCTAAAAAAGAAAGAAGTCAAATCAATCCACTCTTTTGATGGAAGTAAAAGATCACACTCCTATTTTACGTTTCTAAGGAAAATAAATTCACACTCCTACTTACGAAAAGAAATTTGCTTCACACTTCTGCTATAAAAGAAAATATACTTTGCATAGAAAAGAAATGAAATAAGAAAATAATCTTTTTAAACTATGAATTTGTTTTGATATTTTTTATAAATAAATGCAAATAGTAACAAGATTCTAACTAATAAAATAAAACTTAAATATCGTACATAGTTTTTGGTTCCAAGGAGAGTGGGCCCTTGCTTTTGGACTCAAGAACAAAACTTAATCAGTGCTGGAAACTTGAATTATTAATTCATAAAAAAGAAATAATTACAATCTGATTGAAACCTGTATGCTTATCTAATTCTTGATCCTCTATTTTATTTATATCTTCTATTTTTCCTTTTTTTTTATATAGTCAAAAGTCTTACACTTTATACTAATACAATCAACTCAAAATAGGATGCAAAAGAATAGGACTCATAGTCAATCCCTTCATCCAAGGATTAGATTTCCAAGAGATCCAATTATTTCAATGAAATAAATATCCTATCTTATAATAGTCTTAAAATTTTATTATATACAAATCTATCAAAAGTAGGTCCTTCAAAATAGCAGGTGGTTATTTTCCTTATGTGATTCTAGCTAGAATAGTTCTTTCTTAGCCTATCTGGTCTCCAGCTTCCCGTTATCCTTAAAAAATTCTCAGTATTGACCTTATGGAGTCCATAGAAATGAGCCTGCAGAGTCCATAGAAATAAGCCTGTGGAGTCCATAGAAATAAGCCTACAGAGTCCATATAAATAAGCCTATGGAGTCCATAGAAACAAGCCTACAGAGTCCATAGAAATGAGCTTATAGAGTCCATAGAAATAAGCCTGCTGAGTCCGTAGTTCTACTGGATGGAGATCAAAATGGAATGTTCATTGTACATCACCTGTGTCTTCTTCTTGATTATTCTTCACACAAAAAATCACTAAAACATGCTATGTATTAGACATTAATGACAAAGTAAAGATTCAGTCTTGATTTAATATAAACAAGACAAATATCTATTTTCTATTTAATAGCTATCTAAGAATCTAAGATTTGTATAAGATAATATCCTTCAAGAGATGATTTGAAGGAAATAACATGTCAATGATGAGCCATATTTTGAGCTCATTAATGGGGTTGTCTAAAACTTAAAATTTATGACCATCTAGATGGTCCTTGTAGACACCAAAATTATGTCTATTCTTTGGTCGTCCTCCCCCTTGGTCCCCTTGATCCACTTCCAAACATTCCTAACCCACACACTTATTAATTTAAAATAAATTAACTATTTTAAATTTATAACACCCCCTTGACACATCACCAATACCACCTCACCCCACCTTGGATACCTCCATCACCCCATGCCAAATCTTAATTACTTAAACCCCATTTCAACTCTCCCACTAACCTCTCACGCTCATTTAATCTGCCTTTGGACCGTTTTCCAACGACAATTAGACCTAGCAATTGGAAGAACGGGCAAAAGGCTAAAAATAGCCTCTTTTCCCATTCTTTAGCCATCGACGTCGGTCAGTAGTTGGCCGATGTTGACAGTATCGCCGACGTTGGTTCCTTTAAAACTGAATTTCAGCTTTTGTTGAGCCCCCTGGCAAACATGAATTCTCTTGCTCCAAGCTCCAAGTTCTCTTGCTCCTTGACTCCTTATAGGCATCAGCATCTGAATAGCACTCTCCAGGCTCAAAAACTCTACATCAGTCACTCCACACCGGATTGAAGGTTGCAAAAAGTCTCTCACATCTACCATAATGGACATAGACCTCCTGCACTTCTGGTTCTCTACAAGAGCTAAGTATTTCTGCTACTTTATATTTTAGTATTCTTTTAAATCCATTTAGCAATCAGTCCATTGTCCATTTCCAAGCACTATTGACACAACCCAACCTGTTCTTCCCAGAGAGGCTTAAAATCCTTCCCTCATCCTTATCTCCCTTTTACCCCTATCCTCTATTTGATCCCTCTTTCAGGCCACACTCTTTGTCCTGCAAACCCAACACAAACCATTAAAACCCCCATAAACATCCCAAACCATTTTGTTGACCACAGATAGACCTGAGACTTGTCCAAAACCCCATTTCCCCCACTGACGTTGGTGTCTAGGCCCATCACCCCTACCGATGTCGATAGACTAATCGACGCCAGCAACCTTGACCAACCGATGCCGGCAGAACTACCGACGTCGGTGACTGTGGAAGACAAATTGTCAAATATAGGTATGCGTTATCTCCATTTCTTTTGTTCAGTCTTTCACCATTTCTCTTTCTAGCAATATTATTTTTACCAACTAGTGGACTGTCACCCCTCCAAGAAGTCTTTGCACTTCTGGGATCAAGCTTTGCTTGGCAGTCCACCACCTATCTATCAACAATTTTCTTGTTTAAGCTTTTCTTATCTACATGTGTCATCATCCACAACCAAAGAGGAGCTCCTTCAATCATTTGGATATGGTACACAAACTTCATCTGGGTATCATCTAACCCTTGACCATTACTTTAGTTTCTCTCATCTTTTGAATGTGAAAAAGCAAAAATAGTTAGAAACATTATGGCACGCCTGGTGGGATCCTAGAATTTTCCTTGGGTTCATACTTTTTCTTCTAAAAGCAAAATTTTCATATAGGTGCATTAGATATCTTCTTGCATCCTTTTCTTCTATCTCTTCCGAAAAGACACCATTAGCAAAGTTAAAAAGAATCCTTCTTTTTCTTTCTTTCCTGCATCTTGGAGTAGTGAAATTCATACTCTTCAACCTTTTCTCCACTTGTCTGCATTCGAACACACATTTCAATTTGGGCTAAAAACATATTGCATTTCATTCCTGTCTGAATGCATTTTAGCTCATCTAGTAATTAAAACCGCATTATGAATAAATCGTAGTGCACTTATGTTACACATCCAAACCACTTTCACAAATCAAACATCTAAACATACCTGAGACAAGGTCTGACTAAGATTTCATCACCTAGCAGATATCTTACCCTTCCTGGTAATCCTACTTGGACTTCACTACCAAGGGGAGAGCCCACTCTATTCTCTGGCAGAGTATAAACTCTAGGGGAAGTATATACTGGCTAAGTGACCTAGCTTATCTCTAGGCTCGTGAAGTGAGGGGAGCTCGCTCGTGAGCACCAGGCCATGTACGGAACCTAATACAGATCTTGAGCACCAAAACTAACCCAAAACCAACCTTAGACTGCTTCTTTTAGGACCCATTCTAAAAGCCAACATCCCAAACACTCTTCTAAGGCATAAGCCAACACGACTCTAAAAATTCATTCTTACAAATTTAACGTTTAGGGTCTGCTTATCTTCATCTTCTATTTTATTTTTATCTGGTTGTTTGAGCTAGTAAGGACGTATTATCTTGCCTTGAATGGTTTTGACATGTAGTCAAACCAAAACTCTTGTTGACCACGCAAGGCAACAACCACTCCCACCTTCGCCTTCTATAACAAGTCCTCTAATGGAATATCATTCAGAGATCGAATGAACTCCTACCCAATCAACCCTGACTCAGCCCCCTATTGTTCCTGAAGGGGACCAAGACTTCGAAAGGTTCCTTGACCTCAATGTCAAGGCCCTTCAGCACTATCTCGCGAGAAGTCAAATTTGAGACTCTTTAGGCAACCCAATTTATGGGATGCCAACCTCCTTAGTTGAGATGGCAGTCACATCAACAACGTCTATAATTTAACCCATAGACACCTAGGCCGTCACCTCAACTAATAACCCGACCATGACTAATGTTCAAAGTGTGGCTTCTCCTTCTATTTTTGGACCTACTTCCATTGGGGTTTCGGCCCCCCATCAACAACAAACTATTCAACAAAGTTCTACACCATTTTAAAACCTAGTTGTCTCCATCCCACCTACTCTTGCACATATCAATACAAGGGTGGCTACTCATCCATTGGCTAGTGTTTCCACCATCCAACCACCTCTAGCGACATTAAGCCATGTTGTGCCTCCTAGCTTCATGACACAACCACCTTTGGCTTCAACATCAGTACATATGACTAGTTATCAATATGTTGCGCCTATACAAGTGTAACCAACTACGTCATATACCCATCCTAACACTTTCCAAGTGCCTTAAAATCTAGGGGGTGCCCCACCCGCAAATCCATCAACCGATCTAATCAAAATGTTGATGGACAAAATGTCTAATCTTGAGACCTCTGTTTCGGGTTCAAGAAATGTTCTCTCGTATGAACAAATTTGTAATGAACCCATTCATCCCTCTATCCCAATCCGACCGTATCCCAGTCAGTGGAAGCTTCCCAAGTTTACTCACTTCCAGAGTAAGGAAGACCCATAGCAACATCTACGAGCATTTAGACATGCTTGTTATCTTATAGCACATGATGATGTGTTGTTATTACGCACATTTCCCATGTCACTTTCTGGCGTTGCCCTCGATTGGTATAGCTCTATTACCAGTCACTCTCTTTTCACATTCACCTAGCTGGCTCAACTTTTCCTTGACCACTTTTCAATCAATATCACCAAAAAGGTCTCCATCACGGACCTATACTCTATCAGACAGTTTGACGATGAATCCATAGCTGATTTTGTTGCCCATTGGAGAGGCTTAATCAACTAGCTCTCCTTTTCTTTACCTCAACCCGAGCTCATTGAGCTCTTTTCCCAAGTGTGTGCCAAACATATTTCATCTACTTTGCAGGTCCAAACATTCTGCACATTTGACAAAGCTTTCACGATGGCTAGGAAGCTTGAACTACGTGCCGTTGAGGAAAATAAAGTCAAATTGTAGAGTTAAAACCCCAACGCAAAGTCAAATGACCCTTTCTCTAGACCTTCTTCTTCCCACTTCAAATCTAAGGAGTTGACCAACACTATGGTCATTAGATCACCATCCTCTACAACAACTAACCAATCCAAACCTTCCACTTCTCAAAGCATCACAAAACAATTCCAACAATGATATGTATAGCGTCAATACACTCCAATAGGAGAGTCATATGCTTCCGTGTTGGATAAACTTGTCAAGCAGGGGGTCCTCAATCTCCCTCAAATTTGACCACCACCTCAATTTGACCCCTCAAAAGCCATCCCTACATGGTATAGGGAAAATGACTTTTGCAACTATCATTGTGTCAAAGGCCATGACACAGACAACTGCAAGACCTTCAAAAATATTATCCAAGACATGCTAGACAAGGGGGATCTTGTCTTGGACAACCCAAATGTGCCACCCAATCAAAGTATAGACATCTTTAAACAACCTTTTCCTAACCATCCCCCTAGCCAAAACAATGTGCAGACCATGGCCGATGACTCCCAAGAGCATAATAAATGCACAGTCAACACGGTCTCTCCTCTTTTGCCTGACCAACCTCTCTCACAATCTGAAGAGGTTAGTTAACCTATTAGTCCATCACAGGGGGACAAACCTTCTACTCCCATTAGTTCTCCATCGACCTCTCTTATATTGGAGGACGCTCTGACCATACCAACACCACTAGCCCCACCTTCATCCTTCTTACTACCAATGGAGGACCCTACCCTTCCTACTCCTCAACCACAAGTAGAAGGCACAATCATCCCTGCTCTCTATCCTCTTGAGGAGCCACATTCTCCACTTCCTTCTCCACCAAGAGAAGAGCTTGTCTCTCCACCTTCTTTGACCAAAGACGATCCAGTAATGACTCTCTCATGCCTTGGGTCTGAGATCACTACACCTACCACATATTTAGTCTCACAACCACCCACATCTTCTAAAGAACCAAAGCCTCATCCAACATCTTCCCAACCATTCTCTCAATTAGTGGAGAAACTAGGACTTCTCCATTCAAGGAAATTAGAGCATGAGGCATTATGAGAGCGACTCAAAGCTCCTCACCTTACACGTCTCGTCTCATCTCGTGTTGTTGACCCTCCTATGACAAAATCTCCAAAAGTTTCCAACAAGGACCAGACTTCTACTTCTAAACATTCAAAAGTCCAACCATACACATCAAAACCTAAACCCTCACAAACATTCACCATATCAAAACCAGTTAAATCCCTCGGTGTTTGCCCCATATCTAACCTCACTCAACCGCAAGTGAAGGTAGACTTGAACCTTGACTCACCCAATAGTAGTCCTCAAACCAAACTAAGACTACTAAACCACGGTGACAAACTCCTCCTCCACCATCATCATTTCCCTCTATTTTGGGCCCTCATCCTTCTACCATAATAGGAGTGCTCCCTACTCCAACCTCTAACCAAAACAAGTTGCCTCCATTACTCCCTTTACCCACCACAAACCGACCTCCTCTGAAAAATTTGGCACCCCTCACAAAGAAAGTGTCATCTACGCAAGTGGCCGCACCACCAACCCAAAAGGTGGTGTGGAAGTCTCCTTCAACAACTCCCAAGCAAAAGTCATCAACACCTAGTGCATCAACAAGCACAGACCCCTTAGTGGGTTCATACTCTTTGATATTATGCCAACTTTTGCAAACTTCTAGCATAACCCTTTTGCCTATTAAACCATTTCAACCTCTCAGATCAAAACCATCCTAGTTCGATGACACTAAAATTTGCTTATATCATCGCACACTAAGACATGATACCGAAAATTATTGTGCCCTCAAGGCTGTCATTCATCAAAATTTGGAAAAGGATACCCTTCTCATTAAGGATCCTCTTGACCACCCTTTAACCAAACCATCGACACCATCCCATGCATCTCAAACATCCTCACCTAAATCGAGATCCCCTCATTAGACTTTGGTCCCTCTACCACCTTTAACCCCATTATCTGAAATCAACACCATCAATGTGGCCACCAGGTCACAAAACATGAAGGATAAAATGAAAGCGAAGGTTTCTATCCCTTCAACATATCCTTCCATCAAGCCCTCTCAACCACCATAACCCAAGATTTCAATCTTAGACACATCTCGACTAACTTCTTCGAAACCAATTCACGACTCCATGGTGAAACAACATCACCAAACTTCTTTGAAGACATCTTTGTATGATCTCATTCAAAGCTCTCCATAGCATCACCAAGCCTTGATCAAGGCCTCATAGGCAGTGAAGGTCCAACCTAGAGACCCCCAACCACTGGCTACTTTCATCCAATCATTACCAACCATTGCCTCCATCACTTTTAGTCATTCTGAGATTCCTACCTCTAACCTGGAAGATTAAGATCTCACCCTCTTAGACTAAGCCTATCAGACAAAAGCTTCACAAGATGCATCCTCGCGTTGCACTCCTTGTCAAAGAAGAACCTCATAGTCTTCTCTCCATCTCATTTATCCAACCCATTGATCATCTGCAATAGGTGTTAAACATTGTCCCTATCACAAACGACTGGGGGAATTCAACTTTATACTGACTATCATGACCCCAATCAAGCATCGACCAAACATCGACCTCAACCAAGCATTGACAAAACATCGACCTCAACCAAGCATCGACCAGACATCAACCAATTAAGCATTGACCAAGCATCAACCAACTTCTTAATCATCTTCACATCTAGCATCGACCAACATGTGACCAACATGGAAAGAAGTAAATGAGGCAAGTTTGCTCTTAATTGGCTTGGACCTTACATCATAATGCACAAGTATGGATCAGGGACTTATCATCTATTTTCTCTTGAAGGCCGACCAGAACCTGAGCCCCTTAATGCCTTGCATCTGTGACCATTCTACTATTAGTCAATTTCTCATTCACTTGACATTTAAATTGAGCTTGTCCCTTGAGCAATCCCCGTCATCTTAATCCCCATTCCTTTCAACCCTGTTTCCCTAAAACAAACACTATGTAACCCTTTTATAAAGTATGAATGCTTTGTCCTAATAAAAAGGAGACCTAAAACTTCTATAGTCTTGTCCATGACTAAATTTTTTTTCAAAAATAAATTGGGATGTCAAAATATCAAAAGGTCATAAACTCTAAATACACACTGCTCCCTCAAAGGACAGCTACATCATCATTATTGTAGCTAATAGACTACTCCCTCGAAGGACAACTATTCAAAGCCCTCAAAAATATATAAATAAAAAATATAAACCACTCCCTCGAAGGATGGCTATGCCTAAAATCTTGCTACAAATAACACTCTCTTAGAAGCTTCCCGCATCGATCAGCTTCACAAATGACCACAAAACAAAATGACATCCCTACGTAGACTTCTCGCATTGATCAGTCTACCCAAAAAAAAAAAAAAAAAAAAAAAAGTGCCATGGACTTGACTTGTAGTCGTTCTCAGGGTCTCCTATAAAAAGGGGCAAAGTTATCCCTACTAAAAATGGTTACCCTATCCTACCATATCACATCACCTACTCAAGGGATTTTGAGCTCATTTTAATGTCAAAGTGATTTGATTGCTTCTCTAACACAACCAATAGTCACCGACGTAATGCATGAATGGAGCTTTTGTTTCTAAAAACCCCCTACCTATGCTATCATTATGGTCCTTGTCAATGAAAGGGGAAAATGCCTTTCACTTGCTACATACACTTTGGTCACATTCAGCCAAATCATTTGCCAACAAAACCAAACCAAACCTTTTTTTTTGACCACTAACGTTCTCATAGCCTATTCACATTCGTTTCTATGGAAACCAATACATATGGAAACTATCAACCACGCAATTTATGTCAAGCATAAACCATTACTTGGTGAAGCATAATAGACTCATTTCATTTTTAACATACATCCATCACCAAATATGGAAAATTGCTAGGGATGAAAAACCAACTAATGTTACAGAATACACCATCACACAATATGGAAAAGGTTGTAACATCATCTTACCCCTCATCATCTCAAGCATGTACCATCAAACATATGGGAAGTGCTAAACCATTATCATGACCAAACCCATCAACGACTTTGACCCTTCCTCCCTTTCGGGGAGAACTACATTGGCCTGAGGCCCTTAAAAATAGGGGCTACGTAGGCAGCACTCAATTGACATGGGGTCTTCTACGGTTAGCTCAGCCATTCCTTCATCACATTACTTTGTCACATGCCATTTCCTTCATCACAACCAATCACATATTCCCACAACCATTAACATCATCATAAACCAATCACACTAGTTTTTATGAAAAACAATACATATGGAAACTAACAAACCAAGATGCAAACCAATGTTACAACATACATCATTACACCATAATGAAAAAGTTGTAACATAATCATTCACATCATAATCATTAAACATCATCATTAGATAATCATTCACATCATAATCATCAAACATCATCATCATATAATCATTTACATCATAATCATTAAACATCATCATAAACATTATTACATTAAGCATACATCATTAAAACATATGAAAAATGCTAAAAACATTACAACATCTATCACATCCATAACACATCAGTGATGTGGCCAAAATCTCATTATATATATCAAAAGTTTTACAATGGAACAATTGTCTCTCTCTCTCTCAAAAATAAGTACATCTCACATCAACGGCTCGTAGGTCAGTATATACATAATATCAAAAATAGCCTCAAGGCTGTGGCTATAGTGGTGGTGGTAGTGGCCGTGAAGACACTGTATCATCTCCACCCTCTAATCTGCACCATCTGCGAGAACCTAAAGCAGTCGCTCATGACATAGATCACTGCCAACTCAGCTCAGCCCTTATCTCTGAGTATCATTGTATCTGAGGGAATCCCTTGATGGCCCCCTCGTAATACATGATCTCATCCAATGCAATATTATACCTAGACATAGGTACAGTCTGCAGTGGACCCATCAACCCTGCTACCGTGCCCTACACTGAACCCTATGGCTATGACTGAGCTAGCTGCACTGATGCAGACTGTGCTAGCTCCTAAACTAGCTGCTGTGGTGGACGCTAAATAGGGCCCTACCCTCCAAACCCCTGCCCTACCAAAACTTGTGCTTGGGCTGTAGCCAATTGCCCCTACAAAATGGTGATCTACCCTATCAATGCAGCCACCTAGCCTGTCAAACTTGTGACCTAGCCCTGTAATCCTATCACTTGGCCCTACAAAATGGTCACCTATCCCTGGGATACATCCCTCTCTTGGATCACAAGATCTCTCTCCTAGTGAGCTATATCCCTGTCCTTGATCACTACCTACAGATCAGGCTATGGTCCTGCCTGCACCCCTATGTACTGCCCTATCCACCATGCTGAGTAGGCCTCTGTACATCCTAGATCTGCTATCCCAGGGCCTGCCACTAACTCCTCAAAATTGGGCCCCTCTGTCTCCTCTGGAAGTGGGAGTAGCACCTCTATGTCATCACACCTATACTATGGGAAGGTAGGTGGCACATCCTGAAGCAGCCCATACTGGCACCGCACCCTCTCTACTGGCACCCTCTCGAGCTTGCTGGCTCATCTGCCCCTGACCCATCTAACGCTCTGCACTCCAACTAGCTACTCTACTTAGTCTATGAAGGCCAGGTACACTAAGTATAGTCTTTAAATGATATTTGTAGGGATCATGCCCTCTAGTTACCCTCTATAGTAGTCAATGTCCCTGACTACTCCATCTACCCATGTCTGCACCATGACATCGCACCATCGCCTGAACCCAACCCTGAAGCCAGCCTAGATCATAACTAAAAGGCCAAGAGGTTGAATGACCACAATGTGCTTGTACGCCTAGCAATGCAAGAGGTGATCTACGCATAAGCTATACCATCACTATCGACTGATACCCTAGAGCTCTCTATATAATTGGGCCAAAAAGACAGACACCTAGGCAAACACTATCTGTGTCTCAATCATCTCTATCAAAACTCTGGTCATCATGACTAAAAATATACCTCCCTCAGCATTTGGTAACACGTAAACCGTGATGCCAATCATCATAAGGATGGCTAGTCAATGTGCATCCTCATTTGTAGCATATAAGGGCTCATAGGCAAAACTGCTTGAGTGGTAGCTCACCTCAACAACATGCTCACCAAACAGCATAACCATCTATATATCATGCACCTCTCTCAAGCACGCATATACATCTACTCCACATATCAGCAGCCACAAAATCTGGTACACGTCCTTGACTATGACAGTCATCTCCCTTGTGGGCAAATGGAAGGTGTTGGTGGAGTGATCCCACCACTCGATCAACGCCACCATGAGGCTCACATCTCTAACCACTCGATAGTATCACTACAACCCACTGAGTCCCACTACAGTCATCTGGGCCCACTCCTCTCTTGTGATGTCTTGATGCATCCATGTCAGCAATGGTGAGAGACGATCCCGTAACATCAGCATCTGCCTCACCTACATCCAACCAATGCACACAAACCCATGTTAATAAACAACTGACCACTGTGATTTTTCTTCCCTTTTTGGGAGAACTACATCATCTTGAGGCCCTAAAGACTGGGCTATGTAGGCAGCACTCAGTTGACATGGGGTCTCCTGAGGTTAGCTCGGCGATTCACCCTTTTGTCTACCTAATTGACCATTTACCTCCCCCTCTATGCCTGTCCTCGACACTCGAGAAGCCCTCGGCATGGCTTCGACCCTTCAACTTGACAATTTTTAAATCTTTCTGACCAGGTAGCCACTGACATCAGTTAGCATGCCAATGATGGCACTTATCCAACTAATGTCAGTCACTTAGTGATCGACATTGGCAGATAAGTGACTGGCGTTGATCATTGGTTGGCTGACGTTAGTGAACCTAGTGGTGTCGGTGATTGGTTTGGCCTTAGGGCTAAACAGGGTGAGCCCTAAAATTAGGGCTCACCCATTTCCCCCCAAAACCCTCCTAAACCTACCTAAAGTAACCTACCTAGCCTACCCACCCTTTTAACTACCCCTCTCCCTCAATTTTAACTTAAAAACACTAAAAATTTCAAAAACAAAACAAATTCAAAAACCAACCACAAACAATCAAATACACCCCTTACCTCATCCCATTGATGCCGTTGAGGTGGTATAATGGGTGCCGCTAGTGGTGGACCTGCCACAGGGCCTCCTCTGCCCTCTACCATCTCTTCTGTCTCACTTTCTCTACAAACTCCTGTTGGCCCACAACCACCTCTTCAACCTCCAATAAACTCTCCACTTCACTCACTCTCTCCACCAATCACACTATGACACCTCACACTGCTAAACCAGTCACTCTAAGTCACTTTCACTCACTTGTCTCAGAGCTCACTTTTTTCCAATCTTCCAATGTCACAAATGACTTTTGGTGGGCTACCAATCTAGTTTTGTCAGATTTGGCAGGCCACCGACATCGAAAGAATCGTGCCCTAGGCCGCTGACATCGGTCAATTTTTGTCGATGTCAGTCCCTTTCAGCCACCGACATCAATTTTATAACTAACATCAGTGGCCTTACACCATCATTTTTCTTCACAATGACCAAAATCATGCCCAACATAGCCAACCCTCACAGTAGAAGTCATCTTAGCCTCCTCCTGAGGCACACTTGAGATCACTTTTACCTCAGCCTAACTCGACCACAGACCTTGGAGATCACGACTATCTCCTCTGAACACTTTTGAGATAACTCTGCCTTGGTTGTTTTGATTGCCTATGCTACCTCATGACTAGTTAGCAAATTGTCTTCAACCCCCACAAGTATCGGATCATGCTCCAGTTGATCCCCACTACTTGTGGCTTTTTCGTGTTTTCCAAGAGCACTTCCTGAGCCTGGGATACTTGGAACATGACAACCATTGGAGTTACAACTTGGATCATTTAACCCAATCAGCTACGACTAAATACTAGGGACTAGTTATTTTAATTTTAGAACTCCTCGACCTTTGACCACGACAATTTGACCTACCTATCATGTGGAGTGGTATACGTGCAATCCCACCCTTTGTAGCGTTCACACTCGAACATTCACTCTATCCATCCACTCTCTGTCAAATCAACACTCGATATCAAGTTCCCTTCCCTCGACTCCCACTTTGAGGGGGGAACACCTCATCCCATACCTGGGGCAACTTACTCCTATTTTTGTCTTGCAGTTCGTCAAGAACAACCAAGAAAACAAAAAGGGGCAAATGTAGACACCAAAATCGTGTCTATTCTTTGGTCGTCCTCCCCCTTGGTCCCCTTGATCCACTTCCAAACATTTTTAACCCACACACTTATTAATTTAAAATAAATTAACTATTTTAAATTAATAACACCCCCCTTGACACATCATCCATACCACCTCACCCCACCTTGGATACCTCTCCTTGGATACCTCCATCACCCCATGCCAAATCGTAATTACTTAAACCCCATTTCAACTCTCCCACTAACCTCTCGTGCTCATTTAATCTGCCTTTAGACCATTTTATAATGACAATTAGACTTGGCAGTTGGAAGAATAGGCAAAAGGCTAAAAATAGCCTCTTTTCCCATTCTTTATCCATTGATGTTGGTCAGTAGTCAGCTGATGCCGGCGGTATCACCAACGTCAGTTCCTTTAAAACTAAAGTTTAGCTTCTGTTGAGCCCCCTAGCGAATGTGAATTCTCTTACTCTAAGCTCCAAGTTCTCTTGCTCCTCGACTCCTTGCAAGCATCAACATCTCAATAGCACTCTCCAGGCTCAAAAACTCTACATCAGTCACTCCACACCAGATTGAAGGTTGCACGAAGTCTCTCACATTTGCTATAACGGAAATAAACCTCCTGCACTTCTAGTTCTCTATAAGAGCTAAGTATTTCTACTACTTTATATTTCAGTATTCTTTTAAATCCATTTAGCAATCGGTCCATTGTCCATTTCTAAGCACTGTTGACACAACCCAACCTATTCTTCCTAGAGAGGCTGAAAAGCCTTCCCTCATCCTTATCTCCCTTTTACCCCTGTCCTCTATCTAATCCCTCTTTCAGGCCACACTCTCTGCCCTATAAACCCAACACAAACCATTAAAACCCCCATAGACATCCCAAACCATTCTATTGACCACAGACAGACCTGAGACTTGTCCAAAGCCCCATTGCCCCCACTGACATCAGCGTCTAGGCCCATCACCCCTACCGATGTCGGTAGACTAATCGATGCTGGTAAAGCTACTGACATCAGTGACTATTGAAGATAGATTGTCAAATACTGGTACGCATTATCTCCATTTCTTTTGTTTAGTCTTTCACTATTTCTCTTTCTAGCAATATTCTTTTTACCAACTAGTGGACTGTCACCCTTTCAAGAAGTCTTTGCACTTCTAGGATTAAGCTTTGCTTGGCAGTCCACCACCTATCTATCTAACAATTTTATTGTTTAAGCTTTTCTTATCTATAGGTGTCGTCCTCCACAGCCAAAGAGGAACTCCTTCAGTCGTCTAGATATGGTGCACAAACTTTGTCCAGGTATCATCTAACCCTTGACCATTACTTTAGTTTCTCTCATCTTCTGAATGTGAAAAAACAAAAATAGTTAGAAACAGTCCTAAGCATAGATAATGATATATATGTAAACATATTAGTTGGATCTACTTCAATTTTCTTGTTGTGAAAAGGTCTTTCCCTTTTCATAGCCACTACATCCATTAATTACTCAGTGTAGTGTGATGTCTTGATTTATCATATGTTTCGAGCTAGATTGCCATTAACAAAGTTTACTTAACTTCTCAAGGAAATGTCCTAATGACTTACCATCAATTTATATTCCCCCTTTAGAGAGGGGTTGAATTCAATGTAGGTAGATGAAACCATAGGTCAAAGATTCCCTAAAGAACTCATGAAGATTTTATGAATTCCCCTCCACAAGCCAATTTGCATGAAATAAAATGATCTAATTGAAAAGGCTTTATAGGTTATTTTTAGATCACCCAAACCATATAGGTTTTGGGGAGAGCCTATACAACTTCTTTTTCATGCCCTAGATAAAGGCACAATCACAATTAAAAGGTGATTTTGGTCACCCAAGTTACCTATAGGGGATGGGGGGAGAGCATACGTGCACTCTTTATTTTTCTCAAACAAACAAACAAGCAATAGATGATTTACATAAAACACCAATTCAATAAATTTGAAATTTAAGTGAATGTTCATTTTATACACCAAATTAAAATGTTTAGTGAAGTTCTTGGACCCTTGGCCTTAGTTTGAAAAAACTTTGAAAAAATTCACAAAATAATTAATCAAATCATCTATGTTCCTTTTAAACACCAAAGGGAAGGTTAAAGACTTAATTCATGCTTCAAATTTTGATCACTTTTCCACGCAAGTCTTGCAAGGTTAGAGAGTTTCCCCTACTTAGAAGCACAATTTATACTAAAAGAAGTGAGATTGGAATTCTTTCTCTTGGGTTCTCTTTTATTTTATGCACAAAGACTGATGTCGATCAATAGTGACCATTGTTGATTGAAGAAAGATCAATTTTGATCATAAATAATCGATGCTGATAAAAAATGATCAATAACTGTCACCTGTGAAACCTTAGGCAAAAAATATTTTGACAATTTTTTTTGTTATCCTAATGTTAAGATAAAATCTCCAAAAGAAAATTCTAGATTAGGAATAAATGTTCAGACTAGAGACTCTAAAACTCAAATAACAAACTAGAAATTTGAGAAAAGCTCTAAAAACACAAATTTTAAACATGTTTTCCTTATAACCTAACTGATGTCAGTTACATATAACTGATGTTGATCACTTTGTGAACTATATATCAACAAAAAACATTATAAACATGGGAAAATGATCATACAAACTTCTTGATAAGGATTTTTAAAGACTTTTAATGGAATTTAGGATTGCCAAAGAGTCTACCTTTCTTGAATGGGCTATGTTGTCCCAAAAATCATGCCAAGATGTAGAGATGGATTATGAAAATGGTTAGATCAAGCATTGGTCATGAAATCCAAGAGAAATGAATAAATAACTAATAATCTAGGCCAACCTATTCAATGGGGTGTAAAAATGAAAATTAGTAGTAGATGAAAGAAAATAAACATAAGTTGCCTTCCCAAGAGCTTCTCATTACCCAAATGCAACTCCAAATGTGTTTTTCCCATTGATTTGATGCTCAATTCTTCAACAATAGTGCAAAGCCAAGATCCTCCACCATCTCAAGAATGCCAACTATAAACTAGGCTCATGATATGCAATAAAGGTTATGCCTATCAATGAAGCTATCCTATTGAAAATAAAATATTATCAAACTACACTCAAATGGCTTGTAAAGATAATCCTACATTATAAGTTAACACAAATTAAGCTTAAAAATATGAGTGAGAGGCCTCTTATTTATAAATTTTCTAAATTTATCAGGATCAACCATGACCATCTATCTTGAGATCAAGATGTGTGGCCATGAATTAATCCAATTATGTAAATAATATCCATAAATATCCTCATAAACTATCTGGGAGGAAGGGGCATTAAAGAGGCATACGAACCTATAATCTTGATATTTGTTGCATTTATGGCTTATGGATGCCACTCCATAAATGATGTCACTTGATGATGCAAATAATAGGAACCAATTTCTAATAAAGAAACATTCAATAAATTCCATAGAATTCTTACTTAAGCTCATAATTTGGTTTAATTTCCCCAAGTAAGTTTAATCAAATTTAAATAATTCTTTAGAAATTGGTGCACTTCATTAATCAAACTATTCAAAAATTCATATTAATGGGTTTTAATTTGATTAGGGATGAATTATAAGGTGATTTTAGTTTCTTATAGACCGTCATCCCATTTAAGATTTTGTCGACACAAAATAACACATGCACATGTTGTATGCTTCTGAATTAGAAGAAATAAGTGATCCAGAGCACCAAAATGCATTTTCATCATTTTGACTCAAAATGATTTGATCAAAGTTAATAATCACATAATATTCATTGGCTTATTTAGGGATACATTAGCTTAAATCATCACTTGTATATGACAAGCTTGAACCATTTAGAGTGTTTAAGTGATTTTAGCCCAAATTATGCATTTTCACAAATTTTGAGTAAGATTGACAATTTCAACACAGTGATGTTAGGAATTGGATGTATACAAAAATATCTTTGAGGTGCTCATTGGTAAGGTAAATAGCAAAGATAAATACAAAATATTGAGTGAAAACTTATTTCAGGTGCTCTTAGATGGGGAAGTTTCCTCACCTCCATAGGAAGTGTAGTGTTCACCAAGTCTAAGCTTTATAACTAGTTTTAGTCTTAATTCTAAACATCATAAGGTCTTTGAACATCTTGTTCTTGAATTGCCTAATAATTTTTTCACTTGGCCATTACCAGAATAGGTAGAATCAGAATCCTCTTACTCTATGGATGAGCCTTGGGGACTAACAACCAATAGTTAAAGAGGAAGATTAGTATCAAACATTACCTACTATTATAGAAGATGGTTACACACTCCTTGTAAAGAATAACACATAGGTAAACCTTAGAACTTATGAAGATCCTAAGATCATATATCTTAGTGCATCCCTCACTGATGAAGAATGTGATTATATTATCACTATTATGAGGGAATTTATTGATAGATTCACATGGGCTTAATCAGAGATGCCAACCCTAGACCCTACCTTAGTCATGCATCAACTTGTAGTACATCCAGATGCTAAGCTAATTTAGTATAAATTATGAAAAATTACCCATGTATTTACTTATTGGTGAAAAAGGAACTAGAGAAATTATTGGGAGCTAGCTTCATAAGACCACTAGACTACTCTAAATGGATATCAAATATAGTCATAGTTATCAAAAAGCCACAAGGCATGCATTTGTGTACTAATTTTAGAGACATCAATAAATCATGTCCTAAAGATAAGTTTCCCCTATCAAACATTGACATGATTGTTGACTCAAATGTAGGGTATGAGATGATGTCCCTTATGTATGGCTTCTCCAAGTACAACCAGATCAAGGTAGCACCATAGGACCAACACAAGACTGCATTCACCACACAATGGTGAACATTCTCTTACCAAGTCATGCCTTTTGGCTTGAATAGCACTGATGCCACCTATCAACATGCCATGACTATCATCTTCCATGATATAGTTGAGGATTATGTTGATGACATATTAATAAAATCAAGAACCTGTGCCAAACATGCTAATGTTTTATTAAAAATATTTGAGAGACTTCAAGAATACAAGGTTTGTCTCAATCCTAAGAAATGTTTCTTTGACATTACATAGGGAAAACTACTAAGATTTATTATATCATAGAGAGTGATTGAAGTGGATCCTACTAAGGTTAAGGCCATCATAGAAAATCCTCCACCTACCAATTTGAATCAAATTCATAGCTTGTAAGGCAAAATCTAGACTATTCACAAGTTCATATCACAACTAACAGATAAGTGCCATATTTTTATGCACTTCTTGAATAAAGTTGTCATATTCTAGTGGAATATCAAATGTTAGCAAATATTTGAAGATTTAAAAACATACCTGGCCAACTTGCCATTATTGATACTTCCAACACTTAGTAAGCCATTGCTTATTTATATAACAATAATAGAGCATACACTAGGGGCACTCTTGGCCCATCATGATGAGAAAGGTAAAGAATATGCAATCTACTATATGATCTAAACACTAATAAGATATGAACATAACTATTCACCTATTGAGAAAACTTGTTTAGCAATGGTGTTCACTTCCCAAAAGCTATGGCACTACATGTTGAACAATAAGACTATTGTCATTGCTAAAGTAGACCCTCTCAAGTACTTATTGTCTAAATCAACTCTTACAGACTGCATGGTTAAATGGGTTATGTTATTGAGTGAGTTTGATATTGAGTACCAAAATTAGAAAGCTATTAAGGGGTAAGTCATCATAGATCAACTTACTGAAGCTCCTATCATAGACACTACACCACTTACATTTGATTTTCTAGATGACTCTATCATGATGATGGAGGAAGCAACTCATGAATTTGAACACTATAAATTATATTTTGATGGCTCCTTCACATCTCATGGATATGGAGCCAACATTTTATTAGTTACACCACAAGGGGACCTCATCCCCAAAACATTTTATATCAGCTTTAATTACACCAATAATGGCCGAATATGAAGCCCTTATTATAGGAATTCATCATGTAATATAATGGGATATCTAGCAATTAATGTTTTATGAAGACTCTAAGTTAATCATTAATTAAACTATAAACTAGTATCATATTAGGGATGAAAATCTTGTGCCATATAAGAAATTTTTTTATAATCTCAATCCACATTTTAGGTCACTATAATTTTAACAGGTACTACAAGTCAATACAGTCAATGCAACATAAATAATTAAGCCCATGGTACAAGTCACCAACAATGTTAAAGAGTATCAATTTCTCATTGAGAATATTTTACAACCTACTCATGTATTACTAGTTTTAGAGAGGGTTTTTACTATTGATGGTTCCAATCTCCCACCTAAACCTCCTTGATACAAAGATATTTATAATTATTTTCATGACAAGTTCTTCATCCTAAACTTTCAAAAAATTTACATAAACATTTCCTTCATCCCCTAGCCCATTATAGCTTCCTATAAAATGTGCTTTATCATAGGGGTTATGATAGAATGCTTATTCATTATTTATCTTCGGGAGATTCAACATTAACACTTAAAGAGGTCCATAAAAGAATGTGTGGGGCCCACACCAACAACATATTCCTTTCCAAGAAACTCTTAAGAAAAGGATATTATTGGCCCAATATGGAGACAAATTCTTGAAAATATGTTAAGAAGAGTGTTTCCTACCAACAACATAGCCTTCATTTTCACTACAACCAATTACTACATCTTGGTCATTTTCTACGTGGGGTCTTAATCTCACTGAGAATAAACCCAACATCCCCTGATGGTCATAAACACATTCTTAATATTATGGAGTATTTTACTTAGTGGATTGAGTCTATTCCTCTCACTTATGTAATTGGTAAGAAAATTTACATGTTTATCCATTACCATGTCATGTATCATTATAATATCCCCACCAAAATCATATCAAATAATGGTGGTTCATTTATTAAAAATGATGTAAAATCCCTCTGTACCTTGTTTAAAATCAAAAACAAAAAATCCACACCATACAACCCATAAGGAAATGGTTAATCTAAGGCATCCAACAAAACCATTGCCATATATTTAAGAAGATTATCATTGACAATGGATATAATTGGCACTTGCAAATATTTCCCACCCTTTAGGCCTACCATACTAGTCATTGTACCCCTATAGGAGCCACCATCTATTCCAAAGTTTTCATCATAAATGCTATTATCTCAGTTGAGAATGAGCTATCCTCATCATGGGTATATTTTTAGCACATTGTTGATGATAAAGACTATAATTTTTAAGTTGTAAGAGCTAGAAATTCTTGATGGTAAGCATTTAGCTACCCTAGACAATTTAAGATCATATAAAAATATGTTACATCATAGCTATAACAAATAAATTCTCTCTTAGTATTTTTAAGTTAGTGACTTGGTTATAAAAGAGAATCAAAAGAACACCAATGCTGAATGTAAGAAGAAGGGTAAGTTTCAGTCTAATTAGCTAGGCCCATATGTAGTTACAATAAAATATGGTTTAGGGGCATATAGATTGGCTACTCTAGAAGGCTAATAGCTCTTAAAACTAATGAACATTATACGTCTCAATCATTTCTATGTTTGATAACATTTTTAGACCATTTTCTATAAAGGCCCTTACTTGGTGGTACCTTGTGCTAAAATTACTTATTTTTCCATTGTACTTGTAACTTGGATCATTGTAACCTAGACCATTTTACATTGGATCATTATAACCTAGACCATTTCTATTCCAACGTACCTAGACCAATATTAATTTCATTTGGAATATTATAATTGTGTTACCCTCACCAATTATGATCTTCAGTATGATTCATCAGCATTCTATACACATTTAGGGACCATTCTATAAGGCACTTTTGCTTGATTAGTATTTGTAGCTTCTTAGACAAATCGACCAAGGCATGTCAACACATGGTTTTTTCCTACTTGATGGTTCCTTTGTACTTATTATATTCTTATTTTGATTCTACTTGGTATATTTTACTACCTTAATATGGTCATTGATACACCTATTATAACTGATTTAGCTATCATATGAACTCTAACCTGTGGAAATGCATCTCCTTAGATAAGTGGTTCCCTATACCTTTGTTGATATTTTGTTTTCATTGCTTATCCAAAAAACACAAAAAAATTCTAAAATGATAAAACAAAAGACCAAAAACATTGATAGCTTATGAAGATGGGATTATAATCTCCACAAAAGTTATAAATCCATATCATCCTCTTGGTGGGTTTCATTTTTACTCTAATGATTGGTTCTATTAATTCATTATGAGTCATTTTGATCTTGAATGCTCTCTCCATTTTGTGAGAAACCTAAGCAAATTCCCTCACCATTTTATGAGTCACCATTATGTGTATTGTTCATTTGAAATGGGTGCATTACTTCACCCTTAGTTTAAACCACACTCTCACCATTTTGAGAATAACCTAAACCATGATCTCACCATTTTTAGAGTTGAACTATCTAGTATCTCATAATTTTTAATT
>JARHVA010001802.1:2842500-3032500 GCA_037957365.1 Torreya grandis
TTTGGATCCATATTCTCTTCGTATACCTCATTTGGTATTTCTAGTGACCTATCCATTTTATCAATGATCTCACCATTTATCAAATCAATCCCACCATTTTCATTCACTGGGTTGAAAACTCACCGCTCTGTAGGGCATTCTTGTTAGAGTATGTATTTAATGTATATTTCTCATGTTTGCTAGTGTCTTAGCTAGCTATTTTATCTTCTAGTGAGTTTTTCCTATGTGAGGCTTTATCCCACATAGGCCACTTTATCTAGTTCTTTATTTTTCCTTGCCTATATAAATAAGTGCCTTCCTATTATACTAGGATGCTTTTTATATGCTCAATTTTTGAATATATATGATCTACATTATTTTTGCATTTCATATCTACAAATTCCTTTGTGATGTTCTTTTACCAACACTTTTGATTTTAGGGTTAATATGCATTTACCATTTCTAACATTCACCTTTTAACTAATCCATTGAAAAATTAAATATAATGTTATTATATGTTATTCATACTTATGATGCATAATTTGATTTACCAAAGAAAATGCCAAGTGCTCCAAGTCTAAACGTCAACATGGTGCTGAACAACATCTGTAAATGCATTATCCTCCATATCTGGGGCATACCTAAGATATCATAAACACCACAGAGGAAAAACACTAGAAATAAATAATACTCTCTATACAAAGACATTACATCTCTTAGTGTACATATTAACTCATATTGGCTTTTTATATGATTGGTTTAGGATGTGCATCTCCTAAACTATCCTCTAGCATCTAGTCATGCATCAAATAGAGAAATAAATAAATCAAAATCCACATGATAATTAAGGGTGTACATCTTCTAAAACTAACATATACCATCATATCATAATAAGATCAAAAAGCATCATGTAAAACAAAGAATATTTATAGTCCATGTACAAGTAGCTATGATCCAAAACTAAATGTCATATATATATATATACATATATATATATATATATATATATATATGTATATATATGTATATATATGTATATATATGTATATATATGTATATATATGTATATATATGTATATATATATATATATTTATATATATATATATGTGTATATATATATGTATATATATATGTATATATATGTATATGTATATATATATATATTTATATGTATATGTATATATATGTATATATATACATATATATATATATATACATATATATATATATATATATTTTATATCTCAAAATCAAGTTTTATACACAAGAAAATATATATACATCTCATATAAAATATAGATCTAAAAATTAGCTCTGATCTAGGTTATCCCTTGGGGGACTTTATTGAAAACTCTAGCCTATGCTTGACACTAATAATGGTGGTGAACATGGTGGTGATAAACCCATCAATACCCATTATGGATTTGACTATGCCATTGAATACTCTAAATCTATAGTATGACTATACCTAGAGTTATTTCTAGTCCACTTTAATCTATAGTAGTCTCTAAATGATGGATCTCTCTTCTTTATAAGGACTACTACCTCATACAAATTATGGTAATAAGTTATCTCATCGTTAGCATGTAGGTCATTGTCCCTCATGTGTAAGGCACATCCTTATTCAAAATCTTGTTAGCCAAGGCTTTAGATGAACTCCTATCTATCCCATATCATCAAGTCTTATCTAGATCTCCAATCAACCTCTCTACCTGAGTAACTAGACACTTTTGATCACCCTAAGATATATTTCACTTGTCGATTAATATCACAAGTTTTACATCCCAGGTGGTCAACTAGGCCTGTACACTTGTCATCTAGGCCACTTATCCTCTAGTGTAGTAATATTTACATCCCTAGCTATAATAATTCCATGAAGATGGGTGGTCTCACCCTATGCAGTGACTAACTCTGTGCACCACCTAGTTATATCCTGATGAAGGCCTATAATCTTTGATAATCATGAAGTAATCTAACATTACATCTTTTTGATCATATCTTAGTCCTTTTTAAACCTAACTATTTTATATGTTTATTTCTCCTATGTACCTATAATTGTCCCTATGTTAGAGGTCCCTAACTCCCGTATGCCTATACCTATCCATGTGCTAAAGGTCCCTACATTTCCTATCACTATGCTAGAGGTCCCAACCTTTCCTATTTATATCTCATAGCCTGAGTTTCTACCTACTACCTCTCCCATTTATATATCCCTTGGTGGGTCTTGTGACACCTAAATGTGAATAACCTATAGTGAGATGGCTTGAGGTATCATCAATTGAATCAAAACCTATATGTATTCTAGGGCCTAAACCATGTCTCTCCTCTATTGAACTCATCTCTAATGTAGGATTGGATGATAAGGTTGTGGTTTAGTCAATTAAATGGATCAAGTGCTAACCCACCATGGTGTATAGGTATCATCCATGCTAGCATATGATACCCCACCTATATAGTCCCATAGTATATGCTTAACTCTACCAAAACTATAACATCCTAGTCTCAGGGCACTGATAACACCCACTTTCTAATCTCATAGATCACATGGGAAAAAAAATTATGGACCTTAAAAAATATCCTGCTATAAATCAAGTTATCTCTAAACTCAGTCTATTTTATATCTATCTACAACAAATTCATGGTAGCTTATAATATAACAGGGTATAAGCATGAAGCCAATGATAAACATATCCTCAATCTAGTATAATTATGTGGTCAAGTATGACCACTAGATAAAATCACCATCAACCATCTCAACTATGGACTATTTATAAAAATATGGGTCCCTAAGGTGGATTCATAGGCTTGGGCCTATGAGATACCACCCAAATGCCACCATATTCTTAGGTCCCCATTATAATATTAGCCCCACTAACTGCTCAATCTCTATGTGCTCTCAGGCCTAGACCTAGAGTAGTGTACCATGCTTAATACTGTGCCCTTGGTGATTTGCTATCATATGTAAATATTGATATAGCTATGCCAAAATGATAGGCACCCATAAAAATCATGTAGAGTGATCATATATATATGGTATCACCCTAATTATTCCAATTTGAAAGAACTATCTCTAATTGTTGGGCATTAAAAGGATATTGACAAGAGCCATCAAAATCACAACCTCTGGGAGAACTATCCCCTACATGGGTATCATTGCCATTGCTAGAGATCCTACCAATATTTCTTTCCCCCCAAGGTTTAGAGGCCAAGCCAAGTTCTCTAATATATATATATATATATATATATATATATATATATATATATATATATATATATATATATATATATATATATATATAGTCCCCTCAACTACCTCAAGGCTGGTCACACCTAACAAGTCCTCTAGCACTACTAATCAACTTGATGACATCCAAGTGATCCTCAATCCTTGGATAGGAACTTGTAATATCCTGTGGACATCCTCTAAGGTCACTATGGCCTCCCTAATTGGAAAATAAAAAATTGATGTCTCAAAATGCCATTACTTTGCAAGCACCAAAATATAAGATTAATCCACATAAATCATTGGTAATCAAACTAGGTGATATAGCTCTATTTCCTCTAGTAGGCCCACAAGATACCCTATCCATATACCCTATCACTAAAACACTTAGGATCATCGCTCATACATTGTAATGACCCTGAATAGCTCTTACAAGTCACCACATAAGGAACCATGTTAGTCATTTATTCATTTTTCCTCTAATTAATCAAGTCTAGCTAATTTATTATAATTTTAGGCCTAAAATTATATTATTTTGGATCCATATTCTCTTCGTATACCTCATTTGGTCTTTCTAGTGACCTATCCATTTTATCAATGATCTCACCATTTATCAAATCAATCCCACCATTTTTATTCATTGGGTTGAAAACTCACCGCTCTATAGGGCATTCTTGTTAAAGTATGTATTTCATGTATATTTCTCATGTTTTCTAGTGTCTTAGCTAGCTATTTTGTCTTCTAGTGAGTTTTTCCTATGTGAGGCTTTATCCCACATAGGCCACTTTATCTAGTTCTTTATTTTTCCTTGCCTATATAAATAACAACCTTCCTATTATACTAGGATGCTTTTTATATGCTTAATTTTTGAATATATATGATCTACATTATTTTTGCATTTCATATCTACAAATTCCTTTGTGATGTTTTTTTACCAACACTTTGGATTTTAGGGTTAAAATGCATTTACCATTTCTAACATGGTACTAGAGCCTTGAAGAAGTTGCAACCATCCACTAGATTGCAATTCAGATAATTGTATTTCACTGCCCTCTTGTCACTACTTCTTCCATTATTACAGAGAGAAAGTGTAGAAGATACACATATGAAAATATATTGGTGCCCTTTAGTGCCTCTTTTTATACTTTTCAAATATTTTGAAGATTTTTTTATTGTTGAAGCTTTTGTTGCTTTTGAGGTAATAAACTAGCATGAAGATCTTGGTACTATTGTCATTCTTTGGTGATTTTGTGTCCTTTACTATCTTTGAAGTAAGGCATTAAAATTATTCTATGTTAT
The DNA here is from genome assembly GCA_037957365.1 of Torreya grandis. Taxonomy (NCBI): domain Eukaryota; kingdom Viridiplantae; phylum Streptophyta; class Pinopsida; order Cupressales; family Taxaceae; genus Torreya; species Torreya grandis. The sequence continues at coordinate 2,847,003 of JARHVA010001802.1, forward strand.
GTGTATGAAATCATAAATTCATGATTTCTATAAATAAATCCTAACTCAAAGAAGATAGATCATACCATACACTTTTGATTGGGTATACATTAGATAATCAGGAACATGACCAATATGGGGATCCATTAGACCCGATTAGGGATATTTTATCACAATACACAATGGTAGGGAGGGTTCAAAAGCCTATAATTAAGCACAATCATTCAATAAACCAAAGGGAGTCTTATGTTTTTATATCTCTCTCTAAACTAATAAAAAGTAAAGTAAAATCTAATCTAGTACTCACAGAAGCTTGTGGCACAAAGTAGGGGTTATAAATAATAAAAGTAAACATGCATAAAAGACATATACTGATGTTAATGTATATGGAATCCTAATACATGGAAGAGAATTACAAATGCATATTTATCTACTCTTAAAAATGAAGAACAAAATTAAGAATACTTACCTTTGAAGATGAACTTGTCGAGCCTCAATCTCTCCTTTGGCCAAGGTGCTTCATAAGAGGTTGTGGTATGTAAGGATGACAAAGATAAATCAGATCTAGGTTACACAACCTATCAATGAATCAAAAAGACTTATCCACAAGATAAGATCCATATCTATAAATAAAGTATGAAACCTTAATCTTGTTTCTCAAGTATAATGGTGGATAAGCAAATGCATAATAGATCTTAATTCTTCTTCTCTTCTCTAAATAATGGTGAAATGATCTTGTATATATAGGAAGATATAAACCTAAGCCCTTCTAAAATTTTTGGCCAATAAGGTTGACCTAGCTGACCTAGCATAGTAATGGATAAGAAATCACTAGGTCATGGGCTAGGTTGGCCAAGAGCTGACCTAGACCCTAAATGATTTTTATCAAAATTGTACAGGGTTGACCTAGTCAACCTAGTGTAAAAGACTGTTGAAAGGGGGTTAGGGCTAGGAAAAGGGTGACAAAAGGTATAAAATGACTAGAAGAGTGTGCAATAGAGAATAAAAAACTTAGGGATAAGATTGTTTAGGACACAAGTGTGTAGATAACAAGTGACAAAATGGACAATAATCTTCTGAATCACCAATAGTCTACCCACCCCTTTATCAGTGCATCTCTTAAGGCATGCACTATAAAAGATTGAGAATAAATGGGTTCTTACAAGATAAAAAGTGTTAGTAAGTGATAAAATTTTGAAAATATTTTATTTATACATATGCCCCACTTAAAGCTCATAACGTGTCACGTGAGGGAAACATGGGACGGTGCTTCAGGAATAGAACATGATTACACATAATGTTGATGCTAAGTAAAATGTAGTAAGGAGAAAATAAGATAAATGAAATTACATAATTGAAAAAAACATACCTTTACTTACCTTAGTGTTGTAGATAAAGAAGTACATTGTAAAAAAAGTGAAGGCATCCAATATGAAGAACATTAGGTGAACCTATAGATATTAGTGCAAAAACTAGCCAAAAATCAAAATTTTTGGAAGATAGGCATATAGTAGTGGAAAATATTCTCTACATCATCATGATTCTAGAACATTTTATGGTTAAAAAAATGGGTTAGTAAAAACAAAGATATAGGCAAAATAAGGAATCTGATGAAAAATATTTGAAAGATAGAAAATTGTGAATAGTAAGTTTAAATAGGGTGAAAGGAAAGTCATTTATTATTATTTACTTATGAGTGAGAGAAAAAGAGCTCTGAAAGACTAAATAAGCTAGGATGGCAAGGAGATGATAGTCAAGATGAGAGGGACTCCCACCAATCATAACAAGTGTAACATAGGTAGGCAACTGAGAATCTCAAACTTGTTTTTGAAATTTTAATTGATTTTTAGGTGTTTTATAGAAATTTGTAATTTAGATCAATTATAAGAACTAAAAAGAACCCCCAAAAAATTGATAAAGGTATTAAAAACCAAATAGGGAAATGGATTTGAAGGGATCAGAGTAATAACTACTAGAAGGCATTTATTACTAGAAATGAAAGGGGTCGATAGGTAGAAATAAATAGGTCAACCTAGTCGACCTAGTGGGTTGAAATTTTGCTAAATCCATATTGCCAACCTAGTAGGTATGTGTTGAGTTTGTTTATTTTCTAGACTGGCAATTTAGTACATGACTACCAATCTAGTAGAAAAATCCACTCTAAAGACTTAGTACTAATGGGGCAAAATTAAAGGGTTGACTTAGTTTATTAAGTCAACTCAGTCAAAATGAATAAATTTTGGTCAACCTAGTGTTTGATTAGGTGACCAAAATAGTACAAAAATGCATGAAATAGGCTAAAAGAGTGATAAAAAAGCCTAGAATGGCTGATTGAAGGTTAAAAGGGCCTATCAGGCTAAAAATGGGTTGAATTGATTAAAAATGGATAGATTAAAGTAAATTAGGTTTATTTTTGTTAAAATTTTAAAAAAATATATTTTGATTATAAATGACATAGAGGATCCAATACATCTTTTATTGTTTATGGTTGTAGGGGCATCCAAGATTTTGGCACTTGGTGGATGTGGTATGGATCTTAGACCTATTGGAATGATTTGTCGATTGAGGATCAAGTGAGATCTGTTACATTAGGTATAGGAGGGATTGTAGATATTTTTCAGATCCCACTATGTTTGGATTTGATAATCATGTTCTTGGGAGCCTAGTAATGATTGAATAATATGTTTAGATGGGAGATGGATGGGGATATCATTGAGGTGGGTATTACCCTAAAGGATGTCCATGCTTCCCTAAGAATACCAATAAGAGGTATGAGTATGGTCACAAGAGTACTAGATGGATAGGAAGAGAAATGTTCCTTAGCCATATGGGTGATGGGCTTAGAGAGGATGTATCTCAAGCTGAAAATTAACCTATTTGACATTTATACCTCTAAAATTTTGGATATTGAGAAGGTGGTTATAGGACTTATGATAGCATAGGTGTGGTGTCACAAGTCAGATGACAAGGTACCATTATATTTGATAGCCTTATGACAAATTATATTGGAATATGGGGTTTTGTATGATTTAGGTTCTATAATTTGGGTACAACTTATGCATGACATGTATTGGATGCTATCTAGAGGGAAGAAGTATATGTGCCTATTATCTTGATGAGTTCATGGATATATGAGAGGTTCCCTATGTATTTCCCAATTGGGCTACCCCATGTGGTCAATGATCAGTTACCTCAGGTACAAAGGTGGTAATAAGATCAGGTAGTATAAGATGTGCCCCACATGATAGTATTGTAAATAGTTAGGAAAGTAGATATTATGTGGTATCCTTATGGTCACATTGTTATGGTATGGCTGAGCTAGGAGATAATGGCACCAATATTGACATAGACATCAATTATCAGCCATTATACTTAGTGGATAGAGCTACATCTAGTGGTACATATACCAAGATAAATGGGACTCCCTCACCCAATGATGCTGATAGTGGTTCTCAAATTTTGGGCCAAACATGTGAGAGGGTCAAGGGGGACCGGAAGATCGAGCCACTAGTTGATAGGCCAATAATAAAATCATGGTGTGAGAGATCATGGACTGGTCAAGCACAATAAGCAACAAATAGAGAGGATATGGATGTGAATGCAGGAATGCTAGAGGTACCAATACCATGACCAAATCAAGAGGGGTAGTAAACACCTAAATCACACCATTGATGGAGGCATCGATAGTAGGAGAAAGTAGAGATAGTGGTCATCTTAGATGACCCATCAGGTGGGTTAAGATAGAGTTGGGTGATAGAGGTACCACTCAGGCATAGCTTGAGATGGGTATGAGTGATGACCATAGGATTTCCTCTTGGGAGATGACCTATAGATGAGGTAATTAAAGGACTCATTGATGGGGAGACCATGCTTGATGATTGCATAAATGATGAGATGGTAGTAGGAGACACACAAACATGTAATATATGATTTTGAAAGTTACTTAAGTTATTTGAGATAGATTATAAATAAATAGATTTTGAGATATATGAGTGATCTAATAGATATCTAGTTTGATTTTTGTATATTTGATAGAAGAGGAGACCAGATGGGGATCTTGAGTGATGGGATCACTCCATGAGATCTTTGATGAGGCATTGGTACCCTATGATCTAGTGACACTGGAGGATCCTGCAATAGAGTCTACTCGAGGGAGCTAGTTTAGACTAGTAGGAACTACAACAAGGCAAGTACAAGCATGTAGGGAGGAGCCACAACCACCAATAGGGTTGGGAGTGGGAGATGCATAGGTATGGTAGGCCTTAGATTAATAGAGAGCTGTACATATTTCTACCATAACCCAACTATCATAGGTACATGCCTAGCTAGCAAAGATACATGCCCAAGTGGCCAATCTATAGAGATAAGTGACAGGTCTAAGATCTTAGACAACCTCTTTATAGTATACTATTTAGAGGGGATAGTCTGATGCATCTATGGGTAGTGTAGCTAGGCCATGAGATAGACAAGATATACGTCAGTCATAGAGCTAGGATGATGTATATTATTTTTACTTTGTATTGAAAACACATTATATATATATATATATCTCATTTTGGTAGTTATATGTTGATTTTATGTGTTTTTATTATGGTTTTGGTTGTGGATGCTTGAATATATTTATTTCTATCACATGTATTTTAGCTATTTTTGTATATGCTATAGGAAATATATGAGTTGTGGTTTCTTTTCTAGTATTATTTAGGACACATGCATGGTTAAAAAGAAATAATCAAAAGAGATTTGGCTAAGTATAATCAATAAAAATCAAAATGTAATTCACATTATTTCATGTTGGGAGATGTTTAATAAAAAGAAAATGAATAAGTATAAATAATTAAAGGGGTGGTAAAATAATATGTAAAAAAGTTTGTTTTAAAACCATGAAAAGGATTGGCACCAAATTAAAACAAGTAAAATCACACTAAGTCACTTTGGGAAGTATGAAGTTAATGTAATAAAATGGAAAAGTATGTGAAAGGACAAATGGTATAAAAAAAAAAATTAAGTCAATTAATCATACTAAATCATGTTGGGAAGTATAAAAGAGAAACAAAATTGGCAAAATTTGGTCTTAAATTTATCACACTAATTGAATTTGGGAAGTATGAAAATTGAAGAAATGGTTGGATTATTACATGAAATCAGAAAATAAGAAGATACAAGTGAAATAATAATAAAGTAAGCATAAAACATACTAAATAAATATGGGAAGCATGTAAATGATGTGTAACTTCATAATCAATTGCATCTTATCTCATATTTGACACATGTAATTTTGTTGTGACTTGGATTGTTGGAAAATCTTGTGAGGAAGGTTAGGTCCTATGCAAGGTCTTTCATTGCAAATCACAAAGGGAACACTAATGAGGTGAAAATAAATTTGAAAATTTGGTAATAATAGGATTTTGGTAATAAGATTGTGAAATTATGGTAATTTATGAGGAAGGCCATGTCCTATCCATGATCTTACAATGCAACTCACAAATGGAATCCCTATGGGAGTGATAAGTGAATAAAACAATATTTCTCAAGAGGAAATATGAGGAATATTGGGTGTGAAAGAAAAAATGTAAAAATAATAAGTTAGGCATCCTATGAGGAGACCGTATGAGATGGAAGGCATACTAAAGACATGAGAAGACACTAAGTGAATAATAAAAATTAATGTACAAAGGAAACTTGTTCACTATAAGCACAAATTTATGTAGGAAAATAAGTGTGATACTAAGATCAAATCATGAAGGTAGATTGGTAAAATAAAATTAAAATGGACCTACCATCTCATAACTTGTTCCCCATTTCTCAGGACCCCTTATAGATCTGTCGATTGACTGCAAAGATTGGGTTCTTGTGTGAGAATATAGGTAGTACTAAAAGATTATATTTTGATTCTCCTTTTGTAATCTACCTGCCTAGCACACCCCAAAAGACCTTGGATCTATTGTGAGGCCAAATGTGGAATTTGAGATTTGATTATAAGAAGGAGACGTGCTTTGAATCACATCTATTAGTATGATTTAACTTTTAAGAAGTTTGAATGTTTTTACCTTTTGTATCATTGCCTCTTATTAAATGATTTGGATTTTGAATGTTTTTAAGGCTATTTTAATATTTCTCCTTCATACAAACTTGAAATAACCAATCATGAGAGATAGAGTGATACACATGAATGAGATATACACTTAGTCTTAAGGAAGCTAAGTGACCAAAGACAAGATTGACTAGAACACTTAGGATTAACAACGAGCCAACATGTTATCTCAAGTCTCAACCATGTATATTCTTAGTTTTTGAAAAGAGAATAAAGGAAATAAAGGAGATCCAAAGTGGACCGATGAAAGGAGATTATAATGAGAGTAATTATTTGCTAACTAATCACTTGGTAGAGAAGGAATTACTAAAGGGAACAAGAATTGTATAACCAAGTCACAATGACAATTAGCTATGTATATAGAGATAAGAAATTAAACAATCATGAAAAGATAACAAGGGAGTTTTTAAGAAAAAAAATAAAGAAAAAAAATAAAGCAATGATAAAGAAGACATCCATAGGTTAACATAAATGACATTATAAGTAGTATAGAGCGTGAAATTAAAGTCACTATATAAGATCAATAAGAATTTTATAGAATGTCAAATGACATAAAAAATAGATGAAGATAAGAGTGGAGCACATGTCTAATCCAAAATGAAAATTTTAGAATACTGTAGATGATTTTTGAGCTCAATATGGATTTAACAAAGTAAATTCAAACCCAAAGATCAAACTACTAGTTAAAGTGATAGAGTCATTAGAATCATAATGTAATAGGAGAGTAAACATTAAATATAACATTATAAAATCCTAAGCCAAATTATATACACCATGATTAAAGGGAGTAAAAGACAAAGAGGATAGGGATTACCTTGACTCAACTTTTTGACATGGATGCTTGATCAAGGATGATGGATGCTTGATTATGAACTCCTAAGATTATTGATTAGTTTGACATGAATTTGTTATGAAGCTTGGATATGGCCTACCATGGAGGAGAGGAGTTATTTAAATATATTTCTTAGGAAGGGATCAATGGTGTATATTCAAATTTGGTTTTGTGGAGATCAAGGGTTGAGTATTATCCAAGGAATTTAAAATTCCTTAGAAGCCTATAGATTTAGAGGCTTCTAGAGAGGAGGGGTTAGAATAGGGAAGGATATAAATATGAAGGGTTATAAAATACTTATTAGGGACTAATGGTGATTATAATGAGGTTGGATAAGGATTAGGTAGGGATTAGAGACTAGGGGTGTAGGATAACTTAGGAATAGGCTAGTAGGTGGGCCATTGGGAATTTAAAATTCCCAAATAATAGGTAAATGGGATTAGATTATAACAATGGTGTTTTAAAACAATAATGAGGGAGTTGGATTAGACTAAAGATAATGAATGAAGAATTATTGAAGGGGGAAATTAGATAAATGAACTAGGAATAGGGGATAAATTAGTAGGATAAATTAGAATACATGAGATGAGTAGAATTAGTGTAAACTAATAAGAGTATTAATGACAATAATTTAAGTGAGAAAATTTAGATGCAAAAATTTTGCCCCTATTTTAAAGGGCATTACGAGTGAATTGAATTGAAAAGAGTAATGGTCTATCAAAGAAAAACCATGTCATAGATGAATGTTAGTAGATGATATTAAGGGATATGATGCCTCCTCAGGGGACATGAGGGGAAGAATGAGATGGATGGCCAATCAAAATAATAAATGATGTGTGGGATGATATTAATATTAGAGGGGATGGGATGTGAGATGTGAGATAGAGAAGATAATTTTGACTTAAGTAATGAGCTACACATTGATGATGCCCTTGGCAAAGACACATGCATAGGGAGTAAAGATGATGGGGGTTATGGTTGATGACACATCTCAAGGGGGAATAAATAATAACATGATGATGATAAGATTAAAGGGATGTAGGATTTAGACATATCCCCAACAAAGATGCATGCAAGGGAGAGATATAGGCTAGGATAAGATGATGATTTGATAAGATTATTGATGGGTGTAAATCAAAGTTAAATCAATAAATATAATATAGGTGATGATAGAGAAGAATGATAGAGTTATGTGAACAAAAGACTACATTGCATCAAATCAATGAGTCATAATGTGATGATTCCCCTAATAAGGACATATGAAAGGAAGTAATAATCAATTAGTGATTGATGGAAGAGAAGATGGATGTGATGATTTTTTAATGCCCACTCGATAGGTGTAGATGATTGATGGAAAATATTAAGGAGATGATGATGGTGATTTATCAATAGATTGAATGATTATATCTCAAGGATTTGACTAATTGAGGACTAGAGGATGATGATAAATGAGAGAGATAATGTCTGAGCAATTCTTAGGCACTAAAAAGTGGCCAAATGATGTTTACATAGTATAAAAAGACCTCAAAACAATGTATTTATAATAAGGAGATGCTGATTATGATGATGATGATGATTAATAATTAGAAAGTGATGATGATGAGGATGATTAAACTTGTTAGTTATTGAAGGATATGATTCAGATGATGAGATGAAGATGATATGGATAGAATATGGGATGTTAGTTGGATGAGTCAAGAGGATTAGATTAACGATGGGAATAAGGATGATTAGATGAATGATGAGGGTGGAGGTGATCAATCCATCATAGCTATCAAAAGTCTTATCATAGTCTAAGCAATCCATTAAATATGACACTCAACACTATGCCTAATGATATAAGCATGAATAAGAGGACATTATGCCAAAGTGCATGGGCCAAAAGGTAAACTCTACATCATTGAGGGCACCTATAAACATTATGAGAGCTTTGGTAACCTCTAGAATCCCTATTCATTACCCAATAGATAAAAATACATGATGAAAATAAAACATAAGACAAACAAGATATACACATGATAAAAGACAAAAATAAGACAAATAGAACAAATAAGTAACACACATGATTATCTACATGCAGTGTCCCAATGTCTTGTCTAATGATTAGATGAGTGATGGGGAAATAGGATAGATGATCATGATGTGATGGTGGATTTAGGATATAATTTAATTTAGATATCATAATCATGATTAGGATTAGGATGAGGATAAGGACTTGGATGAGGATATGGATGAGATGTTTCCCCTAGTTGCGGATAGAAGGATGGAGGATGGGAGAAGGTCTTTGAATACTAATTTGGTCTTGAAATAAAATCAAAAAGTGGTCAAAGAAGGTGATTTAGAAAATTGATGACCAAGGATTACCAACAAACAATGCCATTCAAGAGTTCAATCTAGCAAGGAGACTAGGAGATAATGGGATCAAATACCTTTCATACTAGTAAAATAGTGATTAGATGGGTGCTAGGTATGAAGAGGCAATGATAAAATAGTGATGGGATCAAGTACCTTCCATACTATAAAAGAGGTGATGTGATGGGTGGTAGTTTTGAAGAGGCATTGATAAGGAAATGATAGGTGCCAGATTAAATTCTTTTATAAAGTCATGTGTCCCAATAATACTGAGGCCAACGATGAGATTGAAGATATGAAGGGATGACTGATCACTATGATTAGATTTTAAGACTAAATGTTGTACCCAAGGATGATGGATGGGAAGATAGACAAATGACATAGATATGGATATTATATAGTATTGAGATAGATGTGACTAGGGGATTCAGGATAAGATAATACATCATAGACAATTTTTTGCTTTTTCAAGTTTTATGATTTTTAGGGGTTTTTTGACATATGTGAATTTTTAGGGATTTTTTGGAATATGTATGTACACTATCAAAGGGGTTACTATAAAAAGGAATACTAAGCCTAGAAATCAAGATGAAAATGGATGGAATGATGGATGAGTGACAAAAGGATGAGGATGATGTTGACCAAGGAAGAATAGACTAGGGATTTCTAATGAACAGATGGGGAAGGAACCATATGTTCAGTTGTTCAAATATCCATTGGAGGATATGACAAGATGATTTGAGAGAATGTATCAAGACACCTTTAAATTTATTATGAAGGTCAAGACTATAAATGAATGAGAGGTGGATATGATGGCAGATGATGGGAAAATAACAATGGATTAAAGGATAAAATGATAGATGGATGACATGGAGGGGATTAACAAGGGATGGGAAATGAATGGATTTTCCCGCAAGTTTTAAAGTAAAATGTGGACAATATATATTTTACCATGACACCAAAAACCAATTTTCATCATGGTACTTGCCTGAGGCACCAGAATACTAGTTTTCACCATTGGATGAATGATTTTTTTTACTATAATTGGGCATCTTGATTTATTAGAGAAGGCAAGATGCAATATGTTGGAATCGTTATGATCTTTAACTGATGCCTATTCTATATATGTGATGCTACAATTATGTTGTTGTTACTGGAGATATTAATTTTTTGGTGGCCTTCATTGGCATTTGATGGAAACCCCTCCAGATATCTAAATAAGGTGTCTTCATTTCCCCTAGGAGAGACAATGCTACTTAGGGAGGTGATGTGAGGTAATGATTCAATTATATATTGATTTTGGTGGATTATAGGATCAAGATAATATGGTATAATGGGTGATGGTGGATAAGGAATAATATGAATGATAGGATCATGATAAGACAGGGTGATGGGCGATGGAGGATTAGGACTAGCAATTGCATATATCATTGGAGATGTGGGACATGCTTGATTTTATTGGTACCAATTTATAAAATATTGAAGGAGATCCATGACACTTTGAATTTATGATTCATCTTTGATCTGATCACTTGATGGATGATTGGCTATGCTTTTGACATTATTTGGATTTTGATTACCCCTTAGTGCCTGATTTTAGGCTTTACTAGTGGAGATCTATTTTTAACTTGATAAATGGTGATTTTGACTTTGAAATTCCTCTAATGCCTACTATAGGGCTTCACTAGGGTAAGACATTTTTTGATTTGGCTAATTATTTTATTCTTCTTGATTTTGATTGATAGGATCAAATATGACTTGATCATGATTTATGACTTTAGGAATATGGTCTTAGACCTTTGTATTTGTGGCCCATATTCTATTGATCAAGAAAGGGTCCAAAAATGTATGTTACTATTCATTCTTATGAAGGGAGGTGATTAAATGATCATCAATGGTAAGAAAAGGGTATTTGATGGATGAAGGTAGTGGAGATGGTATGATGAGGTCAATGAATGGTGATGGGGAAGCATGGTCCTCATACAGGTTCCTAAGAGACCTCATTTCATCATTGGAGAAAATATCCTCAAGATCAGTAAAAGGATCACCAAGACTAGCTATAGTATATGCATCCAACATAGGATCATATTCATTATAAACATATTTGGTATATAAAGATTGCAAGAAATTTTTATGACTTCATGATCCTGATTGAAATCCAAAGGTGTGCTTGGTAATGGATGGGAGGTATCTTCAATAATATAGGCATTATCAACACCTACTACAATGTCAATGGGGGATGATGTTTATAATGAGGAAGTTTATTTAGATATTGGCATCATATATAATCTTGATGCAGATAAGACTTGTGTTAGCTCTAGTGATGACTCTAATATATGAGATGCACAACTACTAGTAGAGGATTCATTGTTCACAATTGATCTCTCATCAAGGTTTTTTTGATATGGTGGATGAGGAGAAGAGGATGGAGGAGTGATGAATTTGACAAAGAGAGGGCCCTAGAAGGATTTATGAGAGATGGGAGCACTAGGCTCATGGGGAATATAATCAATTATGATGGAAGATTTGGGTGCGGTGTCTTGACCTAGGATTAGAAGGGGAAGGGATTGATAATGACGGGGAATAGAATCTTTACATTCCTCTTATTGTTTGCCTATGGATATAGATTCATCTGGTTCATCCTTGATTATTATATCACCACAGTTGATGAGGTCTTAGACAAAATCTTGGAAAGGTTAACATTGATTAATAATATGCCCCAAAATTTGGTGATATGTATAATATTGATTAACATTATACCAAGAGGGCTTAGTCTTAGTGGGATAAAAATGTCAGATAGGTAGATAAATCATCATGTTAGCAGTGATAAATTATTTGAAAAGGGCTTCCAATGACATAGGCAAAGGGGTATAGGGACCCATTTCATTGTGTGACTTAGATGTGGAATCATTGGATTTTAAATTAGATGATTATTGACATGACTGAATGGATGGAATGGTATTATTTGAGGTGGCCAAGATTGGATTCCATTTGCTAGTATGGGAATGGGCAGTGGATGGTTTATAGCTAGTGGGTGGAGGATTGGTATGAGACTCACATGAAGGGGATTGGATGGGAGGTGAAATGAGTTGAATGGGATAAATACCATTGGGAAGTGGGATACCATTCATAATAAGTCATGAGAGGATCTCATCCTTGTTAGAAACTATGTACTGGTCTATTAAAGCAAGGTCTAACTCCATGGTGATGGATGATGAAAAGGGATGATGAAAATAGGTCTCTCAAACAAAATAAGGTCTAATGATAAAGATAATATGATTAGATGATAATGGATAGATGGATATTAGGATCAAACTTCAAAATTATAGTATAATAAGTGCTAACAAGCTATCAATAATGTCTAGTTGCTAAGCTAGCAAAAATATTAGAGATTTGATGGGTGCCTAGACTCAAACTAGAAAGGTGATGCATGATGGGTGCTAGTTATGAATAAGTAATATGATGGACTATAGATGATTAGATTGATGATTGAAGGGTTTGATAAATTGAGACTAAAAAAGTGATAAGATGCTAGCAAAATACCGACTAGGGTATGAGATCTAACCAATAGGATGGGTGATAGTAGATTAGGATGATATAAATATATGCCTTGGAATAATTTTCTCAAGGGGGGATGAGATATGGGTATGTGATAAAGGTGATAAAGATAAGGTGATTAAGACAATAGATAAATATATGTAGGTAATGATGAAATGATAAAAGGGTAAGATGAATGAGATGGGGATGGTTTAGACATGTATGTGACCTAAAGAGCCAACTAAGATAAGATAGGATGAGATTAGACTAGATGGGTGATGAGGATAAGGTGATGATAAAGGATAGGTTGTAGATAGAGTGGACTTGATGCAGATGATGAGATGTGATTATAATATGTGATGGATGACTAGATATGACTAGAAGGATGTATAAGAGAACTGATTATATACAAAGGGGATGATGATAAGGATGTTCAAGATGAAGGGATATATATAATTTGATGTCTAGGATATACGAGTGATGGGGTGATGATCAATGGGGGGTGGATATGGTTAGACTAGGATGAGAGTAAGACAAAAGGATAATATGTTTAAGATGATGTCTAGGAAGTACAAGATGATATATTGGTGATGGGGGTGTGAATAATGATGAGTGATGCTAATTATAAGAGGGAATAAAAAGATGTACAAGAGAACAATGATATGTACAAGAAGGTAAGACAAGGATATACAAGATGATGATTGTAATATGTAGGTGATGAGGGATGATCAGTGATGAGTGGAGATGGTTATACTGGGAGGGGATGAAGACAAGGTCAAGACAAGTGATGGGGTAGGTATTTGGGATAAGATGTGGATGATGAGAAAATATGTGATTACAATAGGGTAGGGTTATGACCAATGATGAGTGAGACTAGGATATGATGTGAATAGAAGTATGCACAAAGTATGTACAAGAGGGTGATAATATAAGAATATACAATATAATGGTAGGAATGAGACAAGTGACTAGGAATGATGATAGTGGATGTAGTGATACCAGGCAAAAATTAAGATAAGATGGTGATGGGAGATAGTATGGGACGTATAAGAGATAATATATATAATGGGGTGATGACTAAGATATACAAGATGATATGTATAAATGGATGATAGGTTGTACAAGATGATAGAATGATGAGGTAAGAATGTACATGATAAGATATGCAAAATACTAGATAGGTGTGTAGGTTTGGGTGAAGGCTGAATCAGCTCACAAACAACACTAGTTAACACGACATACACCCAATCAAGAAAATCACAAAACCTTTAAGTATTAAACTTAAAGGTGTGTAACCCAATACTTGCACCATCTAAAAACTTCTCTGGTGAGGCTGTAGGCCGATGACCTATTATGAAATTGACCAAACCCTCTTGACCTCATTTATACATGATGGCTACTTAGGAGCTAATATTGGCTCCCACAGTGAGGCACCTGTCATGGCTAAAGGATACTATGTTAGGTTTGCACAAGGCTCTCTTAGTGCATCCCCTATATATGTGAATGTATATTGTGGGCCGATTTTGTATATAATGTTGTTTGATTACCTTGCGTATTGGAGCTTAACCACCCTTCACTCCATATAACCCTTCACGGGGAATTATACTTAAGCATGTAATGATAACTCTCCTAATTTTTAGACTCCATCAGAACATGGAGTTTGGACTAGTGCATGGTGGTAAAATCCATGATCACTAGCCCTCTAGAAAAAGAAAAGTTGAATAAGGTTTATAGGTAATTTTTGATCCTCTAAAAATCACCATAAGGATGCAAGGGGGAGAGCATACACCTTCCATAGCCCTTAGGATACAAATAGGCAATCAAAATGATTAATTTACTGATTAAGATTAAGATGTGGTTATTTTTACAAGATGAAAGAAAATAATATACAAGACAAAGAGATATATACAAGACAATGATATATATATATATATATATATATAAGGAAAAGTGATTAAATGATTAAAAAAATGATTTTTAAAGTGCCCAAAATATTCTTTGATAGGCAGCCTGCAAGTACATGGGTTAGTAGTTTAATGAGAGCAATTAAAAGAGGGGTCCTACAACATAAGGGTTCATAGTTTTGATAAATCACTCTTGAGGGGTAACCTATAAAACAAAACATTATACCCAAAATATGACCTGAAAAAAGATGATTTTAGTAAGACAAAATAACCCCTATAAGAAAAAAGATGTTAGTCAAATGTGCCTTAATAAAATACCTTAAAAAAATTACAATTTGGATCTATAATTTCTTTGGGGTGAATGGAACATGACACGGGGGTCTGGGGGTGGCATCCCTTAATGGGTTTAAGGGGTAGTGCCCCTTGTAGGGTTAAGGGGCAGATCCCCTTACGAGGTTTGGGTATAGTACCCTTGGTGC
Organism: Torreya grandis; assembly: GCA_037957365.1. Lineage (NCBI taxonomy): Eukaryota > Viridiplantae > Streptophyta > Pinopsida > Cupressales > Taxaceae > Torreya > Torreya grandis. Next base: position 2,862,180 of record JARHVA010001802.1, read on the forward strand.
ACTCCCTATCACAATATAGGATGGGGACAAGGGGCATATCCCTCGATGCTAAAGGTAATTTTGGCCTTGCAGTTGGACTGAAATGACTTAAAATTTATCAAAAATAATTCTAAAAAATGCACTCAAAAGGATAATTTTGAAGGCTAAAAATGAATGTAAAATTACAATTACACAGGTCAATATCGCAACCAAAAACTATGAAATTATAACTCTAAAGCAAAAACATAGATCATGAGTTGCAATTTTGTACTAGTTAGCCTAACCATGATGGTCAACTACAAAACCATGACTATTTAGACAAAAATGTGACTTAAAATGATAAAATTTCTATTAGATATAAAATGAGAGTTGAAATTTTGTTATAAACTAAAAACCCTCTAGATTTTGATATTTGACAGAAATAGATGATTTATGCAAGTGATAGATTATTTAAATTCTAAAAAAATGTCTATTTATAGTTGATTATAATATATTTTTAGCTGATTAGGATCCATAAAATTTTTAAAACATCCTCTCAAGTCTTTACCAAAATAACTTAAAAATTTTGATTAATAAAAAAATATGCTAATTAGATGTCTGCCTTATAGAATTTAGTGACAACTATCAATAGACAAGATTAGTTCAAAATGAAAAAAATAGCATAACTAGAGTAAAAGTGTAAAATCACTTTTGGGCTTACAATACGACGATTCCATAGATCAATGTCATGATTTTGAAGATTTCATGATCTAAAACTTTGTAATAAGAGGGGAAAAGGTTAAGGCTTATGTTTTTTTTTCTTTGGATGATCTTTTTTGCCCTTGCCTTTTCTCTTGTTGAACCTGCCAACCACACATCAAGATTTATAGAGACAAAAATTTGTTATGATAATGTGGTTAGCCTAAAATGAAAACTGTTTGGATGGAAAGATAAAAATATGTTATACACTTGACTATGTGATAATGAGCCTCTTATAGACAAACATTGTCAAAATAAGAACATGTAGGGTAGAAGATAATGAAAAACTTGCAAAACCATAAGTCAATAGTGGAAAAAATGACTTTTAGGGAAAAACCATGATTCACAAAGTAACAATTTTGTGATAAATCTAAAAATAGATCACTAGTAGTTAGATAAAATCACTATTTGTTAGACAGAATTATGACTCTCTATACAAAGTCACAACTCATGAGTTATAGTATTTTCATAAGGCTAAAACTTGTCATGGTCAGGGAAATGGTTACTGGTCACGTCTGATGGTTAAAATAAAATTTCCACTTATAGGATAAAACCACGATTACAAAGTCAATAATACTAGTGCAATGTCATAGACTCCACCTGTGTAAATAACATTTCCAAAATTTTAGGATTTTTCTTGACTGATTAGACCTATAGGCTATCATAAAAAATCCTTGGATGAAAAATTATTAGATTAGGAGGGATTAGTTCTACCGTGGTCACCAAAATGTGGATAATTTTTGAGCTCTATGTGGATTTAACAATGCAAATTCAAACCCAAAGATCAAACTACTAGTTAAAGTGATAGAGCCATTAGAATCATAATTCAATAGGTGAATAAACATTCAAACTAACATTATAAAATCTTAAATATAAATTCTCTACACCATGATTAAATGGAATAAAAGACAAAGAGGATTGGGATTATCTGGACTCAAAGTTTTGACATGGATGCTTGATCAAGGATGATGGATGCTTGATTATGAACTCGTAAGATTGTTGATTGGTTTGACATGAATTTGTTATGAAGCTTGGAGATGGCCTTCCATGGAGGAGAGGAGTTATTTAAATATATTTTGGAGGGAGAGATCAATGGTGGATATTCAAAATTGGTTTTTGGGAGACCAAGGGTTGAGAATTATCTAAGGAATTTAAAATTCCTTGGAAGCCTCTAGATTTAGAGGCTTCTAGAGAGGAGGGGTTATAATAGGGAAGTTTCTAGATTTTGAGGGTTTTAGAATCCTTTTTAGGGACTAATGGTGATTATAATGAGGTTAGATAGGGATTAGGTAGGTATTAGGGACTAGGGGTGTAGGATAGCCTATGAGCAGGCTAATAAGTGGGCTATTAGGAATTTAAAATTCCCAAATAATAGGTAAATAGGATTAGACTATGATAATGGAATTTTAGAAGAATTAATGAGGTAGTGGGATTAGACTAAGGATAGTGAATGAATAGTTATTGAAGGGGGTTATTAAATAAATGGACTAGGAAGAGGGGATAAATTAGTAGGATAAATTAAAATAAATGAGATGAGCAGAATTAGTGTTGACTAATAGGAGTATTAGTGACAATAATGTAAGAGAGTGAATTTAGATGCATAAAAAAACCATGTATGTGTTCATAAGTACCAATAAATTTTCCCACACATATTATCCAACAAATTTGATAAGTGTCTTTGAAGTTGGATGCGAACTACAACAAATGTCTCATCTATCTTTAAAAATAATGGGGAAAATACTTCACGTCTAATCTCCTCAATAGAAAAGGTAGGAATGCTTGATGGATTATGTTGAGGAGAGATATAAATTAAGGGATGACTATAAGAATGAATGGGAGTGATATCTTAGGAGATGAAGGGATCACTGGAGGAGAAGGATCCATAGGTGAGGGACTCATAAGTGGAGAAGGATCCATAAGTGAGGGAAGGTCCTTGGGTGAAGGATTCATGGGAGGTGAAAAAGGGACCATAGTAGGGGATGAAACCATAGGAGGTGGAACCATGGGATAATAAAGGGGAGCATTATTGTAGTAACAACCTATGAGAGGAATGGTAAAAGGTGTGGGAATAGTCAAAACATGATCTTTAAGGTGCTACTGAAGGATATGATAACGATTGGTATGATGGGTTCCATATTAGTACCAAAGACACTACACCTCTCCATACTTAGGAATATAATTAGGAAGTACTTTTGGGGGAGGTATGGCCTTATTTGAGGACTGAGGAGTAGAAGGATGTAAAGTGTAAATAAATTGTCACAGCTTACGACAATACATGGAGGAATGATTATTTATGCCATAGAAGCAACATATACACCTATGATAAGGCTTTGTAGAGGTACTCATAGGAGGAAGTGTAACAGAAGTATAAGGAGTTTGGGAAGGCTTGTCAACCCATTTAGTGGGAAAAAAATCGTTTTGTGGTAAAGGAAGCAAACCATCACAAAGAGAGGGTGGTGGTGGTGAAGGGACTATACTATGTGCAATAGAAGGAGCGATAGAATTAGAAATAGGGATAGACTCAACTAAAATAGGTGAAAAAATGGGCTTTGAAGTGGGCTCTACTAAGGGAGGGATAGGGTATACATAAGGTCTAAGGAGAGTTATATGCATCTCAAGGATAAGTAGGCTATAGGGGTCTTGGTACCTAGAAAAGTGATAGGGTCCAATCATAACATGATCTATAAGCATACTCCTATTAGGTTATTTAGAAACTAAAGGTGTTCACACCATCTATACCCTATGATAAATATAAAAAAATATAAAATTAGGAACTATATACAATGGAATATGGGAAGATATACTAAAAGACTGAAGTAAAGAGGAGAGAGAATGATTAATCTCAACATCATAGGCCTAAACATGACTACCTAATAATGGATCATCTAAGGTATAACCATCATCGTAATCAACTATATGAATATCAATGATGCAAGTAAGGATGACATATTAATCTGATGAAGTGTGATGAATGGAATGCTGAGTCTTAGTTAGACAATGGGGATGTCATCACAAGGTGGTTTGTAATAATGAGGTTATAAAGAAGTAAGAAGTTGAGAGATGAGATGAGGTGAGAGATTAGAAGTTTTAATCTTTAGATCAATCTCATTAGGCTCATAATCATCAAAATATAGGAGGTTAGGGGGAATATTCCCAATTATTTTAGGATGACCATTGTAACCTCGATTAGAATTGATAAGAAATTTGAATAATTGAGACTCATGAAATGAAACACTAGGCAAAGGTTGAAGAGTAGGAATCTTGAAGACACCATGGTCTTGTAATTGCTCAAAATTTCAAGGATTAATGTCATCTTAAATCCTATAGATAGCTCCATTGTAAGGGAGTTTAATGTAGTGGAAGAAGCAATTGCTCTCATACGATGAGTCCATGGCCTTCCAATAATAATGCTATAAGATAGAGGAAAGTTAAATATCACTACCTTCACATTTATGATGATAGGTGGGATGATAATGGGAAGCCACACACAACCTAAAGGAGGCATTTACCTTCTATCATATCCTTGATATGTGTTGTGTGTGGATTTGAGATTGCATTTAGAATTTCTAAGGGTTTTGATAAAATCAAGAGAGACAACACAAGTGCCAAAACCCTTATCAATCAAGGTATGCTTGACTTAGATATCTCTAATTTAGATACTAATGAATAGAGGAGGATCATATAAATGAATCAAAATCTCATCAAGAATCATAGAAGCAATGGGAAATTTGAGGGAAAGATAAGTTTTCATTATTGTGTCAACATGGATGGACATCTAATTGTAATATGCTATCTTCAGATCTAGATAAGGTTGCTTCATATCCTATTAAGGGAGGACAAGGGATGTTAATTTAAAACAAAATTTGCATGAGATGGTTTTGATGATGTGGAGAGGTCCTCATAATCTCAAGAAATGGAATTTGGGATGGGAGATTAGTGAGTTCTATGATAGGATCCCACTCAACATAACCCATAAGAAGATTATTAGAAATAGGTGCACAATGTTGATGGAGGTCCTCAGAAGGAGGAGCTAAAGTAAATTATAATTTATGTTGATAAGAGGTAGAGGTTTTATAACAAGGTTGTAAATTATGTTGAGAAGTTGAAGTAGTTAGTGCAGGTTGGTTTTAAGAATTGTTAGAAGTGTTAATAAAAGCTTGATTCTCATTGGTGTTAGGTAAAGAAAATGGGGGGATGGTAGAAATAGAGTGGGAAGTGTTATAAAAGGGAAGAGTTAGAATTGGTTCATGAAAAGTTATAAGGTCATCTTTCCCCAACTCATTTAAGTGAGTTTTAGAAGAATCTTGGATAAAATGAAATGTGCAAGATAATGGAGGGGTGTAGATAGGTTGAGGATCAATGAAAGCAACCACCCTTCTCATATTAGTCATATTAACCACATTAAATTATGGAGTTAGGTAAATAAGACTATCAAAATTATTTGTGGAAGGAGTGGTCTTGTCTTGGTTATCTTGGTGGTTTGAAAGAGGGTTTTTATAGATGGCTAAATGAGTATTAGATTGATTCAAAGCTTAATATTTAGTATTTGTTTCATGGGATTTGAAAGCAATGTCCTAGGCTTATTGGAATTTTAGATGATAGAATCATGATCAAAATTAGGAAAAAGAAGAAAATCCATAGCCATATTATGAATTTGCCTACAAGTCTCATGAGAATTACCCCAACTAGTGTGAAACCAACAAAATTTGTTAAGATCATACCATGATTTAATAGGATGAGTGGGATCAAGTTATCATGGTAGAGGCAAATGTATATGTTTTATTAATTCAGATGAGGATAAAGGTTTGTGAAAATTTATGTTATTAGGTGAAGATAAATGAGGATTGATGAATTGTTGAGAAGGGGGAGCTAGTTTTGAAGGTTGGTTAGGAATGACAGCTTGAATAGTGTGAATGGTGTTATAAGAGTCTGTGACACTATCATTGGTAGCATGATGATTCTTGTTCTTAAGTAAGATAGGAAGACCCACATAAGGTTGGGGTGGATTAAATTGACACATAAGGAAATATTGACATTTTTCTTGGTCAATGGCCTCCTCCAAAGTACGTGGAGAGAGAGTGTGGAACTGATATTGTAACTTGGGAAAAAGAATCTTGGTAAAGAGATGGAAAAGGTTATCATCAACCATGTTATGGTCACATTTGTTGGAAAATATTTTCCACCTTTTAACAAAAGCTTGGGCAGTTTTATTTTTGAGTTTCTTACAATTGATAAAATGGGCCAAGGTATTTTCAGGAAGATCACTAGTTCGAAACTCTTGGACTAGAGAATTTACTAAATTTTTAAAGTAATATAATGAGTTTTAAGTTAGTTGTACCAATCTAAAACATCACCCATGAGAGTTTTGGCTAGTGGCTTGGTAGTGGAAAAGGTATTTAATTTGACCTAGTCTTTAAATAGATTTCCAAATGTTTTTAGATGAAGAGTAGGATCAGTTGATCCATTGTAAGAAATGGTAGGGGTGATACATCCTATAAAGATATTAGAAATTTGAGACGTAAGAGGTTAATTTTTAAGATGCTTAATTGTCTTGTTGACAAGAGGAGGTTGAGGGATGAGATTATCATGGGAATATCAAATAAGAAGTGGGAGAACATTTTGATTATGTATGCCCCATGACATCTATTGAGGGTGGGTTTGAAGATGGATAAGGTGGTTTTTCATTATTAACATTTGATTTTTATTATGAATTTGAAAAGTATTCATTTGATTAAGCATTTATAATAAAATTTGATGGGTTTGAGTTGCATTGTTGGAATTATTTGAAGCATTAGAATTGGAAGTAGTGGCTTGGGTACCACTATTGGTGTTGGTAAGAGCTTGAGAAGAGTTGTTAGAATGTGAGGCACTAGTGGCAAAACTTTATTTTGTATCAAAAGATGGAATCATGAAGAGATGATAAGAGGAAGTATTAGAAGCATGATTACCATGGGTTACAAACAATGCACTAGTGGAAGATTTGAGGAGAGTGGGTCTTGGTAGAGGCCCTCTAGATGTAGAACCTGCCATGTTAGTGGAGATACTAGGCATAGAGGTAGAATAATTCAAAGAAGAAGAAGTCATGGTATGAGAAGGGGTAAAAATAGAGGGAAGAGGATGAGAATCAAATAAGCTAGCATCCCTAAATCCATGTGAGAATGTGGGAGAAGGTGATTGAGGCTCTTCAGCTTGACCACTAATCATGAGATGGTAAATGGTAGAATGATCTTTTCCTCAATGTTGAGGAAATTTAGAGATAAAGAAGAGCATTTTAGGGGTATACTCTAATTTAGTTTGATCTTAAAGTGAGAAGATAGTATTATAAAGTGAAGAGGAATGAGGAGGGGTCCCATAGTTCATTGTGTGATTTGATATATGAACATTCTCATCTAGGAGAGGATCCCTAAGCTTCTTATGGGAAACCCTATGAGGGTTGGTAAGACTCATCATATCCATTAAATTTAACTTAGTGTTGTCTTCAAACAAGAAGTTCATGATGATGGAGAAGGACTAAATAAGGAAAAATTGATGCAAAATAAGGAAATAAGAAGTGAAAAAAAATTACATATAATAAATTGGGTCAACCTTGTACCAAAAAATGGGTTTTAAAAACTATATAGAGTCGACAGGGTCAACCTAGTACAAAAAATGGGAGCTAAAAAAGTGTACATAGTTGATAGGGTTAACCTAGTACTTGAAATAAGAGATGAAAAAGTGTACAGAGTTGATAGGGTCGACCTAGTACTATAGGCAAGGGAAAAATAGGTAGTCTATAAGACACTGTGTTGAGGAGAATGAATATGCATTGAAGCTAGAATTTTTTTGAAATTACTTCTGAAAGAGATGATGAAAAACATAAAATCAATTGGGTCAATGAGAATGATCCAATTGAGGCACACAACACAAAACCTTACACCAACATTAGACATTTCAAGTTTTTACAAGACAACATAAAATTGAGAAAAGAGTAAGTAGTCACCTTGGAAAGTAAAATCTAACTAAGTGGACATCCTAAATGTTTTTATATTATTAGAATACAATTTTAAGTGTGATAAGAAGTGTGGCTATAAGAAAGGAACTAGAAATAAATCTAAGGATAGTTTCAAGGTGTTTATGATGAAAAGGATATGTATTGGCAATGGTATTGGATTGGTATTGGGACTTACCCCTTCACTTTACACACCACAATGATAAGGGTATTGGGTACTTTACCAATATATACCATTAACCATGTGTTTATACTTGGATAGAAAACCAAGTTGGCTTCTCCCTTGGTGATGAAATCCAAGTAGGTAGGCCTTGGGTAGACATTTTTTAAAGTGCATTTTAAGATTTTGTGATTTGGTAGTGTGTGCATAAAAGAGAAAAATAGTGTAACTAAATATTACATTGAAAAACCACCTAATTAGACTATGTGATCTATTCTAAGCATGCAAGTAACAAGAAATGAAAGTGTGAGCTAATTAATAGCATATAAGTGTTAATTCCAACTTTTAAACATAGTACAATGTCATTTCAAATGATATTGTATGCAAAGATTATAGAATAGAGTCGATAGTGTTGCTACTGTACTATGGAAGCAAGGGTCTAAAAAATAACTATATCAATAATGTTAACATAATTTTATAGATAGAGAACTATGTTGATAAGGTCGACCTAATTGACTGTATAGGGGAAATTTTAAAGACTACAAACTATGAAAAAAAGAAATATAATAAATAATGGAAGTGACAAAGAAGGATAGAAATGAACCTTCTTGGGTTAAAGGATGTAAAGGAAAATGAGATTATTGTTGAAGTACCTTGATTTATACTTACAAATTTTGACAATTGGGTCGACCTGGTTCTACAATTCCTTATTTGTTAAATTTTTTTAAAATGTACTATGTTGATAGGGTTGACCTAGTATGTTTTTTGGAAGTTTATAAATGTACTATGTCGATAGGGTCGACCTAGTTGCCTGATCTAGAAGTCTAAAGTGTAATGTGTTGATAGAGTTGACCTAGTAGCTTATTCCTGATGAAAAACCTACATAAATAGAATAGAGTTGTATTGATGCATATATGTGTTAAACTTGCACATAGAAGTTAGAGCTATATCGACACTTTTGACCCAGTATCACAAACATAGAGAAATAAAATGATAAAATAATAAAAAATGTGAAAGAAAACTTGAAAGGGTTAGATTCACATCTGGTTCACTAGAATATATGCAATAAAAAATGTATCATTTCTATAAATCAATCCTAAGTGAAAGAAAATAGATCATACCATACACTTTCGATTGGGGATACATTAGATAATCAGGAACATGACCAATATGGGGATCTTCTAGACATGATTAGGGGATATATTATCATAATAAATAATTCTACGAAGGGTTCCAAAGCCTCCAGTTAAGCATAATCATTTAATAAACCTAAGGGAGTCCTATGTTTTGATATCTCTCACTATACTAATAAGTAAAGTAAAATTTAATATAGTGCTCTCCAAAGCTTGTGGCATAAAACGGGGTTAAAAATAATAAAAGTAAACATGCATAAGAGACATATACTTATGTTAATGTATAAAAAATCATAATACATGGAAGATAAGTATTGATGCATATCTATCTACTTTTACAAAGGAGGAACGAAGTTAGGAATACTTACTTTTAAAGACAAACCCGCTGATCCTCAATCTCTCCCTTGGCCAAGTTGCTTTACAAGAGGTTATTATGGTATGTAAGGAGGACAAGGATAAATATGATCTAACCTACATAACCTATCAATTCATCTAAAAGAATTTTCCATAAGATAAGATACACATCTCTAAATAAAATATGAAACCCTAAGCTTGCTCCTCAATTAGAATAGTGGATAAGAAAATGTGCAATAGCTCTTTCTTCTTCTTCTCTTCTCTAAATAATGGTGAAATGATATTGTATATATATAAGTGGATTTAAACCTAATATATTTAAAAAAATTTGGCTGATAGGGTTGACCGTTTAGACACCTAAAACTAGCCACTAATGACCTCCAACTAAGCTTTTGACCAATTTCTATCAAAATACACAATTTAGCCTAAAAACACTAAAACACACTAAGTGATGTGAACATTTCATATTCAAATTCCAATTTTGGTCAGAGTATCACTAAATGAGACAATGAAATTTATGAAAATGCTAGCTTTGATCAGATCATTTCGAGTCAAAATGATATTTTTGCACCTGGGTGCTCTAGATTGCTCTTTTCTACCAATTTTTTTTGCATGAGACACGTGCCTTTGTTATTTTATGTTGGAAACATCCTAAATGAGAATATGGTTCCAAGGCATCTAACATTAGCTTAAAATTCTAATCAATTTAAATTTCAAGCCAATAATATGACATTTTGACCAATTTGATTAATTTGTGCATAAATTGCCAAGGTTTGCATCAAAGTTGACTAATCATGTCTAAGGCTAATTAAACCAAGTCAGAAGCTTAAGTTAATTTTCCATGAATCTTGTTGAATATTTATTTTTGTAAATTTATATTGAATAACTTCATCATCAAATGACATCATTTCGTAGGAAGACATCCCTAGGCCATAAATGCACAAAATATTAGGATTATGCATCTCCCATGCCTCTTTAAATGCCTCCCATGCCTTATTATCCCAAATATTTATGGGGATATTTATATATTTCATTATAGAATTAGATTTATTCATGGCCACACATCTCAATCTTGAGATGGGTGGTTATGGTTGATCTTGAACTATTTTGAAAATCTATAAATAGAAGGTTTCAAAGCCATAATTTTAATCTTGGATAGTGAAAATTTATAATTCTCAAATAATTCTAAAAGCCATTGTAATTAGTGTTATAATTCCAAATTTTTGAGCTAAGCCAAATCTAAAGCCATCATAATGGTTCCAAGGAGAAGAGAAGATATCCGAGCCTCCTTTGATGAAGACTCATTGAGTACAAGCTGAGCAAGCCATTTCAATAAGCTATTTAGAGAATCTAAGGAAGGTGAAAGATTTATTTGTCTTTTCATTCTAGTTGTGTTTCTCATTTGGTTTTGTTAATATGATCCCGCTTGAGATAGGCTTAGGCTGTTAGCTTAGTGTTTTCTTTGTTTGGATTTGATTTCACTCACTAACACCATACTAATATCCCCCTATTGCAATCCTATGTTCACAAATGGAATTCCTGGTGGGATTAAAATGTGGGTGAGATTAATCTAAATGATAAAATGCTTGCATGCATTGATAAAAAAAATATTGATTTTCCCAAAGGAAATTATAATCAAGAATAAAAGTTGAAATAATGGTTTACCCATAGGTGATTATAATCATTAAGAGGACTTAAATTAGTTAAAGATGATGTTTGATATGGTTGTGCCCTAGTTAGGGCTGATTAGTAAGCATAACTTGAGGATATAACCTAGAATACATATTAAATATGAGTAGGCACAAAAATAAATGTGATGGTCTAATGACTAAAGAAGCCACAAACAACCAAGGACATAAGGATGCATAAAGTGATGAAAAGAATGAAAAAAAGAATAAAGATTGATCAATAGGAATGATTTGGTTGTACCTAACAATTAGGAGATACTCATCCTTATTATAAATAATACAACTATAATGGTCAATGGATTGATTTGATCAAGATGGGTGGAAGGATTTCCGAAAGTACCAAGGAGAAACTTTTGTGGCTCTATTGCTTGTAGACCTTCTTGAAGATGATTTTTGATATAGCATGTGATTGTATACATCATGATAAAACACCATGAATATTATCCCAAAATATGCATAAAGAATAAATCTTGATCTAATAAACATTTGAAAATATGCAAAATATGTGTAAAGACTAACTCTTGATTCAATAAATAATTGAAAATAATGACATGCTCAATGGGACCACACCCCATGAATTTGATCAAATAACACTTACAAGCAACATAATAACCATTATCATGCAAGATTTTGGAGTGTAGAAGTGAAGAAGGTGAAAATTTGAGTAAAAATCTATTTTCTTATAAGTCATGATTTTGTTCTCAGGATTGTGTAACCCGACTCAAAAGCCAACCTGACTCGACTATGTAACCCAACCCAACTTGACTCAACTGCCACCCCAACTCAACTCTCAATATGACTCGTCTACCAACTCAACTTGATTTCTAACCCAATTTGGCTCCCAACCTGACTTAGCTACCAACCCAACTCGACTATGTAACCTAACCCAACTTGACTCGACTACCAACCTAACTTGGTTCTGAATCTAGCTTGATTGCTAACCTTACTAAGCTACCAATCTAACTGAGATGCCAACCTAGCTCAACTCACAATCCAATTCGACTACAATCTCAACTTGACTATGTAACCTAACCCAACCCAACCCAACCTAAGATCTCAATTTGCAAAGTTATTTGTTTCACTTGGAAAAATGCTTCAAAGCTAAAAAAAGTGATGACCATTTTATTGCAAGATTAATTTGAAAATGTGATAAACTAATCTTAATTAGTACTTTCATACTTTTTTTTTGGATGTTCTAAAAAGAATTAGACATTTTCACTTTGCATGTTTATATTGAATGTTTTGATTGTTATTTTAAAGTCTTCAACTTAAAGCCAATCGGATAAAAGAAAACCACCACACATTTTATTTAATGTTATAAAATTAAATACACTTCAAAGTTTTTGTAAATTATTTTCAGTATTTGTTTAGTCTAAACTTGTTTGAGTAAATAGGGAGATGTGCATATATGCTCTCCCATCTGTCCCCTTTAGGGAACTTTAGGGATCAAAAGTGCCAACTTCTTTTTGGGTGGTCTGTAATTATTTCCATTTGTGCATATTAAATCCAAGGGGCTAGTAATGAATCTAATAAAACACTTTTAATTTGATGCAATGAAATTAATCTCACTTTAATTATTTGTAAACTTACTTATTGACTGTGTGTTTTAGTGAAAAAAGATGTGTGTGTATGCTCTCCCATCCATCCCTTTTAGGGAACTTTTGGGATCAAAAGTGCCATCTCATCACACTTTGAGCCTTGTCGAAGGCATAGAAAGAATGTCATTTAAATCCCTCCCTAAAAACTCATAATAGTATTGGGTGATCTTGAGGTGATCACAAAGTCTTTTTATTATGTCATTTATTTCATGCATCTTAACTTGTGAGGGGGAATTCATTACCTCCCATGAGTTATTTAGGGAAGCCTTGACCTAAGAATTCATATCTTGACATTGTATTCAAACCCTCTCCATGGGTGGATATATAAATTGGGATCACCCCACTAGGATCAAAGGTTTGAATGGTTAAACAAATTTTTAGCATTGAAACTAAACTTAGGATGTATGAGCACATTGGACATCACACTACACTGAGCAAGTGATGGATGTAGTGGTTTTAAAAAGGGCTAGACCTTTTTATAACAAGACAAGTTCCATGAACCCAAATGACATGAGCTTATTTTTGCACATTAGTTGTGAAAGTGTTATGCAATTGATCCATCTAGAAATGATTAAAAAATTATTATTTTAGTTAACCTCACTTTGCCATACCTTGTTAGTTTAGGATCTAAGATGACTAGTTAGTTAATTTATATTTGTCTTAGATTACTTGGTTTTTGTGTGGAGTCAAAACTTGGTGTTAAGAAAAATGAGATAACTATACCCATTATCCCCAAATTTCTTTGAAAAAGGAGGCATTATGCTTCGCAAGTGAAAAACATCTTTTTCCTTGTTCAAGATCATCATCATATACTTTGTGTCATATCTTCCAATTTGGTGCAATTATGCTACCCATTTGAGTCTAAGCCTTTTACCACATTTTGTATAAGTCTCTCATTGATAATTTAAATTTGAAATTGAACCCTTCTATGTTTTAAAGGTTGATGTGTTAAATTGGGTTTGCCATTTTGCACTTAACTTATTTTAACTTGAGTTCAATTCCCAATTTGAATTGAGGGCTTTTTTTAGACTCAACATTATTATCATCATTCGCTAGGGCTTAAGTCATCTTATGTATCACTCACGCTTTGAGTCCCAGGCTACATTTCTTTACCATCCATCTTATTACACCTTTTTTCTTAGGTCCATTTGATAACATACTTTAGCCTTAGAAATTTGTCCAACCTTGTATGTGTATATCATTTTGGTTAAGGAGGGTAGTGTTATGCTACCAAAATTATGTTGGAGCCATTTTTGGCCTTGGAGTCTTGAAACAAGAACTTATCACATATTTTGAGTAGTTTAGAATTGTTACACTACTTAAATTATTTTAAGACTTGTTTTCACAGACCTCTTTGCATAGAATCCTAGTTGCTCTAAAGATATAACCATTTTGAGTTTTCTTTGAGAGCTATTTATCTAGCATAGTTATGGCATTCACCTCTGCCTAGATTATCGGTCAAAATAATATAACTTTTTGTCATTATTTGGGAGAAAATAAACTATCTCTAAGTGACTTTTATTTCATACCTCATACTTATTGATCAAGTTTATGTCCAAGTATCAAATGCCTAGTTTTTGTTAGAAGTGTTTCAAATCTATTAGATTAAAAATCTTATCTTTTAAAGTGTAGCTTTTTATGTCATTTGGCTAAAAGACCTAGCACATGCTTTTTTTGAGCCTAGATTTTGACATCGTGTTTGTCCAAAAGACCTAGTAACTTTTGTTTTTCCTAGCATAGATTGTTTTGAAATGATTTAACCTAGAAATTGGCATTTCAATTTGTGGTCCTATTACTTGACCTTTGTGTGTGAGATGTGTAAACATTAGATACTTGAAGTTAGCTTGTTTTTATCACATGCTATTACATAAACCTTTCTTGGATATACATATCTATCCTTTTGACCAAGTTAGACCAAGTTTGAACATATTTGTAGATATTACCTTTTTAGAATTTATAGAACTCTATTTCCTTTTGTTGCAAAACATTTATTATGGATACCAACATGTATTCCTACACTTGTAGTGGCCTCATGTACAATCCATGAGTTAGTAATGTGGTTTCACAAGAAGAAATGGTTCAAGACCCCTATGCAGATAATGTTGCTTGTGAGATAGATCTGTATCCATCTTATAACACTCAAATAGGGTCACAAAACCAAGACCCATTATCTCATTACTTGGTAAACATGCCTCCTTACTCAGAATAAGATCAAGAACAAACTGAACATTATCTAGCTTCGGTACCTATGGTTAAGGAACCAATTTCAAAATAATCATACTATGTTATTACACCATCCACATATGATACTTATCTATTTGAGCCTCACTTATTGAAAAACAAGGATGAAATCTTAGTTAGAGATATAGAATTAAGGGCCAAGTTTCCATTAGACTTCCCCCATGAGAATTTGTCAAGCCTAGTAAGCTTGCCTCATAACATAATTTATAATCAACAAGATTTTTCAAGCAATCCTTTAACTCTAGTCCAAAAGATGTATCAAGAACCTAATATTCATTTCAAAGGAAAATACCTCATGGAGGATCATGTAAGGTTGTGGAGCTAAAAGCTTCATTGATGCAAACATGGAGGAGGTTGTTGAGTGTCACAGTAACTGACATTGGTCTAATCAACCAATGTCGGTCAGGGGTAGATTGGAAGCTACCGACATCGGTCATGGATTGGCTGACGTTGGTCATCTCCAGATAGACAGAGACTGATGTCGGTCGTTTGTGCATGACTGGTCTAATTTTAGACGAACAGTCAGTTTGCATGTAAAGACTAATTTTAGTCTTGAGTCTGCATTTCTAATTATTGTAATTGGAAGTCTAATTATTGTTTGTATGGGATCTATTTAAGAGACCCATGGGTTATATTGTAATTTGAAGGATCAAAAGGACTTGTCAAGGATAAGGACAAGGGTTCTTCCGAGTGTAAGATCAGTTGATCTGCAAGGTGTGCAAGATCAGGTAAGATCTACATGGTAAGTAAGGTCAGTTGATTTGTAGGTGTGTGTGTGAAAGATCAAAGGAGATTTGTTGGGTAGCAAGATCAAAGGAGATCTGCAACACAACAAGGAGCAAGATCAGGGAGATCTACTTGGAGTATGTTGAGTACTTGGTGGACTGGAAGTAGGTAACAATGGTTGAGTTGATTGTCACTTACTGGTGGAAACAACAACTTAGTTATTGAGTTGATTGTGTTTGTAATTGAGAGAGAGAAATCTTGAGGGAGAATTACTAGTACGGCCAAGAGGTGTGGGAAGAGTGTGATTTTTGCATTGTATGTCCTTCTGGAAGAGTGTTAATACAAGTTTGTATTATCTCTCATATTCTGTGTTGTTTCTGAATTCTAGTTACTTATTACTTCTAGTTTAATTTTGTGTTTAGTTGCTTATACAAAGGTAATCATGTGTGCTCTTATGGAGATGGGATCCTAACAAGTGGTATCAAAGCTAGGATCACCAAGTGATACCAACTAACAATTGTTGTCAGAGCTTGGTTCACTAACACCTTGGTTCAAAATGTGTTAAGTGTTTGTTGATTATAGGTCACTCTCAGGGGTTTTTGATTGAGTGGGAGTAAAGCAATGGTAGAAAAAAGTAAGCTAAGAATAGAGAAATTTAATGGCAAGAATTATCAATTATTGTACTGTGGAAAGAAAGGGTAGGTAAAGAAAGATTGTTGGTTGGTAGAAGATCAACATGAAGGAAATAAAGAAGCAAATGATGCAGGTATTGTTGCACGGGTTGCTCTTATATGTTCCTTGGATAAAGTAGAATCTTGGGTTTTAGATTCTGTTGCCTCTTTCCATGCAACCCCAAATAGAGTATTTTTCCATGATTATGTCCATGGAGACTTTGGAAATATTTATTTAGGGGTTGGTGAGCCTTGTCAAATTGTTGGCAAAGGGGAAGTGCAGCTGAAATTGAAAATGGGCAACACATGGGTGTTGAAGGATGTCATGCATGTCCCAGTCCTGAAGAGGAGTCTAATTTATGTAGGAAAGTTGGGTGATGAGGGTTGCACAGTTACTCTCACAGTGGAATCTTGGAAAGTTTCTAAGGATGCACTTGAATTAACATGTTGTAAGAAAGTAGGTACTCTTTATCTATCTACTTGTATTATTGATTCTCCTTCTATTTTATCTACTTCAAATGTAGATGCAAAGATGTGGCTCTGTAGGCTTGGTCACATGAGTGAGAAGGGAATGCATGTTCTTAAGAGGAAGTCTGATGTTTTTGACAAACTTAAGAACTGGAAAGCCTTGGTTTTCAAGGAAAAGATGACGGATAGAGATCAGTGCAAGGGGCTAAAAAATTCTAAACAGGGCAAGGTTGATTTGGACAAGGCTATGATCTAAAGTGAGCTCATAGGTAAAAGTCATCACTCACAAGAAAACATAGTTATTGACGTTGGTCAGGTGAGAACCGACATCGAACAGGTAGGAACTGACATCGATCATGTGCAGACCAAAGTCAGTGATGTCAGGTAGGTGGACACTGACGTCGGTCAGGGAACTGACGTCAGTTAGGGAACTGACATCGATAATCAAGTCAGTCGCATGGAACCAACATCGATCGGGTGTAGACTAAGGGGTGATTGAGATCAGTCACTATTAGAATGAATTTTGGGTGGATATCAAGTTGTCAAGGAGTCTCAAATGCCCATGTGGAGGACTGAAAGGGTAAGTAAGCGTCAAATTCATTATTCCCCTTCTTTATACTACTTGTTTCTCACTGATGGTCAAGAACCAGGAATTTTTGAAGAGGCAATGTAGGTAGAATCTAGGAAACAGTGGGATCATGGCATGAATGAGGAATGTGATTCCTTAGGAAAGAACCAAATAGGAGATTTGGTAGAGTTGCTAGCTGGGATGAAAGCACTAAAAGATGAATGGATTCCCAAGTTAAAGAAAGGAGAGAATGGACACATGAGATAGAAGGCCAGGTTATATGGTCTTGAGCAAGCTGTAGGACAATGGTGTTTAAGGTTTGACAGGTGTATGACAAAGCATGGCTTTATTCAATGTCAATGTGACCATTGTGTTTACTTTACTAGGTTGGATAATATTAGCTACATTATCCTATTACTAAATGTATCGAATATGCTTGTTGCAGGGTCACACATGTAGGAGTTTGCTGAGCTAAAGGTAAAGTTAGTTCAGAGGTATGCCATGAAGGATTGGAAGCAGCAAAGAACTTCTTTGACATGAGTATTTCTAGAGACAGGGAAAGTCACAGGTTGATTTTATCTCCAGATGATTATGTGAATAAGGTAGTGGAGAGGTTCAATATGTAGGATGCAGAAATGGTTAGCACACCTATGGCTGGACAATTCTATGAACAGTGTCTTGAATCACATGATGAGGCTGAGTACATGTGTACTAGACCTGATATTACCCAAGCAGTGGGAGTTGTCAGCAAGTTTGTGGCTAATCTAGGAAAGAAGCATTGGAAAGTAGTTTAGTGGATTCTCAAGTATCTGAGAGGGACCATCAGCAGGTTAACATGCTATGCAGGGTCAAGCACTTCTCTACATGGGTATGTAGATTTGGATATGGCAGGTTACTTGGATGACAGGGGTAGCACCACAAGATATGTGGTGGTTGGTCTTCAAGATTAAACTTGAAGAGGGATACAAGCCAAGAAATAAAATTAGAGGATGTACAGGTATAGGTATAGATGTAGCTATTTATCTCCAAGTGGGAGATTGTTAGGTTGTGGAGCTAAAAGCTTCACTGATGTAAACATAGAGGAGGTTGCTGAGTGTCACAGTAACTGACATCAGTCTAATCAACTGACATCGGTCAGGGATAAACCAGAAGCTAACGACATAGGTTATGGATTAGCCAACGTTAGTCATCTCCAAATAGATAGAGACCGATGTCAGTCGTCTATGCGTGACTAGTCTAATTTTAGACAGACAATCAGTTTGCATGTAACGACTAATTTTAGTCTTGAGTCTGCATTTCTAATTATTGTAATTGGAATCTAATTATTGTTTGTATGGTATCTATTTAAGAGACCCATGGGCTGTATTGTAATTTAAAGGATCAAAGGGACTTGTCAAGGACAAGGACAAGGGTTCTTTCGAGTGTAAGATCAGTTGATCTGCAAGGTGTGCAAGATTAGGTAAGATCTACATGGTAAGTAAGGTCAATTGATCTGTAGGTGTGTGTGTGTGCAAGGTCAAATGAGATATATGGGGTAGTAAGATCAAAGGAGATCTGCAACACAACAAGGAGTAAGATCAGGGAGATCTACTTGAGGAACATTGAGTACTTGGTGGACTGGAAGTAGGCAACAATGTTTGAGTTGATTGTCACTTACTGGTGGAAACAACAACTCGGTTATTGAGTTGATTGTGTTTGTAATTAAGAGAGAGAACTCTTGAGGGAGAATTACTGGTACACCCAAGAGGTGTGGGAAGAGTGTGATTTCTTCATTGTATTTCCTTTTGGAATAGTGTTAATACAAGTTTGTATTGTCTCTCATATTCTGTGCTATTTTTGAATTCTAGTTACTTATTACTTTTGGTTTAATTCTAGGTTTAGTTGCTTATACAAAGGTAATCATGTGTGCTCTTAAGGATTAGGGATCTTGACATATCACTTTGTAGAAATTTAGACATCATATCAAACATACTTAAACCTAGTGCACAATTTTAACCAAATGACCATGTCTAATAGGCCTCTTATTGATTTAGTTTCTTTGACAGGAGTGTTAATCAAGTTGACTAGTCAGGAAAATTAGGATGTTGACCCCTTCATGCAAAATACTTTAGTTGATAACTTGTTTTATATGCCAAACATTGAAGAAGTGTCTTTCGCTTCTATGTAGAATAGTGAGAAAAACATAGTGGACAATGTGTAAGCAATGTTCAATCCAAACCAAAGTGGTGTAAATACCCTAATAACTAGTACATAAATGAGTGTACCTTTAGTTAACACCATGAGTGGTTCTTTAAATTAGGGAGTAGGAGTTTCTACATCCCAACCTCATCCAGCAATTGCTACTAATCCTCAACCAACCACTTCTTCAAGTGCTCAACTGAAAAGATTAGGTAATCAACTAACGACCAATGTCATGCCTCCAAAATAAAGCATGATGAATATTACTCAATAGACAATGAATAATATTCCACAATAATAGGCACAATCTAACATACCAACAAAATAGAGATAAAATATATTACCACCTCAACAAGGGCAACCAATGTTCTACCTCACTAGGTAATAGTGAATATACCTCATCCCTCATAGACCAATATTCCACTTCAAAGATAAATGATGTATAATCAATAACATATGAATATTTTTTAGTGATAGATGCCAAATCTCTAACAAGTATCAACTTTCCAATAGGTATTCATGAAATATAGAGGTTTTAATGTTTCTCAACCAGTTAGGTAACCTTTACCTTTTGTGTAGAGTGTGCCACTATTTCAATGATAGGGTCTTGGTTCACAAGTCCCCCCTTAACAACAAGGTTTGATTTGTCGACAATAAGTCCCTATTCAACCCTAGTAGACATAGTATGGCCATGTCCTTCCATCTCAACCTCAAAATTCCCAGAACCAAACCTACTTACCTAACCCAAACTAGAATATCACACCACAATATGTGTAATCCAACAATCAAACCTTAATCCATGTATGTGTGTTCCTGGTCCATTCCCTAACCAAACCAATGTAGCTTAGTAAATACCTCCATCATACCTTGGTCAAAGTAATCCACCCAAGCTAATATTCCACCTCAAGCTAATGTTCCCTCTAGTTTCCTATCCCAAGAACTACCATGGATGAAGGATGCAATTGCTACCATCTAGGCTGAGAAATAGACTAAAAATTTTAAGTTAGATGATGTGTGTTCTTATCCATTTAACATGGAGTACTTATAGATACCATTTCCTCCAAGATATGAACCATTGAAATTTGACAAATATAAGGGGAAAGGTGACCCAAGACTCATTTGACTAAGTTATTTATTGCATGCTAGCCAATGGCATATAGAGACATATACCTTTTTCTATTATTCCCAAGGAGTCTAGAAGGACAAGCTTTGGAGTGGTTTTTAAAGTTGCCCAAGAATTCTGTCTCTAATTTTGATGATCTTTCAAACAAGTTTATACAACACTTTTCATACAATCTCAAACATGAGATTTATTTGGCTAACTTGATGCAATCCAAGAAAAAGGCCAGTGAGATTTTTGAAATTTATCTACAGTGATGGAGATCCCTTACAAGCTAATTCACCCACAGTTTACTAGATAAACAATTAGCTTTTGTGTTTACTAAAAATTTTCATAGTGAGATATACTATCATCTAGAGCTATAGTGTGCATATACCTTTAAAGAAATCATTGATAAAGGTTTATTAATCAAGCATGCTATTATTAACAAAGAGATAATCAAGCTTACCTCATCTAATCAAAATCAATGTACTAATCTAGGAAATAGCCAAAACTAGTACCCAATCCAAGCATAAGTGTCACAACCAGCACAAGTCAATAGCAATGAAAGACCAAGGTAATTAAACTGTAACAAAAATGTTGTTAGAAATGGGGTCATAAAGTCACATCATGTATAAATGGTGCAAACACCATTTGCTTAACCCATGCCACATATGCAAATTACTCCTAACCCACTACTTTTTAGCAAATGTAGCAATCACAGTAGCCCAAGTCTGTGCAACAAATGTAACAACCTTTACCATTAAAAGCCCCTCCTCTAAGGAGAACAATGCCTACTCATCACATTTTTAGTGATCTTGGAGAGGCTATTGAATTTGTGTTTCAAAAGCTTGCTTCCATTAATATGATTTTCTGGATTATACCAAAACATTATCCTCAATGCATCCCTTATCTTGATTGTTACCACCAAAATGAATTCCATGAATATTATCAGGTTAAAAGACATAATTTAAGCCACTATGTGCAAATTAAAAATTTGATTAAGAATATGTTAGATAATGGGGAGATAACATTGGATGGTGGTTCTTCCACTTCCAATCAAATTCTTGAAATCTATCAAACCCTTTTCCCCAAAATAGAAACCAACCACACAAACCACAACAACAACAATAATGGCTAGTACAACAACAAAATCAACAGTATCAACAACAAAGGTTGAACTAGTAGAATCAACAATAAAACCAATAATGACCAAATAATGGACAAAACTAAGGTCAAAATGGCAACAACTAACAAACCTACCATGTAATTGCACATGACTACAATAGGGTTGTAAGCTATATTATAGGAGATAGCATTTATACCATTTCCACCATTCTGAGAGCAAATACTAATCAATCAAAACCTTTGCTAAATAATTCCACTAGCCAATTCACATTAGTAATCCTTCTTTGACTTGAGACTACATATAGGTAAACTAACAAGTAGGGATCACAAAGTTTGGATCGTATACTAATAACCCATCCTTGCCTCTTGACTATGCACAAGTGTACCAATAACTAATACTTATCTTATATGGTCCCCCACCATCACTAGCATTTATTAGTAGTCATGATCGTATATTTAATCCTAATCGTGCAATCACAACTCAATAATCAAAGATTACCATTCTTGGCCCACAACCATCTGCCACTTTACCCATCACCTAACTAGTCATTCAGCCTTGGAATAAACCATTTAACATTGACAAAGAGAAGAAATTTGACATTGTGAAATATTTGAAAAAGATGCCAGCACAAATTTTAATTTTAGATTTGTTGTGTATGTCAACAATCCATATGGATAGTTTTAACAAGTTCCTTATCCAATCCACTAATTCTAGTGACATATCCCTTGACAAATTCTAAGATTTGATTGGACACCTAGCTCTATCCCAACAATTCACTTTCAACCAAAGTGATATGTCATCCCTTGGCCCACTACATAATAACCCCTTATACATTGAAGTTTGCATAAAGTGGCACAAAGTGAAACATGTCCTTATATACAATGGATTGGGTCTAAAAATAGTGTCTCTAAAGGTCATCAAGCTTCTTACGTAAACTATGGTAGATCATTAGGTAGAGATAATAACCATCAAATCCTATGATAATGAAGAATGAGAATCATAAGGTACCATCTATTTAGTAGTTATCCTTGGGACCTTGATCCATGATACACTTTGCCATGTGCTCTATCTCAATTTGTCATACAATATGCTTTTAGGTAGACCTTGGTTACATGAAATTCATGTAGTCCCATCAATGTTACATAAATGTATCAAGTTCTCCCATTCAAGGATGGAAGTTTATATACCAAGATATTTGCATCCATACAAGTACTTCAAACACCTAGAGGTTGAGTTCAAGAGTTATAACTATCATTGTAGCATGAATCCAGTGGCCAAACAAGATAAGGGAAAATTAAGACTCCTTGATTCACCAAAGAACAACTATATTGATCTTAATACCCTTGATTCCCTTTCCATCATGTTTCCTCCTAAAATATCCAATCATTAAACCATCTTATCCAATGGCCCAAGAGAGTATTTAACCCATGATACCTTTCATATTACAAACCTTCCACAGAACCCAAAGTCCTTTGGAAGACCTAAAGCCAAGCCACTTCATCTGGACTAGAAATAAAAGGGAAAAGGTAAAGGACCTATCACATTTGTACCCACATCCAACCTAAAAAAGGACCCTCTTGAGGGATATGAATCATGGTTGTATAATGACAAGCATGCTGATTGTTATGAGAATGCAAAGTATCTTATTTCCAATAAGATCATGAAGAATCAAGACTATGAAGGAGGAGGCCTTAGACCAAATCAACAAGGAACACTTGAGCTAATTTCCATGACCAAATACAAAGGGCCCTATAAACTTGGATTCAAACCACATGGGGGTGATCCCATATACCGTACTCATGTTCTATCACCATCACCATCGATTAGTGATGAGGATGTTGACAATGAAGTAGAGTCTGATCATATCCTTTTTGATGACCTCACTGAGACCAACTTGTTTAACCCTCATTCTATTTGTATCCTTAGACTGGTCACTCATCACAATCCAATACCATTGTATTATCTCTAATTGATAGACTAAGACCAACAAGAGTTCAACATGCCGATTGATGAGTTTCAAAATGATGAAGATTTTTATGATATTCTCGACCTTAGAGATAATGTTCCATTAGGGGATCATAATTTAGCATTCTCAATCAAGTTAGATCTTGAAGCCTATTTTGGAGAGCAAGTGAACACCCTTAGCCAAAAGTAAATGATTAAAACATTGAGGTCCCAAAGTGAAAACCTTTTTGAGGTTCTTTTTGACTAGGGTAAAAGTAAAGAAAAAGGCTAGCCTAGTGGTGAAAACCTATTTTAGGTGCCATTAGATAGGGGTGTTCAACCTTATTCAACCATAACTCAGGAAACCACTAATGATGAACTTGTCTATGAGTTTGAGTTTAGTTTTGAAGAACAACAAGCTTTGATCAAATCCTTCAGCAGTTTCCAACAATTTTTTTACATGGCCAAACCTTCCATTAGGGGACTTTGATTCATCATGCCTAGGGGAACTTGAAGAGCAAATCCTAATAGAGGACTCTAATGTTGCTAACTAGTTTAAATCTTTGCCCACTATCCTTGAAGATAGTTCAAACCTTCTAGTGGAAGATATAATAGAGGTTAGCATTGGATCCCCAAATGAACCAAAGTGGATCAATCTAGGTGCTTCCCTTATTGAGAAGGAACGTGAAGTACTTACAACCCTTTTGAGGGAGTTTATATATTTTTTTGCATGGGTATATTCTGACATGTTAGGTTTGGATACTACCTTGGTTCTACATCACCTTATGGTCAATCCTGATGTCAAAATGCATCCTTGAATTTCTGTATTAGTGAAGAAATTATTGGAAAAACTCTTAGAATTAGGATATATTTGATCGATCAACTATTCAGAGTGGATCTCCAGTGTTGTGCCAATTAGCAAAAAGCTAGAAGGGATCAGAATTTGTACCAATTTCAATGATATAAATATATCTTGACCTAAGGATGAATTTTCATTACCAAACATTGACATGATCATTGATTCCATAATGGGTAATGAAATGCTTTCATTAATGGATGGCTTTTCAAGGTACAACCAAATTAAGATAACACAAAAAGACCAACATAAGATAGTGTTCACCACTCTATGGGGAACATTTTATTATCAAGTTATGTTGTTTGGTCTTAAGAATGTAGGGGAAACCTACCAAAGAGCCATGACCATCGTATTTAATGATAAGATGCATGGCATTGTTGAAGACTATGTCAATGACATTCTTGGTAAATCAAAGACTAGGGTCAAACATCCAATAGTGCTATGCAAAATATTTGAAAGATTATGTGAGTATAAATTTAGACTTAATCCTAAGAAGTGTCTTTGGAGTCACATCAGGGAAATTTTTTGGCTTTATTATATCTCAGTGATGCATTAGAGTTGATCTAGCTAAAGTCTAAGCAACAATAGAGATAAAGCCACCAACTAATTTGATGTAGCTCCATAGTTTGTAAGGCAAAATCTAATCTATCTGATGCATCATATCACAATTAGCTAAAAAATGTCATCCTTTTACACATATTCTAAATAAGGGAGTCACATTTCATTAGGATGATCACTGCTAGACAATCGTTCAACAACTAAAGGACTATCTAGCAAATCCCCTTATTTTGTTGCCTCCTGTACTAGGAAAGCCATTCTTTTTATACCTATCTACTACTAACAATGCCTTGGGGGCACTTTTGGCTCAACATGATGATAATGTCAAATATATGCCATATACTATTTATGTTGTACACTGGTCATGTATGAACATAATTATATGTCCATATAAAAACCCTATTTTGCCTTGGTCTTCATAGATAAAAAATTGCACCATTATATGATAAATAATAAGACCATGGTTATTTCAAAAGTATATCTGCTCAAGTATCTACTATCTAAAATAAATTTACAAGGCTACATGGCTAAGTAGATCATGCTTCTAAGTGATTTTGAAATCGAGTATGTTAACTAAAAATCCATTAAGAGGAAAATTCTTATAGATCAGATTACTAAAGCACCCCTTACTGATACAAAGCCATTCACATTCTAATTTCGTAATGAATCCATAATGACCATCATTACTACACCTATTGAGGAGAAACACTTGAAGCTGTATTTTGATGGATCATTCGTAGCACATGGATTAGGGGCAAGCCTTTATTTATTAAACCATAGGGGGATCTAATCCCTAAATCATTTACGATCAGTTTTCCTTGTATCAATAAAATATTTGAATATGAAACACTTATTTTAGGGATTTACCAAGTGGTATAATGGAACATATCTCATCTTAAGGTTTATGGTGATTTTTAGTTAATCATCAATTAAGATACATACCATTTTCAGACCAAAGATGACAAGATGGTTCCATATAAGGCCATGGTCAACACTCTCAAATGATAGATTACTGACATTTAGTTTGAGCATATACCAAGGGCAAGTAATAAAATTATAGATGCTATGACCACTATTGGATCTCTGATTTGATAAATAAACATAAATAAAGAGTATCAATTCCTTATCAAAAACTTATTAGCACCAGCTCATGAACCTTCAAATATTATGATGATTTATGATATTGTTAATCTTATCTCTATCTGGTAATCATACCTTTATAACTACCTCCATGACCAAGTTTGACTACCTGACCTATCCTAAAAACAATCCCAATCCATCATCCACCAAACCACTTATTATACCTTACATGGATCAATTCTTTACCATTGTATTTTTGATGGAACTTTGATTCATTATTTAAATTTGGTAGAATCTATGCTAGCATTATGGGAAGTTCACAAAGGAGTATGTGGATCTCACACCAGTGAGGCAGTCTTATGTAAAGAAATACGACAAGTGTCAATGGCATGCCAATTTTATTCATGCCCCAACCAAAACTCTAAAACCAATGTTGACACCATGGCTATTTTCTATATGGGGCCTCAACCTCATTGGGAAGATTAATCCTACCTCATCTGATGGTCCTAAACATATCCTTACCACCACCAAATCTTTCACTAAGTGGGTTAAAGCTATAACCCTCACGTGACTAGAAAGCAAATGTCTAAGTTCATCTTCAACCATCTCATTTGCCACTATTGTATCCCTTCTAATATTATATCTAATAATGGAGGATCATTCAAGAACAAAGATGTTAAAAATATATGTGCCAAATATAACATTACACAATAGTTTTCTATGGCATATTACCCTCAAGGTAATGGCCAAGTTGAAGCATTAGATAAAACCATTGTCAACATTCTCAAGAATATTGTTAATGATGCTGGTTGTGATTGACACCTTCAAATATTTTATACCATTTGGGTTTATTGTACTAATCACCATACACCCATAAGATCCACTCCATATTCACTTATTTATGGTATAAAAGTCATCTTTCCCATTGAGGTCAAGTTGCCATCTCTACACATCTCTTTTAAACATGTCTTAGATGATAACGACTATCAAGTATCTCACATATAAGAACTAGAGTTACTTGAATAGAAATACATGGATGTGGTGAATAATCTTGAAGCCTATCAAAATCAACTTTGAGACCACTACATTCGGTGCATGAAACATAGAGAATTTGAACTTGGTGATATTTTATTTAAAGAAAACCAAAAGAATACCATGACCAAAAAGAAGCATAAAGGTAAGTTCAAACCCAACTCAGTTGGTCCTTTCATCATTATATCAAACTTTGGAATAAGAGCATACAGGCTTGCCACACTAGATAACCATGCACTTCATGAGCTAATAAACATTATCCACCTCAAGTGGTACTATGATCGAGTGACTTGGTGTATTGTCTATAAGGATCATTTCAATTTGTATCATTTTATCAATATTCTTTGTACTATACCATTTTATTATCCTATCATCCTACCAACCTATCACTTTTCCTATGACATGTCCATTTTACCATACCTTCTCCTCATCTAAGTTCATTTCTCACTCCCTACCCTAGCCTATGACCTTGGTTCTATTCCATTAATTCTAGAACCACATTCAATAAAAGGATTTGGATTCAATTTCAATTGTTCTTTCTAAAATTATAGATCGAAGCAATATTTTGGAGTAGTAGGATAATGTAGTCATATAAAATGTTAAAATTGGCAGCTTGAGTGTGGCTTGTGACACCCAACCCATAGGTCCCTTTTGCCTACTCTCTTAACCCTTCTAAGCACTTTTTTTGATTCCCAATCATCTGTAGACTTTTGAGACCTAATTCTAGCTTAGCCAGACCCCATTTTACATGCTCATTCCATCCCCCTAGATCCTAAACTTGTAAGATAGGAGCATTGGGGTTAGATTATAGCATTGGACCCTAGGGTGTCCTGATTCCAATGCTCATATCCAATCACCTTTTGAGCACAAATGACCATTTTTTCCTAATTTCTCTTTTTCATTATGTCGGCCAATCATGAATACATTTAACCCATGATCAATAGATCTCTATAAAATCCCATTCAAAGATCATTTAGAAGGGGTTGATAAATACTACAAAATCAAGCAAGAATACAAGTAAGAATACTAAGGAAAATTTACCTATTATCTACATATAACCATCCAATACAACCACCATCATATTTAAACCCTCACACCAATCCCTAGCCACCTTAAGCACACCCAATTTAGTATTTTTGCATCCACATAACACTATTGCATAAATCACATTAAGTGGGATAATTACATATGGATTGATCCCTCTTCAGAGTATTGGTATGTAGGTAATGTACCCACACAAAGGGTGTGGATACATGCTCAGTGAATATTACACACACTAAGCCCCCCTCTTTCTTAAGTTTCATTCAAGCATAATGAAGGTCTAAGGTTTGAATATCAAATCTTCTCTACAAGGAGCTCCATCAACATTCAAGATCCAAAATTTCATAGGCAGGCTCACATATCGACAACGGATAAAACCCAAAAAACTTAGATCTTTATGACTAATTTAGACAATAGTGGCATGAACTAAACTATAACACTAGACCCCAAAGTGTCCTATTTTTAGCTCTCTTATGCTTTCACCAAATGAAATCTAGATCTTGGTTTACAACACTATCCTTATCCTACATAACTAGTATCAGCCTCTATCTCAGTTATATCATCTTAGTTTTAAGATAAGTTATATTCTCCTATTTCATTACTATTTTTAGAAAGCTACAAAGGTTAAATAAATTATACAAATCAATACTCTATTTATTGCAATATTATTTACTGATTTAGTCAACTCAAACTTTTAACTAAATTAGGAATAATACTCCAATATTCCCAAAATAGTTAAATCCTTTGGTGAACCTAACTTACTTCATTTACACATAAAAAACCTAGAAAGGTTAGAGTAAATTCCTTGCTAATTTTCCCAATAATTTTCTAATTTTTTCTACATATTTTAAATCATAAATTAACATTTAATTTTTAAAATTCCATAGTAATTTAAAAAAATTATTTTCTTCCAAACCCTAGTTGCATATACTAGGTCCCTGTAAATCAAGAATTTTCCAATAATTTTCTAATTTTTTTGCATATTTTTAATCATAAATTAGCATTTAATTTTTAAAATTCTATAGTAATTTTTTTCAAATATTTTCTTCCAAACCCTAGTTTTATATACTAGGTCCCTTTAAATCAAGAATTTTCCAATAATTTTCTAATTTTTTACCTACATATTTAAATAAAAAATTCACATTAAATTTTAAAATTCTTTAGTAATTTTAAAAATATCATTTATTTCAGAACTTTAGTTGCATTTACTAGGTCCCATTGCTTTTTGAGGTATCACCTTACATGTTTGTGAGCTTCGTATCCTTTTATGCATTTTTTAGTTATTTTTAGGACTTTACATTTCCAATATTTAGTAGTTTCCTTCCATAGCACTTTGCTTATTATAAATTATTACAAAAAATTCAATAAATTTTTAATTTGTTTTCTTACTTTAAAAATAGCTCAATACACCAGTTTTAATGAAATTGATAAAAGAGAAATTCAAGAACTCTTAACTAAACACCCTGACATGCAAGATGACATGCTTAATATACTATAAGAAGATTAACAAAAAGTGAACAATGGTTAATCTTCTCAAAACATAGAGAAACTAGTTACACATGACATTACAGTGGTAACTATGTCTCAATAACCCCCTATAACAACCCAACTTTCCTCTATGCCAACAGTTACAACTAGTACATCTTTGTCTCTTGATATGGCAGCCCTTGTGCAAGAGATAAAATTTCTTCAATCCAAGGTGCTACATCTTGAGCAAGGTACTTTTAGACCAATTCTGGCTTTGGATTCTTTTACTCTACCTCATACACCATTGGCACATCATATTGATTCTACACCTTTGCCACTAGGTTTTGTTCAACCCAAGCTCACTCTATATGATGGCAAGGGTGATCCAGACACACACTTGAGATATTTTTACACAACATTCTTAGATTATATGCCAAATGACTTACTACTAACCATGTTATTTCCATAGATTTTTTAGGATTATGCTTTACAATGGTTCTATAGTCTACCAAATCAGTCAATCAATTCATTTAATCCCCTAGCCAATTATTCCTAGCTCATTTCAACATTAACATTGGTGACAAGGTTTCCTATGCCCAATCCGCCAAATAAAAACAAAGGTCAAATGAGCATCTCATAGATTATGTTCTTTAATATAAGACTATCTTGGCTTAGATGACTAGCCCCATGCTTGATCAAGAGTTACAAGATCTCCTCAAATAGAGTCTTCTACTAGCTTTACATGAGTCAATAATGTTTAAAAGGTTCTCTTCCTTCACTGAGCTATGTCATACACTAAAGGAAAGGGAAGTCAAACTAATTTCAATGGTCAAACTCAAGTACAAGATCATATCAAAAACAAACAAACAAGAGTAACAACAAAGTCCCATACAAAGTAAAGGTCAAAGATAGCAAGAGTTAGAATCAACCAACAGTTAATGTGGCTTTAGAACCCCCTCACCAAGTGGTTTATCAACACTTTCTCGATGAACTTTTACCATTTTACCTATATCTCTAGCCAAAATTTTATAGTAGTTCTTAGAATGTAATATCATATCTCTCCCTCATATTTGGGAAGTCAATCCAACAAAGCCTCTTCCATAGGGATATGATCAAAATGTATTTTGTGATTTTTATAAGGCACCAAGCCACACAACAAATATATGTGTCAGTTTAAAACATAAGATACAAGACTTGATAGATGATAACAATATTGATATTAGTGCTCTAGTTGAGCCTCCTCAGGCAAAATAAACACAAGATAAAGCTTTTAAAATCTTCTTAGATCCTTTTCTATAGAATTATAAACAACAGACAAGGGATACATCATGTGTTGATCATGCATATCATGCACATCCTCCACTAGCTATATACCAGGCTCCTTCAGTTAAGTTACACCCTTTGAGCAACATGATTGGTGTATAAAATTCTAGATTTATAGCTAGACCTTCGATCTCCTCAAAACAAAAGATAGTTAAAGATGATTCAGATTATCATGCACTCTTTATCAAATCTTACATTCATAATCATCCTATACATAGTGTTCTCATGATAATGGATCTAGTGTGAACATGTGCACTATGACATTACTATAGCATTTGAGATATTCAGAGTAGGATATTACCCTAATGGACATAATTATTAGTGGATATAGTGGGCACATATAGATTTCATTAGCTTGGTCCACCACATGTGGCCACACTATTTACTATTGTTCCCAGTGTAGGAGTTTTTGATATGTTACTTGGTCGACCATGGATTTAAAAACTTTGAGTAGTAACTTCTATAGTTCATAGATACATGAAATTCATTCATGATAATCAGGTTGTTATAGTTGGTGGAGTTCCATATGAGTTACCACTCCCCGCTTCAGAGCCATCTACTATTTTTTAGTCATCATTTTTAGTTTCTCCACCAATTTTAGTTATTCCTCTAGTTTAGATTTAGAAATAGTCAAGGCCTTCCTCACCATCATAGAGAGTTCATACAATTCTATGAAGGTCTCTTTTAGAGAAGACATAGTTTCAATATTCTAAATAATTACTAGCTACAATGTTCACACCCATGGTAGTATCATTGACGTATCATGCCTCTACACATAGAGCACATGTTCAAAGAGATTCTCCTACTACTAAATGGGTCTCTAAGAGCCCTATAGTTGCATCCACTTTTCAGAGTCATAAGGGGACCCCATAATCAATTTCTACTACATATATTTTAGAGCATTTACAATATACATAACTTTTAGAGCCACAGTCTCAACCTTCCATCATGCTTCATGATCATGCAAAATCTCTCTCCTTCATATATGACACCATGATAGGGAGTCTCCCATGAGACTCATCGGTTAGTATCATCTCTCCTCAGCCTTGCTTGTACATAGGTTATATTTGCTTACTTGTATATATTTTACCAACGTTTCTTGTACATAGTCTCCTCATGATTGATTATACATAGCTTATACCAAAAATGCCTCAAACAATAAAAAAATCCAAAATACCAAAAACATTCAAATATTTCAAAATAAAAAAATATTCAAATAACTAAAAATACCAAAAACATTCAAATAATTCAAAAACACCAAAAACATTTAAATTATATGCATGATATATGATTTACATTTCTACTTCCATGCTAGACTTATATTTGTTATTCTATGCTATTGTTTATTGATTTATCTACATTATCATGCTTCACTTGATCTTCTTTGAGTGTGTGCAGTGACATCCAGATTCTTGATTGCTTCACTCTACCCATTAAGGGGACTTCTTACTTCTACATTAGAGACATACATTGATATTGTTACCCATGGGGGGGCATCTTCTACATGACTACACCATCCAGGTTATGTTATTCTCACACCATACACTCTAGTTATCATGTTGATGTACATTACTTACTAGCTTACATATATTACTCTATCGACATTCACTATTATATTGTTATATCTATCTAGGCATACCCTTATTGATCTAACAATCTCCAATACAATTTATGCTATATATTGAGACATAATTTTGATTATCATTGCTATATCATGTATTTCACAACATAACACACTTACAAGGATCTTTATTCTAAGGGTAGTCATTACAGGGTCTTTATTCCTACACTTAGAAGAAGGGGCAACAAATAGGGGTTTTGTCATAGAGATCATATCTTCTAATCATCAAAAAATTAGTTTTTAGAACACTTAGAATAATAATTAGATGTCAAACTAGGTAAAATAGACCAAAAAAATAGTGATGATTATAGAATAGTTATTCATTTCAACAAAGGACAATAATGCCAAACATGGATAACAATGCTGGATAAAGGGTATCTTATTTTTAGCACTCCTATCTAAACAATAAAAAAACCCAATTTTTTTAGAAATAGGCAAAAAGGTTAGCTCAACTATAATTTTTTTAGATATAAATCAGTTTAGATTTCATAGTTTTAGTGTAGTTTTCTTAAAGAATCCAGATATAAGGGGCATCATGCATGACATGATGGCTCTTACTTCTAGTTTTAGATTAGGTAGTTGGTATAAATTCTAGATCAAAATCCATGTTACAGACACCAATGATTAGGGGCAATGTGCATGGCACATTTGACTTTTTTCCTTCTAAGTTTAGTATATTACAAAGGCATTCTTAGTAGTTGTGTGCCTTACTCTATTTGTAGGTGGTTGGCATCATTTTAGAGTGGCTTTAATATAATCCTAACCTCCACATTATCAAGTGGCTTCCACATTAGCCTAGTTTCCAATTTTGGAGTGGCTTTCATACAAGCCTAATCTTCTCCTTCCAGAATGTGCCAAGATTAGCCTAGTTTCCATTACACATTTGGCTATCCATGCCACATTATTAGATTATAGAGCATTCATGAGCTTTAGGAGCCATCTTATATGACACACATTCATACCAATATTAGTTTATAGTTTCACTTCTTGGGGAAATGATGGAACCAAAGGACTAGCTAGCCTTTGTATCCTTGAGCCACCTACTTAGAGAAATTGGACATATATTCCAAACATCGATCAACACATGCATGATCACATAGCTTCACTTAGTGGATGATGATGGAGCCAAAAGGTCAGCCTTTACATTCTTGAGCCACTCTTGAGGAATTGAGCACTCAGCTCCATTCATGATATTACTCTTAATACAACACATACTCAACATTATTCAACATCATCCAACATCACTCAACATCACAATAGGTTTTGTATTGGTCCACATACCTAATGAGGTGTATTCATTCCTTTCTCTTCCTCTCTCTCTTACCCAATTTTGTATGTTATTATTTTAGATATACATATCTAGTAAGAACTGATCTACTCTTTGTTTTTCTCTTATATATTTACACTTCACAATATGATCTCTCTATGTACACCCAATATCATAAAGCTTCATGGGCTTCACCCTTGTAGGTAAATTCAGGTACGCTTTCTATTTTTCCTTTATCCTTGTTTTTCACTTTGATACATCACTAAAATAAAGTGAGGGGAAAATGTAGTCATATAAAATGTCAAAATTGGTAGCTTAGATGTGGCTTGTGATACCCAACCCATATGTCCCTCTTGCTTTCTCTCTTGACCCTTATAGGCACCTTTTTACTAATTCACAATCATCCATAGAATTTTGAGACCTAATTTTAGTTTAGATAGACCTTATTTACCATGATTATTCCATCCCCCTAGGTCCCAAACCTATATGACAGGAGTGATAGGGTTGGATTATAACACTAAACCCTAGGGTGTCTTATTTCTAGCGCTATTATTTAATGACATTTTGAGCCCAATTGACCATTTTTTCCTAATTTTTCTTCTTCATTATGTCATCCTAGCATGAATATATTTAACCCATAACCAACAGATCTCTATAAAATCCCATTCAGAGTTCATTTAGAAGGGATTGGAAAATATTACAAAATCAAGCAAGAACACAAGCAAGACCACTAATAAAAATTTATTTATTCTCTATATACAACCATCTAATATAGCCACCAACATTTTCAAACCCTCACACCAGTCTCTAGCCACCTCAAGTACACCTAGTTTAGCTTTTGTGCATCTGTATAACACTATTGCACAAAGAATATGAAGTGAGAGAACTACATATGACCTGATCCCTCTTCAAATTATTAGTATGTAGGTAGCATGCCCACACAAGGGGTGTGGATACACATTTAGTTTGTATTACACACACTAACTTCCCTCCTCTTTTTCAAGTTTCATTCAAGCATAATGAAGGTCTAGGGTTTTAAGATTAAATATACTCTACAAGGAGCTCCATCGACATTCAAGATCTAAAATTTCATAAGAAGGCTCACACAGGGATAGCAAACAAAACCCAAAAAACACAGATCTATTTAACCAAATTAGATAATAATGGAAAGACCTAGACTATAGCATCATATCCTAAAGTGTCCTATTTTTGATGCTCTTGTCCTTTCACTGAATGAAAGCCAAATCTTGGTTCATGACATCATCTCAGTCTTGCATAGCTGATATCAACCTCTATCTCAATCGTA
This sequence comes from Torreya grandis, assembly GCA_037957365.1. NCBI lineage: Eukaryota > Viridiplantae > Streptophyta > Pinopsida > Cupressales > Taxaceae > Torreya > Torreya grandis. The sequence continues at coordinate 2,897,393 of JARHVA010001802.1, forward strand.
TTAACATAGTTTTAAGATAAGTTATATTCCTTCTCTTTTATTACTATTTTTATAAATTTATAAAGGTTAAATAAATGATACAAATCAGTACTCTATTTATTGAAATATTATTTACTAATTTAGTCAACTCAAAACTTTAACTAAATTAAGAATAAGGCTCCAATATTCTAAAAATAGTTAAATCAAACAATAGTTTGGTAGTTACATCCTTCATTTCTTATTTTGTTCTCTATACCAAGTATGTTTGATTATAACCAACTATGGGAAAATCAGTGTCTCACTAGTCTTGTTACTAATTATAACCACCTATGGGTAAATTAGTATCATTACCTAGGCCATTATTTCCTAATTATAACTACCTATGGGAAAACTAGGGGTAAAACTTGTTTATCATGCCTTAAATGTACCAACTCACCATTTCCTATGTTGTACTATGCCTTTATATGAACTATGCCTTTTTTGTTTGAATTGGTTGGTATACTAATCATATTTCTACACTATAAGGTAGAACTATAATGACTTGAGGTTCCATCTTGGGACTATGTATGCAGTGCTCGATACTTGTTAAGGTTATCTTAGTCACCCTAAGCCATGATCTTGCCATTTTTTGAGTAACCTAAACCACACTCTCACCATTTTATGAGTAACTTAAATAAAACTCTCACCATTTTGTGAGCTTAAACCACTTAGTATCTTATCATTATTGATTGAGTTGATATATTCAAAAATTAAAAAAAAAATCATAAAATCATTAGAAATATCAAAAATATTAGCCACTTCTTTGCCTTAAATATTCTAGGAACCCTCACTAAGTCACAAGAAAATCACTTGTTCCTTAGTTTCCCCATCCTTTTTGGCCCTTTTTCTCATGCACTTGCCATTTTCCAAGACCATTCCTATTATTCTATCACATCCATCATGTTTCTTTTTCATCTATTATTATTTTATTCCCATTTCTTGAGAGAACTACATTTGGCCTAAAGTTTTTGTTGGATATTATGTCCATGAAAATATGTAGGCAATGTCCACTTGCCTAGTGCATATGGAGATAACTCAGCCACTCCCTTCCTTTTCTTCTATTCTCTCTGTCTTGTTTGTTTGTTAAGTTGTCTCCTATTTTGTAGGGGTAATGTTTCTTTGATTTAGCTCATGTTGTTTTTACTAACCTTAGGACTAACCATTATTTTTTCTTGTTTATCTGTTATTTATTTGTGCCTATTTGTTTTCTTTCATTACTTTTGTCTTGATTAAGTCTATACGCATTCATTGGGTGATTCCTTATGCATTTATACTTGAATCCATCTATACTCATGCATTTACATTATCATCAGTACATAGTTTTCCATTGAATATTAGATTTTGGGAATCAATCCAGTGCATATTTCAACTCAATCTTCATTGTGTTCTATCTTGATGCTTATTGTCAAATAATATAAAAAAATCAACTTCAGGACATCTACTCAACAATGGTGGCATTAACATCTCCTCAACATCAAAATCCCAATCCAATCCCAATCATATCACAAATAGAGTAATTACCAAATGAGATAATTTCAACCTTTGTTAGTTTAGATGAACATCTCCCTGCTAGCAGTTTGTCTTAATTCATATTTATCCTCTGTATCAAGTTACCCAAATCATATTTTCCATCATCATCCAATCAATTATGTTTTACATAATTGGGGTCTAATGATTATAACTACCTATGGGAAAATAATTGTACACCATTCCACCTACATTTCTCAATGATTATAACTACCTTTGAGTAAATCATACTTTATTTTTGACCAAACAGGGGCATGTTGTTATCTTATTTATCTATCCTCATTGGGGTAGCTCCATAATATCAATGATTATAACCATCTTTAGGCAAACCATTTTACACCATCCCACTTTCATTCTCAGTGATTTTGACTACTTTTTCAAACTCATTGTGTTCTCACCCCATCATCTTCTTATATTTGGTCCCCTCATTTTTCTTGTTTCTTTTGAAGGACCATTTGCCAACTTTGTGCCAACCATTACCTCAAGGGGACATCATAAAGTTCATCCATTATCATTGAAGTTGTAGGCATACAAGACCTTTTCATTCTTTAAGAAGACGTTACTATGATTATAGATTGTAACACGTTAAACATGGGCAAATTGTAGACACCTAAAACTAGCCACCAATGACCTCCAACCAGGCTTTTGACCAATTTTTACATAAATACATAGTTTGGCCTAAAAACACTAAAACATGCTATGTGATGTGAAAATTTCATATCTAAGTGTTTATTTTTGCCAGAGTATCACTAATGGGATAAGGCAATTTATGAATTAGCTAACTTTGATCAGATCATTTTAAGTCAAAATGATATTTTTGCACCTGGGTACTCTGGTATGATTTTTTCTACCAAATTTATTACACAAGATATGTGCCTTTATTATTTTGCATTGACAACATCCAAAATGAGAATATAGATCTAATGCATCTAGCATCAACTTCCAATTCCAATCCAATCAAATTTCAAGCTAATAATATGGCATTTTGACCAATTTGATTAATTTGTGCATAAATTGCCAAGGTTTGCATCAAAGTTGACTAATCATATTTAAATCTAATTAAACAAAATCAAGAGCTTAAGTTAATTTTACATGAAACTTGTTGAATATTTATTTTTGGAAATTGATATTGAATAATTGCATCATTAAATGGCATCATTTCTTCTAAAGGCATCCCTAGGCCATAAATGCATAAAATATTAGGATTATGGGTCTCTCATGCCTCTTTAAATGCCTCATGTGCCTCTTTAAATGCCTCTTGTGCCTCTTTAATGCCTCCTTATCCAAAATATTTATAGGGATATTTATATATTTAATTACATAATTAGATTTATTCTTGGCCAAACATCTCAATCTTGAGATGGACGGTCATGGTTGATCTTGAACCATTTTGAAAATCTATAAATAAAAGATTTCAAAGTCATAATTTTAAGCTTGGATAGTGCAAAGTTATAATGCTCAAATAATTCCAAAATCCATTTCAATTATTTTTATAATGCCAAATTATTGAGCAAAGTCAAAGCCAAAGCCATCACAAAGGTGCTAAGGAGAAGAGGAGATAACCAAGCCTCTGTTGATGAAGACTCATTGAGCATAAGCTAAGCAAGCCACTTCAACAAGCTATTTGGACCATCCAAAGAAGGTGACATATTTTTTTGTCTTTGCATTCTAGTTGTGTTTCTCATTTGGTTTTTAATATGCTTCCCCTTTGAGATAGACTTAGGGTGTTATCTTAGTGTATTATTTATTTGGATTTGATTTCATTCACCAACACCATACTAATCTCCCCCTATTGTAATCCTATGTTCATAGACCCAGTTGACTTAGCATAGTGATGGATAAATCACTAGGTCATAGGCTGGGTTGGCCAAGAGCCGACTTGGACCCTAAATGATTTTTACCCAAAACTATATAGGGTTGACCTAGTCAACCTAGTACACAAGGATATAAAAATGGGGTTAAGGCTAGTAAAAGGAGTACAAAAGGTAGAAAATGATTGGAAGAGTGTGTAATAGAGGAGAAAACTTAGGGATAAGGTTTATAGAATACAAGTGTGTAGATAACAAGTGGTAAAAAGGACAACAATCCTACAAATCACCAATGGTCTTCCCACCCCTTTCTTGGTACACCCCTTAAGATATATACTCAAAGAGATTAACACTCGATGGGTTCTTGTAAGATACAAAGTATCAGTAAGTGATAAAAGTTTGAAAATATTATGTGTATACATTGTGGAACATTACATTTGAAGACAATTCAAAGATAGGTGATATTCTTTTTGTTATTTTGTCATGACATTAGCTTATTAGATCTATTTTATTGTAGATTTATTAAGAAGGAGCTTAGCATCATAATATCTTAAAGGTGTTAAGATCTTCATTTTTTTGGCATCTATTTTCCTATAACATTTTGGCATCCCTTTTTGTAATCTACTTTTAAGCTTGGGAGAGTGGTGTTTTAATTTAAGATCTGAAGAAAGGTGTCATAATTTTTCCAAGATCTACCTGGATGGTAGAGATCTACTAGGCATTGATCTTACAAGGCATTTTTCTACAAAGTGTGGACCTGCATTAGAGATAAAGGCACTAAAGTGTTGAATCAGTTCAAAGCATTGAATTTTGGCATCCCTTTTTTTTGGGTAAGCATTGGAAAAGATTAGTGGTGTCTTTTTTCTTCAAATCTGCCTTTTTGAGTGTTGAAGCATTGATTAGCCAAAGCATTTTCACCTACATTGGATTTTTTGTGTTTGAGATTAACACTAGAGAAGACATCATTATGTTGGATCTGCCTATCTTCAAGCAAACCACTAGTATTGGCACTAAAATTCTAAAATTTGGCCTTTTTTAGATCTCTTCTTCACTATTACATTAGAATAGGCATCATTTTTCTACAAAGGCATCTTCCTTTTTTCAAGGTTGACTAGGTGTGAAGATAAACTAAGATGTTAAACCTAGTTTTTCTTTACATCTGAGCATTCAAATTACTTGCAAGCACTAAACTTCCTTTTTATCCTCTCAAAATTAGCTATCCATTAAATTTTTGCTTCTACAAAGTTAAATTTTTGCCTTATGATCAAGTCCAGCTCACTTTCTCATATATAAGGGTCACCCAACTAGCTATTTTTCACTTTAGTTGGTTTTTTAAGTCCATGGAAAAATTCTAGTTCTAACGAGTGGGTGGATGACTATGTTCTTTTTTGATGTGGTCTCAAAAAGTAGTTTGTAGTGTTTTTAATTATTTTGACCCATTTTACGAGAAATCATAATGCTTGTAAATTTTGAACCGTATCTCAAATTTGAGTTATATATTTTTTTAAATTATTTGTTTTTTAGTTTTCTATCCATTGGTGTCATTAAATTATAAACACATGCTATTTTTATAAAGTGACAAAATTAGGGGGGGTCCTATAATACAATCTTTTGTGGGGTTGTTTTGGTGCCAATTTTGTGTACCCTTTACATTATTTCTACTCTTGTTGATTAGTTAGCATGGATTCTACTTATGGTGTTGACCATTGTGATCCTTTGAATATACATAATTACCACACATGGAGACCTTGAATGGAAACAATCATAAAGAACAAAGGATTATGGTTCCTAATGAATGAAACACAACAATAGTTCACATGAGAATTTTAAAAATTTCAACATCAATGTAAGTTTGAAGAATTTATGGGCTTGATTGGGGGATATGTAAGTGACAATCTCTTGTTTCTTTTTCATGGGTATGATTCTCCATTCAAAATGTGGAATAAGTTAAAGGCTTTTTTTGGTAAAGTAAACCACTTATGAGTGATGCAACTTGAAGTGGAGCTTACTTAACTAAATCTAGATGACTTTGATTCCATTTCAGATTACCTCATAATGTTTAAGAATTATTGACACAGTTAAAGGGGAGTGGATGAGATAAAAATAATAAAGAGTGTCCTATTCCAAATATTTTCTTCTACCTTTTTCTCTAGTATGGGTTCATTAGGTACTACATTCAAAATTCTAGATTTAGAGTTGTTTTGTGAGAGACTCACTAGGGAGGAATCTAAATTGTTTCACCTTAAGTCTTCCAACTCTCAAAGAGCCTTAGTGGCCTCACATCATAAAACTAATATAAAATTTAAGGGTAAGAAGAAAAACACTCCTCAAAAGGCACCTAATCCCACCAACACTATTTCATCTAAACCCAAACCATCTTTCAAATTCAACAATAAGTCTAACCTATCTTGCTCCTATGTTGGGGGTATTAGTCATGAAGAGTCTAAGTGTTTCAATAGAATGTAATATTCAAAGGATGAAATTAAGAAACACAATATCTCTATCTCCACTCTTTCACCATCTCATGAGCATGGGAAAGCACTTAATGTTGTCGAGAGATCTTAGTTACTTATTTCAGATAGTTGGGTTCTAGATTCTGGTGCTTCACACCATATGACTTCTATCAAGGAGTCCTTTGTATCTCTTTGTCTATGTTATACTTCTAATATTGAGTTTGGATATTCTTCCTTCATTTTTGTTAAGGGGAAGGGTGACATATAGCTATATGGTGGCTATATCAATGATGCATTATATGTTCTAGACATCACCACCAATCTACTTTCAGTGTATCATATTTTCCATTCTAGTCAGATCAAGACAATGATTTTCACACCACAAAGTGCCAAAGTTTGATTTTTTTAGAGCCACATACACTCATTACATAGCGTGTTTTTGATCATAGTTATTGACTTTAATATTTTAAGGGTTTTGATGACATTCCTCCTTTAGGTAAATGTTTAGTTTCTCATGTAGATTTTGAAAGTTAGCTTTGGCATTAGAGATTTGTACATCTCAACTATAGGTATTTGAAAGAGTTGAGCACTCACATATGGTAGAGGGTCTTCCTATAGTTTCATGTCTTGATGGAGTCTACCCCTATTGTGCATTGGGGAAATAACATCATAATCTATTTTGTAAGGGCATGTCTATGAGAGCTTCTTCACCACTTGAACTTATGCACAGTGATTTGATGGTTTTTCCTACTCCTTTTAATAGAGATAAGTATGAAATTACCTTCATTGACAATTTATTGAGGCATACTTGGATTTATTAACTCATGTACAAAAGTGATGGCTTTGATCACTTCAATGCCTTTAAGGCTTTGGTTTAGAAACAATCATCAAGTTGCATCAAGAAGATTCATATAAATAATGGAAGGGAGTACTTAAGTTGAGAGTTTTATAACTTTTAGTATTCCATCGTATTATTCACCATCATTTTGTTACACATAATCCATAGTATAATGGCTTAACATAAAGGAAGAACCAAACTTTGAAGGAGATGGATAACTTCATGATGCATTCATAAGATTTACTTGTTATCTATTAAGTAGAGGTAGTTAATTATGAAAACTATTGTCCCCAAAAAAATAGACTTCTCATTTTTGAGACAACATGTGAACTATTTTGGTTCCTCAGACCAAAATAATCTCTTCCCTTTTCAAAATTTGTTCTAAGCATTCAAATTCCTCATTTTTCAAGCTTCTCAAAAATCTATAGACTTTGTAGGCTTAAATCTATGGATTTTGTAGACTTAAATCTATGGACTCTGTAGGCTTGAATCTACAGACTCTGCACGAAGAAAATCTATGGACTCTGTAGGCCAAGTTCAACGGACTTCACAGGTTGATTTCTATTGACTCTGTAGGAAAGAAGCAAGCTCTCAACACTTAGGCAATTTCAAAGTTGGTTTATTGACAAGGCTCAACCAAAGTTCATTGGCAAACTTCTAAGCAAGGATTGAACCATTGAACCGTTGAACCTTGAACCATTTTGGTTCAATGGGTTCAATGGGTTCAAAGGTTCAACATCAGTAGCAAGAGTTAAGCACATTTGTCAAGGTTCAAAGTTCAACTGCTTCAAGGTTCAATGGCTTCAAAACACTTATAAAAAAGAAGAAGGCTTGAACCATTGAACCATTGAACCAATTTGGTTCAAAGGTTCAATGGGTTCAAGGTTCAACAGGTTCAATGACCAAATGGTCCAAAGGTTCAATGCGTGTTTGGTTTAAAAAGATCAAAGGACTTAGCCAAACAAATGGAATGAACCAATTGAACCATTAAACTATTGAACCAAAGTTGGTTCAAGTGGTTGGTTTAATTGGTAGGTTCAAGGGGCTGCCCCAAAGCCAAAGGATTAAATAGCCCTTACGAAGGGTGGTGAACCAAGGCCTAGAACCCTTGCAAAGGGCAGAAATAAAAACCAAATAGAACTCAACGGATGCTGCCAAGTGTCATCTTTAGAGCTTCATTTCACTTTGTTTCTAAGATTAGTGGATGCTGCCATGTGTCACAATTTGATATTCACATAAAATTGACTAAGGAAAATTTCCAAGGGACAAACAGCCCTTGTGGAGGACACTTAGAAACCAAAGTGAACCATTGCAGAAAACTTGAAATGCTAATTTGGAGCTCAAAAAACCCTTGTAGAGGGCAGAAAGGGGCCAAATGGACCAATTTAAAGGCCAAAAGAGCAAAAGGATTTCCTTCAAAAAAGTTCCCTCGGCAAAATAGATAAAGTGAATTCCTTCAGAAAAATGAACAAGGCAAAGGACAAAGCGAAATCCTCTGAATAATTTGTCTGAAGGAATTCACCCAAAAAACAAAGCAAAGCCCGATGGAAAGACAAGGCAAGGAAGATTTCCTTTGAACAAATTACCTGAAGGAATTCCTTTGGACATTTTGTCTAAAGGAAATAAAGGATAAAGCCCACCAGAAGAAAGAAGCCCGAAGGCCATCTGAAGACTACTCAAAGGGAAGATACCCTTGCGAGGGGCTCTTCTTGACCCAAAGTAGACCATTTCTCAAGGCCCCCAACGGTAAGTCCCCTCTGAGAAAGATCAAATGACAAAGCCGAAGGAATTGCTGAGGAAAGTGATGTGCCTGCAGATGTCAAAGTCATAACAATGAAATAGCCATTGATCCTTTAGGTTTAACCGTGAACTCAAATGCATTCAAAGGCTTTAATGCCAAGGCCAAAAGGAAGAAGCACCGAGAGGAGCGTAAAGAGAAAGAATGACCAGAAACATTTGTGCATCAAATATATTTCTAGAAGTAGACCACCAGGTGGATATTGAAAGATGTAAACTTTCAATAGCGTGACCCATTTCTCTGCATTAAGAAAATAAAATGGGTAAATGCCCCTAAATTCTAGCATGTCTTCTTAACAAAATTCAATGCTACATGATGTGTTACTATTCCCAAGTCCTTCTTGAAGAGGCTATATAAGGGAATCTATTGTTATTGTGGAATGGTCTCTCTCTAATTATCATAAACAAAACTCTACCCAAATTGAAAGGCATTACTGAGACTTTGAGCTCAGATTGTTGATCATAATTTGTTATTGGAATAAGAAAGCAAGTGATTTTTTAGACTTTGTGCTGTGATATCTTTGTTGTTGGGGAAATTGTTCTTATGTCTTTTTCCTTAATATATTTTCTATTCCTTTAATTCAATAAGCAAAATTAGTGAAAGTAGTCAGAAAGGCATCTTGAAGCCAACTGTGGAGAGAATTTGTGCCCCCAAAATTCCCTTTAGTGTGTTTTCTTTTTCTTTCTGTGTAAAGGACCTTGGGATGACTTTGTGCCCTCATTGTCCTTCGTATCTCACTCTTGGGCAATTTAGGTGGAGACTTTGTGCTACATCTCAATTTGCTAGTTACTATGACCTTGGTTACGTTTTGCAATTACTACCAAGAAGATGCTTGTGGTTTATTGAATGGTAATTTTGAAAGAAGAGGAGTGCTTTTTGTCATTATCCCTAAGATTTCTCCTTTGATTTACATGCATCATCTTTGAAAAAAGAGAGATGGATGATTTATCCTACCGTTGAGTATTATTTTTTGTTTATATATATATATATATATCATATCTATAGGGAACCTCCCCTTGATGAGAGGAGAGATTAGTCCCCTTTAGATGGGGTAAACCTACACATTTGGCCAACTAATCTTCCTATTTTGGATGATCAGACCTATTTTGTTTATTAGTACGCTGATCGACAAAATATTCAACCAACAGTTTTTAGTGACTCCACTGCGGATATAACCCATTATTGTTATAACCTATCCATTGTACTCTGTTATGGAAGAATGAACTGCTCCAGTGTTTTTCCATTGTTAAAAATTTCCTCCCAACCTTGTGCAATAGGTTTTGGTGACTCTACTGGGGATATAGTTATGTGCATTCTGAAACCTCAAGTTTTAGATGAAATCAGTCTCTACCATTATCCATTATAGACTCCATTCCATTTCTGTGTTTTACCCATTATTATTATAACCTTACCATTCACCTCAAAAATAACTAGGAAAGAATGCACAATTTAAAGCCTCAAGCTTCAAACTAAAGCAAGGTCAATTCTTTTCCATTTTTGTTTCACAATTTGGCAAATTCAAGGTATACACGAAGCCAAAGGGCTAAAGGTATTATTGACCCTATATTCGAGTTGGTACAACAAAGTGATTTTTATCTATTTCTTTCACCATCTCGCCTCTAATGAACCAAGAGCTTTCCTCCTACTAAAGTCAGATCTCCATTACCAAATGAAGTATCTACTTCTACTGTTGATAAAGCTTTGCTAATAATTACCACTCTAAGATTTGTTATTCCTCCTTTTCATAGACATATAATGGTAGTTCAAGGCCCCTGAGGTAATTCTTTTGGTCCTCTCAATCTTACTCCACCTCTACATGAGCTTCCAGGTAGTTCAAGGAAGAATTTCCCCAAATTTTATGGTAATGAAAAAGTTCTTCCTGATGAACACTTTGCGGCCTTTAGCATAGCCTATGGCGTAATTGGAGTACAATTTGAAGATGTAGTAGTCAGGTTATTTGTAGAAACATTACAAGGTGCTGCTATAGATTGGTTTTATCATTTACAGGCTTAGTCAGTAATTGATTGGAATACCCTCAAAGCTAAGTTTGAAGCTAGATTCAAACTTGCAGAAGATGCACATGCACTTTTGGCTCAACTTACACAGATGAAGAAATAACCTCATGAACCAATGAGGGACTTCATAGCCAACCTTGACAAACTAAGGAAAAAAATTCTTGTAATTACTCAACCTACAACTAAGAATCTCAAATGCTTATTCATTAATTCTCAGTTACCTGAAGTAAGTTTTCTTTTAAGACGTGCTAGTCAAATAGATCTTGCTACAACTCAACATTTGACCATTGAGGTAAAAGATGATCTCATCGTAGTAGGGAAGATAAGAAGAGATCCAAATAGAAATAGACCTTCATCATCTTCTAAATATTCATCTATAGGCACCATAGATGCAATGGTGCAGAAGTTGGCAAATGAGTTGTTTACTCTCAAAATCAAATGGCACAAGGAATGCCTTCTGCTCCATATAGAGATATGCCAAGAAGGACATTTCCAAATCAATCATATCAAGGTAATTCTGCCAAAAATCAAGGGCAACAAAATCATCTTCCTCCCCCATAAGAGAAATTTGCCCTGGAAGCTCCTCCAACCAATTCAAAAATGAGATATCTTGAAGCAGAATCAGAGTTCTCTTTCCAGCTTAAATTGAATCAAGAAAATGACCTTGATCTCCTTATAGAAAATCAAGAAGAATCAGCTGGTGACTCTCACATTGGTTTCCTGAACTACTAGGATGAACCCAAAAGCAAAGGAGAAGATTTTGATGGATCATATGAAGTGTTTACCAGGTCCAAGAAACAATCAATCTAGCAAGATGATAAAGGGAAGACAGAGGAGCAACCTCAACCAACAATTACAATTGCTAAGCATGGAACCACTCTGCCTTTCCAGTCAAAAGATCTAGTGATCACCCAAAAAGTAAGTACATCAATTTCACCTTCACCTTCTACTTCAATTTCACAAACCAGCCCTCCTCCCATCCCTCCTAAAACTCAAAAGGTTGAAATACCTTCCTTTGTACCTAGCTCAATTCAGCGATTTGACATAATCGATCATGTCAAAAAGACCAAAATAAAAATGTCTAAATTTGAATATTTGTAGTCTAATCTTGATCAATTGGATAAGTTGGTCCAATGTGTCAAGAACTAAACTATCCTTGCAGGACAAGAAGCTAAAAAAATAACTCTTGATTCCCCAAAGAACATGCCCATTCTGAATAATCTTGTCATTATTCCTCCAGCTGGCCCTGGAAAAATAGAACCTTTCTATGTTTCCCTATTAATAAATGGTCACAAGCTAAGTGATTGTATTATAGACTCAAGCGCATCTGACAATGTCATGCCCGCTAAAGTAGTTAAATCTCTTGGCCTCTCGTTCACTAAGACATTTGGGAGATGTTTCTCCATGGAAAATAAGCAAGTACCATTGCTGGGGCAAATCAAAGATGCTCAATTTGCATTTACAATGTTTCTAGACAAGAGAATAAAGATGACTATCTTAGTGGCTGACCTCCCAGCATCCTATGGCATTTTGCTTGGATGAAATTTTTGCAAGAATGTGGGAGGAGAACTAAGCATGGACCTGTCTAAGGCAAGAATCCCTATCAAAAGTGTAATGAAGAGGTTTCTCCCTAAAAAGGAAGCAAAATATGTGGTCACCCAAACATTAGCCCCTGAAGCTCAAATTCTTTTTGAATCCTCAAGTATGGGTAACTACTTTCTATCTACAGACGAAGTGCATGAAACATATGATAAAGTTCTTGAAAGTGTCAACCCAAAAATTAGTTCAATTAGAATAGCAGAAGAACTAGTAGGTTGCAATACAAATGAAGTACCCTCCCTCTCTAATGAAGGAAAGTCTAAAGAAAAATTAGTATTTGATGAGGTATGGACTTTGAAATTCGATGGTAGCTATTCCTCTACCGGTTTAGGAGCCTGGATTGTGTTGATATCTCCTCAAGGAGATATGTTTCCTTCATCTTACAAATTAAAATATAGCAACACTAACAATACAACTAAATATGAATCTCTATTGCTTGGATTGAAGGCTACTCAAGACAAAAGCATCAAGTTTCTTCATGCCAAAGGGGATGTTGAATTAGTGGTTTTTTAAGTGAGAAACTTATACCAAACCAAGAATGAAAGATTACGCCACTATCACAACCTAATTTGGGACCAAATTGAAAGCTTTGATGCTCTGAACATTTCTACCATACCTAGGGAATCTAATGATAGAGCTGATGCACTTGTTATTTTAGGAACTCTTTTAGTTTCTCACTCATATTTCAAAGAAGATAGGTATGTTATTGAGCTAGTCTGTAGACCAAGTGTTCCTGACAATGCTGATCATTGGCAAGTGTTCAATGATGATCATCAAATCATTGCCTTCCTAGAATGAAAAGACAATTTCAAACAACTATGTTTTGAAGGTAGTGAATCTCAAAAGTATGAATCAGCCTCTGAATCTAGTTCAAAAATAAATGAAGAATTCTTATAGCTGAAAGGAAATAAAATTCTCAAAGGCCTAGTTTCTCTTGAGAAACTATTTGACAAGCATGATAGATTCATCAAACAATAGCAAATAAATTCAAGTTTCTCTCAGGGATTCGATCAAGTAAATCTAAATACTAAAGAAAATCCCAAGATGGTTAACATTGGTAAGTGTTGTACCCCTGAAGAAAGATTCAAGTTCACCAATTTAATCCATCAATACATGGACGTCTTAGCATATTCTTATGATGACTTGAAGTCTCTTAGACCTGATGAAATCTGCCATGACATTCCTCTCAAGGCTGACTCAATGCCATATAAGCAAAAATATAGACAATACAATCCAAAAATATCAGGTATTATTCTGTCTGAGATACAAAAAATGTTAAATGCTAGAATCATCTTCCCAATCCATCATTCCACATGGATTGCAAACATAGTGCATGTAAGGAAGAAGAGTGGTGAAATTCACATTTGTGTAGATTTCAGGAATCTGAATTAGTCATCTTTGAAAGATAATTACCCTTTGCCAATTATGGATCAAGTGCTTCAAACAGTGACAGGTTCAGAGATGTTATCAATGTTAGATGGCTTCTTAGGATATAATCAAGTTGAAGTTGGTGAAAGAGACCAACATAAGACTGCATTCACCACACCTTGGGGTATATTTGCATATAGAAGAATGCCTTTTGGCTTGATAAATGCTAGTGCCACCTTTCAGAGAGCAATGGACCTAGCTTTGAAAGATGAGATGGGTAAATTCATAGTGGTATACCTTGATGACTTAACCATCTTTTCAAAGCACCATTCTGATCATGTACACCACTTATAACAAGTGCTGGAGTGCTGCCACCAAAATGGTATTTCCTTAAACCCTAAGAAGTATATTTTTGGAGTAATAGAGGGGAAACTCCTCAGACACATTGTGTCTAAATAAGGCATAAAGATTGACTTAGACAGAGTCAAGTCTATTCAATAGCTTAATTTGCCTACAAGTAAAAATGTTGTTTACTCTTTCTTCGAAAAGGTGAATTTCTTACAGAGATTCATCTCCAAATTTGTTGAGAAGACTAGACACATTGTGAACATGATGAAAGGGAAGACCACCTTCAGTTGGACTAAAGAAGGTAAGTCAGCATTTCAGGATATCAAGACTGCCATTGCCCACACCCCTACCCTAGTTTGTCCAGATTACAACAAAGATTTCATCATATATAGCTATGCTTTTGAACACATGCTTTTAGCAATTCTTGTTCAATAAAACAAAAAAGTTATGGAATATCCTATTTCTTTCATGAGTTGCCCTCTCAAAACCCATGAGATGAACTATTCAACCGTAGAGAAGCATGCTTATGTAGTGGTGAAAGCAGTCAAACATTTCCACTTATATATCCTAAATTCACACACTAATGCCTTAGTTATTGACACCACAGTCAAGTCCATATTAACTCAGCAAGAATTTGGCACAAAAAGAGGCAATTAGATTACAAAGATCTAAGAGTTTGATCTAGACATCAAGCCAACAAAGCTGGTCAAGGGAAAAGGCCTATGCCAATTAATTGCTGAAAATGAGCCAAAAAATACACATCATGTAGAAGCTAAAGTGGAAGACACACCAACAGTCCTTTTTGTCTCCACTACCAATGAGTGGTATTTAGGTATTGCTCATTTCCTTACTTATGGTGAATGTCTTACTCATTTGTCTTATAAAGAAAGGAGGACTATCAAGTTGAAAGCTATTAATTTTGTCCTTTGGGACAATGGCTTGTATAAGAGAAGCATAGATGGAGTATTCCTTCACTGTGTAGATAAAGAGCAAAAAAGCCAACTTTTAAAATCTTTTCACAATCTAGCTTGTGGAGGACATTTTTTTCCTCCTATAACTGCTCACAAGATTCTATGAGCTAGGTATTACTGGCTAACTCTTTTCCAAGATGCATATAAGTGGGTGAGAAAATGTGAACTTTGCTAGCAATTTGTTGGAAGACCCAAGTTAGCTACCCTACCTCTCAAGCCAGTGATCATAGAATAACCTTTCCAGTAATGGGGGATTGATTTTATTGGGACTATAAACCCATCTTCAAGCATTGGACATGATTATGTCATTATAGCAACTGACTATTTCACCAAATGGGTAGAAGCAATCCCAACTAAGCATGCTACTTTAGAAGTTGTATGCAATTTCCTCAAGGAGAATATCATTTCTAAGTTTGGGGTTCCAACTAAAATTAATACTGATAATGCAACTTGTTTCACCTCCCAAGAGATTACATAATTCTATTTCCATTATGGAATTACACTCTCTCACTCTTTTGATTATTTTCCACAAGGGAATGGACAAGCTAAATCAAACAATAAGAACTTGGTAACTGTCATTAAGAAGCTAGCAGATGACAATCAAAGGACATGGCATAAAGCATTGGTTGATGCTCTATGTGTAGACAGAATCACACCAAAGAGGGCAATTGGTATGTCTCCTTTTCAACTTCTTATGATATCAATACTGAAATACCAATCACCTTAGAATTACCAGCCTTGAAATTGGTAAAAGCAATTGAAGATCAGACATATGAAAGCTCTCTTGATAAGAGAATCATGTGCCTAACTGAGATGGATGAATAGAGAACCATGGTAGTGGACCTAATTGCTGCTCATCAAAGTCGAGTAAAGAAACTCTTTGACCAAAAGGCCAAAAATTGTGATTTCCAGATTGGGGATCAAGTCCTGCTATGGGACAAAAGGAGAGAACCAAAAGGGATGCATGGAAAGTTTGACTCCCTTTGGAGAGGCCCATTTATAATTCATCAACACAATGGTGAAAACAACTTTCTGCTGAAATATCAAGATGGCACACTCTTTTCTCTACCTCACAATGGGCAACATCTAAAACATTTCAACTCTTGAAGTATCAGATCATTACATTTGTACATATGTATATTTGTATAGTTTTTAATTCTATTTTGTTTTGTTTTTTTCTATTTTTTATGCCTTCCATCTCTGGGTAACATTACTCCATAGCCCAATGGTACACATGAAGACACTGGAGATTCTAAATTCTACTCCCTTCAATTCTTTTTTACAATTGATAGAAGTTCCCCAATTGGAGCCAACTGTTGTCCCCAAAAAAATAGACTTCTCATTTTTGAGAGAACATGTGAACTATTTTGGTTCCTTAGACCAAAATAATCTCTTCCCTTCTCAAAATTTGTTCTAAGCATTCAAATTCCTCATTTTTCAAGCTTCTCAAAAATCTACAGACTCTGCAGGCTTAAATCTACGGACTCTATAGGCTTAAATCTATGGACTTTGTAGGCTTAAATCTATAGACTCTGTAGGATTGAATCTATGGACTCTACAGGCTTGAATCTATGGACTTTGTAGGAAGAAAATCTACAGACTCTATAGGCTAAGTTCAACAGACTTCATAGGTTGATTTCTATAGACTCTGTAGGAAAGAAGCAAGCTCTCAACACTTAGGGGATTTCAAAGTTGGTTTAATGACAAGGCTCAACCAAAGTTCATCAACAAGCTTCTAAGCAAGGATTGAACCATTGAACCTTGAACCATTTTTCTTCAATGGGTTCAATGGGTTCAAAGGTTCAACATTAGTAGCAAGAGTTAAGTGCATTTGTCAAGGTTCAAAGTTTAACTGCTTCAAGGTTCAATGGCTTCAAAACACTTATCAAAAATAAGGCTTGAACCATTGCACTTTGGTTCAAAGGTTCAATAGGCTCAATGACCAAATGGTCCAAAGGTTCAACACATTTTGGGTTCAAAAAGATCAAATTACTTAGCCAAAAAAATGGAATGAACCGATTGAACCATTAAACCGTTGAACCAAATTTGGTTCAATCGATAGATTCAAGGAGCTGCCCCAAAGCCAAAGGATCCAATATCCCTTACGAAGGGTAGTGAACCAAGGCTTAGAACCCTTATGGAGGGTAGAAACAAAAACCCAACATAACTCAGTGGATGCTGCCAAGTGTCATCTTTCGAGCCTCATTTCACTTTGTTTCTAAGATCAACGAATGCTGCCACGTGTCACAATTTGAGATTCACATAAAATCAACTAAGGTAAATTTCCAAGGGACAAACAACCCTTGTAGAGGACACTCAGAAACTGAAGTAAACCATTGTAAAAAACTTGAAAGGCTAATTTGGAGCTCAAACAGCCCTTGCAGAGGGTAGAAAGGGGGCAAATGGACCAATTCAAAGGCCAAAAGAGCAAAGGGATTTCCTTCAGAAAAGTTCCCCTGGCAAAATAGACAAAGTGAATTTCTTCAAGAAAATGAATAAGTTAAAGGACAAAGTGAAATCCTCTAGAAAATTTGTCTGAAGGAATTCACCCAAAAAACAAAGCAAAGCCCGATGGAAAGACAAGGTAATGAAGATTTCCTTCAGAGAAATTGCCGAAAGGAATTCCTTCAGACATTTTGTTTGAAGGAAATAAAAGATAAAGCCCATTAGAAGAAAGAAGCCTGAAGGCCATCCGAAGACCACCCAAAGGCCTCGAAGGGTAGGTCCCCTTTGGGAAAGATCAAATGACAAAGCTGAAGGAATTGCTGAGGAAAGTGATGTGCCCATAGATGTCAAAGTCACAACAATGAAATAGCTGTTGATCCTTCCAAGTTAAGCACAGACCCAAATGCATTCAAAGGCTTTAATACCAAGGCCAAAAGGAAGAACCACTGAGAGGAGTGTAAAGAGCAGGAATGACTAGAAACATTTGTGCTACAAATATGTTTCTAGAAGTAGACCACTATGTGGATATTGAAAGATGCAAACTTTCAATAGCATGACTCTTTTCTTTGCATTAAGAAAAGCAAATGGGTAAATGCCCCTAAATTCTAGCATGTCTTCTTAACAAAATTCAATGGAACATGATGTGTTACTATTCCCAAGTCCTTGAAGAGGCTATATAAGGGACTCTCTTATTATTGTGGAACAGTCTCTCTTTGATTATCAGAAACAAAACTCTGCCCAAATTGAAAGGCATTACTGAGACTTTGAGCTCAGATTGTTGATCATATTTTGTTATTGGAATAAGAAAGCAAGTGGTTTTTCAGACTTTGTTCTGTGATATTTTTGTTGTTGGGGAAACTTTTCTTATGTATTTTTCCTTAATATATTTTTTGTTCCTTTAATTCAATAAGAAAAATTAGTGAAACTAGTCAGGAAGGTGTCCTGAAGCCAACTATGGAGATACTTTGTGCCCCCACAATTGCCTTTAGTGTGTTTTCTTTTGTTTCTATGTAAAGGGCCTTGGGATGACTTTGTGCCCTCATTGTCCTTCGTATCTCACTCTTGGGCAATTTAGGTGGAGATTTTGTGCTACATCTCAATTTGCTGGTTACTACGACCTTGGTTACATTTTGTAACTACTACCAGGAAGATTCTTGTGGTTTGTTGAATGGTACATCTAAAAGAAGAGGAGTGATTTTTGTCATTATCCCTAAGATTTCTCCTTTGATTTGCATGCATCATCTTTGAAAAAAGAGAGATGGATGATTTATCCTACCCTTGAGTATTATTTTCTATATATATATATATATATATATAGGGAACCTCCCCTTGATGAGAGGAGAGATTAGTCCCCTTTTGATGTGGTAAACCTACACATTTGGCCGACTAATCTTCCTACTTTAGATGATCAGACCTATTTTGTTTATCAGTACGTTGATCGATAAAATATTCAACCAATAAAAACTACATTCAAAACCATACACCACATCGAGCACTTGAGCATATGACTCTAGAGGTGGATTGGTATGGATCCAACCTTGATGTCTCATTTTTTGAGTCTTTGGGAGTCTTGATTAGAAATGTATACCAAATAAAAAAAGGAAAGCATTGGATAAGAAAAACAAACCTTTGATCTTTTTAGGGTATTGTGAGGACATGAGATCTTATCATATTTTAGATCCTGATACTCATGATGTTCATTTTCAAACTCATGTATAGTTTGATGAGAATTTCACATCTCATGATTCTTCATTTTCTTTCATGCCTCCTTCTTCTTTGCATGATTCACCTCCTATCAAGGATTCATTTTTTGAGGATCTAGTTTAGGAGATTTGTGAGGAGATCATAAAGGATGAGGATCTTGTTCACACTAATGTTTCCACTATGGCAAGGTGGGATTATACTATAGTTTCTAAGGTAACACCTCTTATACAAGATCTTCTACCTACTTGGCATCATCATGCACATTCTATGGGTATTGTACTTTTGTGTCAAACATTCTCTAGGGATCTACAGTCTTTTTCAAAGGCTCATAGGATACAAGAGTGGGATGATGTGATGACATATAAATATTATTCATTGATGAATAATCACACTTGGGATTTGGTCACTCTTCTTAAGGTAAGAAAGTTGGTCAGGTTCAAATGGATTTATTTAACCAAGTATGTAGATATTGGGTCCATTGAAATGTATAAGGCACCTCTTAATGAAAAGGGATTCTCACAAGTCAAAGGTATTGACTATTTTGAGATTTTTGCACCCATTACCAAGATGGATTCTATTTACCTTGTACTTTCTCTTGATACATCATAGGGTTGCTTGGTATATTAGATGGATGTTAAGAGTTCCTTATTGCATGAATAAATTTATATAAAATAGCTTACTAGGTTTGTTCATGGTTTTTCTCTTGTTTGTTGACTTAGGATTTCTCTTTACAGTCTCAAATAGGGTGCTCAAGCTTGGTATGAGAAGATGAATTCATTTATTTTCTCTACTACATTTTTTCACTACCACTCTGATCTCATAGTGTATATTCAACATATTAGGGAGGATATTGTTATTCTGGTCTTGTATGTTGATGATTTAGTTCTCATAGGTAGCTCCTCATCTCAAATTTAGACTATTTAGTAGGCAATTTTAGTACAGTTTGACATGATAGATCTTGGACTTCTACATTTCTTCCTTGATTTATAGATTTCATAGTCAGATGTAGGGATCTAATTGAGTCAACAAAAGTACACACTTGATTTATTTTATCATTTTGGTATGGAGAATTGTAAGCTAAGTCCTCCTTTTTATTCTAGAGTGACTCTCACTACCTCTTGTACTACTCCACTTTATGATCCTACATTGTATACGTAGATGGTTTAGAGTCTTATGCATTTGAGCCATACTTGCCTTGACATTTCATTTGTAGTTGGGATTCTATCTAGTTTTGCACATGACCCTCATGACAATCATTGGTAGGATGCAAAGAGTATTTTGAGATATCTAAGAGGCACTACAAATTTTGGATTACATTAAACTAGGGGTTATACTTAGTTGGTTGGATACAATGATTCATATTGTACTTGTTTTATCGATGATAGGCATTCCACTTATGGCTACATATTTTGTCATTGTTTTCCACCTATTAATTAGTTGTGCAAGAAGTAGAAAATCATTTTACTTTCATGTATAGAGACTGAGTACAAGGTAATAGATACATTGAATCAGTAGGTACTTTTGCTTTGTTAGTTGGTGACAGAGGTTGGCTTCATATAGGATTTACCCATTATAATTTGGTGTGAAAACCATAGTACAATTCATATATTTCACAACCTAGTTGAGTATCAATGAAACAAACACATTTAGGTACATATGCACTTCATTCATCAACACATTCAGGATGTTTTTCTTATCTTAGAGTATATTCTGACTCAGCAACATGTTGCAAACATTTTCACAAAGCCTTTTATATCACCTCATTTCCTTGAGTTGCATGGCATGCTTGGGGTTTAAATATTTATACTTGGGGGTATTCATAGGACATATTCCATCTTCATTTCAAGGATACATAATGTACATGAGTACCTTATTAGGCCTAGTTATTGGGACTCATACTATGAATATGCTATTAATTATTTTTTTGGATTTTGTGAGCCCCTAGCTTCATTTGAGGGAGGGTGTTAGAGTTTAAATTTCATGTGTATTTATCATGTTTTCTAGTGTCTTAGATATCTACTTTATTTTCTAGTGAGTTTGTCCTATGTGAGGCTTTATCCCACATAGGTCAATCTAGCTAGTTCTTTGTTTCTCCTTGCCTATATAAGCAAGTGCCTTCCTATTATATTAGCATGATTTTTATATGCTTTTATATACTTAATTTTTGAATTTATATGATCTGATTTGTTTTTAAATTTCATATCTATATCTTCCTTTGTGATGTTTTATTTACAAAACTTTAGATTCTATGGTTATAATTCCTTTACCATTCCTAATAGTTCTCGCCATTTGGCAAGGCGACCTTGCTGTTTTCTATGATTTCACCATTTGACATGGTGACCTTGCCATTTGACTGATGATTTTATTTGAAATTAGTGAGGTCATAGATTTAGTGGTAACCTCACCATTTTTTTCTAGATATCACCAAAAATCCCATGATCTAACCATTTTTTGTGGTGACCTCACTGTTTGCAAAATTCTTCAAATGGCGAGATCGCCTAAATTTATCCTTCTACATAGTAATAAATGCATTAAATATAAAAATAAAAAACCCAAAAAGGTACCTACTGATGCTTCATTCCCTAGTGGTCACTAGGAATCTTGGACATGCTCTCCAAAGTATTGATGGTATGGGATATTAGCCATTATACTCAACTCTCTCACACATACCTGTAAGAGCTATGGATTGCAATAGTGGAGGGTGAAAATGAATGATTTTTACCCCCAAAAGGTAAACTTATAGTTAAAATTTTCAAAATTAACCCCCCTAATCCTATTTTACCCTATTTTTATTCATAGGACACTCATTCTCACCTTGCTTATCCATTTTTCACATTGATTTCTTCTAATTTCTCTATTTTCAGCCTTATTTTTTGAATTACATTATTATTTTTCTTTTGATTGAGGGCAAACTCACCAAATATTCAATTTTCTCATCCTCCCATCGAGGGGGCATCATGGGCCACACAAAAACTATTTGAGGCATTTTCATAGCCCTATTTCTCTACAACTCATACAAAATTTAGTGAAAAGCATGAATAAATTTATTTTTTCTAGTTATGATCATTTTTATCAACCTTTTTATTCTTTGAAATGCTATTACTTTGACCAAATGTCTCTCCATGACTTTTTAAATAGGGTCAAAATGTAGACATCCAATTATTAACACTATTGTGCTAAAATTACAAATCTAAATGAAATTTTATAACAATGCACAATATAAACCAAAATCATGGAAATACTATAATTTATTTACACATGTTATGTACAGGTATCAACTTATGATCATGTATCCCTGAATGGGGTAATACATTTATTCAATCATTATCTTCTTGTAATTCACTTTGTGTCAAGTTTACAACCAAGGAAATTATCATTTTGGACCATTTAAATATCTAATTCATTTGCACATGTCACATGCAAGTGCCAATTTTTGCTTATGTATCCTTAAATGGGGTAATGCATCATTCATAATTGTTATCTTCCTCTTATTCAACTCTAGTCAAATTATGACCAAGTAAATTGATATTTTTGACTAGTTTGATTAAACATGTGATCAATTTCCAAGAATTATAAAATAATAAGTAAAGCCATTAAACAATTCAAATCAGATTAAAAGCTTAAGTGGAAAATCCATGAAAGGTTATTGAATATCTATTATTAGAAATTCATAATTTAAAATATATATGCCATGACATTACTCATGACATCATCAAAAGGGTGTCAAGCACTAGGTATTAATGGAAATAAATATAAGGTTTAAGGTCACCCATGCCTTATTAATGATCCTGTATTCTAAAATATTAATTGCTTTGTCTTCTAAAATTTAATTAATCCTTGGCCACACATCTTGATCTCAATATGAATAGTTATGGATTATTCTCAACATTTATAGAAAATTATAAATTCATGAGCCACTGTAGACAAAAAAGGAAGCTTTTTAGTGCCAACAAACTAAGCAAAAATATTTTTGGAAGAGCTTCAATAATTAATCAAAATTGACTAATCAAGGATCCAAATCCATTTGTGCTAGAAGAGATGACAAAGACACTTTCCTAGCTATAAAATCAAGGCACAAACATGTTTATGGACTGTAATTGAAGGAGAGTCACTTTGGGAAGGTATTTCTTGTCTTGATTTCAACAATAATTATTTAATTTCATTGACACCACCCCTTGACGATGTAGGATTAACATGTTAGGTTCTTTATTTTTATTATTGTTTTTCCTTACTAACACATGAACTAACCTGCTTTGTAATCCTGCTCTACAACTACCTTAGCTAAAGTATCTTACTACACCATCAAAGTAATTGATACAAACTTAGTGAATAATCTTGTTTTAACACCTTCACTTAAGTATAAAGTCCAAAATTTTCCTCCACAAAATTTAAACAAAGCATATGATCAAGCCAAAAGGCAAGATTTCCTTATGAAACAATTTGAACCAGCTTACAAATCAACCAAGGAATTTTTTAAAACCTCAACTAATACAATTACAAGTACTAATCCTCCAAGAAAATTAGGGGTAGTCAAAGTAGATAATCAACTTTCTTCCCACCCACCATTAAGATTACCACAAATGAAACAATTATTATATCCATTTAAACCCTTCACCTATAATACTGCCATACCTTCATGGTATGGCCCTAATAAATTTTTTTGGTTTCATGATGATGTGTGTTATTCTCATGAAACATGTCATGGGATCATAAAATTTTCTATTTATTTTATGTTAGGAGATGTGTTTGACCGTGATGATATGATCAAATTACATCATCATTATTTATCAAAGCTTCCAAAAAAATAGGTTACCAAAACCATATCTTCTAAACCTCAAAAATCGTATTCTACCCTTAACATACAACATTCAAATGATAATATTTTTGAAATTAATACTGATTGTGATCAGTATTATACCAATTCTTAAATGTGAACACAACAAAATTTAATTATAGATGAAAACCTAATCACAAATACCTTATCACTAAACTCAAAAAACCCTCCACCAAGGAAAAATTTCTTAAAGATACTACAACTACTGCACCCACATCTTCCAAATCAAATTAGGAAACACTTCTATAATCAGAACCCCAACCTAGTTCTCCTATGCCTATAAAAAAATTGTACCCCATAAACATTGCATTGGATATTCATACTCTAAATCACATTGGAATTTCTTGGAAGAAATTAATTCAATGCCTTGTAAAATTTTCCTTATGGAGTTAGTTTGTAGTTTTCCATATCATCACAAATTCCTATTGCAAAAATTAAAAAATATCGAAGGACCACCATCACTTGAATAAAAAATCCCTTTTAATGACCCTTCACTTATAAAAGTGCATACAATTTAAACCTTTTCCACATCCTCTAAGTCATTGATTAAATTTATTGAAGAGGATATGATTAATGATGAATTTATTTTTTGATCTAATGATCTACCTCTCTGTATTAAAATTGTGATCAATAATACCCTCATTCAAAAATTCTTATTAGATGAAGGTTTCTGTATTAATGTTACCTCTCTTTGGACAAATTGGATACACCAAATAAAATTTTAAACAAACATGGCTCACGTGTAGATGATTTGATAAAATGAATCTAAAAATCACTTGGCTTTATTTGGCTCCTACTTACTATTGGACTTTAGACAATTTGCACTAAGTTCATGATTCTTGATATACCACTCCTTAGTTGGCCATGGACACATCATATGTGTGCTATTGCTTCTTTAGGTATTCAATGTATCAAATTCATTAATAATGGAAAAAATTACAAATATGAAGCTAATCCTAATCCATGCAGTATACAATTACCAAATCCTAAATCTCAATATCATATTCCAACCATTCCCACATTAATAGTGTACCCCTACTTGAATTTGTTAACATGAATCTTTATTTACATGTTAATCTCATTAATTTAAATGACGATGAATTTAATGAACAATAAAACACTTATAATACCACTAGACTACCTCCTTATATTACAGAATGGATTCCTCCTTTACTTTCATGTGATCGCACCATTCTTATAATTTATGATACTACTGAGACTCCCCCTCCATGAAATGCAAATGAAACTTATTACACATAAGATTAATTTACATATGATGAGTATAGAGTAGCCAAAATATTTCAAGATCTTATAACTATTTCTCCTCAAAAATTTAGAAATTTAGGTGTTTTAACTATTGATTTTCTCACAGAAATAAATACATGCACTATTTCTCACACTCATGATGATAATTATATCATGGATCAAGCCCAATCATGAGATTTAGATGTACAAAAATATCAAAATACATTATCAAAAATACATGCCTTTAACCATGATGTCCATGTCATTCACATATCATTTGATATTGAATAAAAAATTGAAGGTTATGTACCTCAAATTAATCCTCCATTATTAGATACTCCATGGGTAATTGAATACGTATTGACCTAGGAATCTTTTGATCTTTTTACACAAACTAATATAATATAATTCATTCCTCCTTATTATGATTGCATTGATAACATTGAGGTTATACAACTCAATATGAATGAAACTTAATATATTGAGTAAGCTAGTACAAATATTACCATCTAGTTGATTCTACTCAACCAAAATCATCCAATATAGAATCCATATCCAGTACTACACCAAAAATTACCTTAGATGCTAAAGCAACCAATTTCAAACAAATATATTTTACATATGATAGCAATTGTAATCAAATCATTGATTTCAAATTAGATGTCAAATACTATGGACCCTTACCTACACTTTATAGTGATGAAGATATACTTGAGATATTCCACATTAGAGAACCTCAAATTCCATGTCAACATTATAAGCTTGGTAACTTTAAGTAAACGGTTACTTATTTCAACAATTACATTGCTACTGTGTATCCTAAAACACATCCTATTTCTTCCCTCCCTCCCAATACATAGAATTTTCAAGATGGACATGTTATGCTCATTGATGAAAATAGAAAATAGAACACAACACACTAACATGCCCTTAAACTATTACCATTTCTAAAGATCTCAGTCTAGAATAACATGATAAATTTAGTTTGTTCTTTGGCAAATATAATGAATCATTTGCTTGGTCATATGAATATATTCTAGGAATTGATCCTAACATCATTTTTCATAACATCATCACTTATTTGGATGCTAAATACATTATACAAAAGCAATAAAATCCCTCCCTAATCTTTATACCTTATGTCACAAAGAAATCATTAAAATTTTGGGTGCTGAATTGATTAAACCTGTGGACTACTCAGAATGGGTATGAAAAATATCCCATTTGTAAAAAAATCACAATGGTTATTCATATATGTACTGACTTTTGTAATCTAAATTTAACATATCTAAAATAAAAATTTACCCTAACTTAAATATATGTTATTGTTCACTCTACCACTAGGTATGAAATGTTATCACTTAAGGATGGTTTCTTAGGCTATAACCAAATTCACATAGCTCTTGAAGATCAACATAAATTAACATTTAATATAGAATGGGGCACTTATTGATACATTAAAATCCCTTCTCATCTCAAAAATAATAGAGCCACCTATCAACGTATAATGACCCACATTTTTAATGATTTTATTCATAAAATTGTCAAAACTTATGTGGATGACCTCATTACCAAATCTAAAAATCATAAAACTCACCTTCATGATTTAGCTATCATTATTTAGTGACACATCAAATATAAAGTCAAACTTAATCCATATAAATGCATATTCAAAGTTACATCTAGTAAACTTATAGGTTTTCTAGTTTTCTTTCTAGGCATTGATGTTGATCTTGCTAAAATAAAAGCTATCATCAACATATATTTTACTTGATCTATTCTTGATATATGAACATACCTTGGAAAAATTGGTAAAATTCACTAATTTATTCCAAAAATGGTTTACCATATTTACTTTGTCAATTTTCTTATTAAAAAAGGTAACACTTAGAATGGATGGATTCATGCTAAAAACCATTTGATAGTATGAAAGGATATTTTCTTCATCCTCCCACTCTTTGTATACCTTCAAATTATTTTAAATTGATTATATATACATCCTCTACCTCCATATTATTTGAGGCAATGCTTTCCTAATAAGATGATACTGGTAGATAATATGATATTTACTATATTAGTTAAGGTTTAATCGATTATGAAAAATGTTATACCAAGGTAGAACATGATTGCCTTGCTATATACTTCGTAGCTAAAAATATCCATCATTATATGCTCTATCAAACCACTTATGTCATTGTTAATTCTAATCCGCTTCATCATTTCTTATCTAAAACATTATTACCTAGAGATAGAATCAACAAATGGATGGTCTTATTAATAGAATTTGACCTTAGAATTTTTACAAATTTTTTTATCAAAGGACAAGTCATCATAGAAAAACTTGCAGAGGATTCCTTACCATCTACAAACCACCTTCAAGATACTCTCCTTGATGAATAAAATATTTATATTGAATGTATTGACTAAGCAATTTCTCTTAAATATTGTTTTCACAATTTCACTACTGATCTAGAAGTAAATAACCCAAAAAAAACTAATTACACTCTTCCTAAAACTAAATATGAAATAGTCATTGAAGAATTACTACAAGTTATGATTGAATTACATGAAGATACTGGACACTTCACTTTGATGGTAAAAAATGCCTTTACGGAGTTGGGGCAGGATGTATCCTAACCAACCCACATGGTAAAATTACACCTTTAACATTTTCATTAACTTTTGATGTCACCAATAACATGACTAAATACAAAGCTCTAATACTAGGCATACAAGTCATAATTAATTTAGACATCCGATAGTTACATGATTTGGGTGATTCATAATTTATATGTTATTAAGTTAGTTGATATTATCAATGCAAAAGTGAAAACTTAATCACATCATAAAATTTCTACTAAACTCACTAAAGAATTTACCTTTTTTACCATTGATCGAATCCTAAGATATTAAATGCTATAGTTGATTATCTCACTTAATTAACATCTTTATTTCACCATTACCAAATACTTCATAATTCTCAATTTCTTATTCAAATAATAAAAACACCTTTTGATTTACAAAACAAAAATAACTCTCTAATTTGTCACATTGAGGCTATTACTATTTGATAAAGCCCATGGTATATAAACATAATTAAATTTATTGAACATCAAACATACCCTCTAGACATGAATTCTCATGAAAACACTCAAATTCATAAACAATCTTTCAAGTATGTACTTCAATACAACACCTTTTATTATCATAATGTAAAAATAACCCTACTGTGTTGTGTAATGTAAGAAGTTCCTGCTCTCTTAGAATAAGCACATGGAGGCGTTTTCTATGGTCACTATAGTGGTCATGATACAACCTGTAAATGCTTATGTATAGGTTAATTTTAGCCTACTCTTGAACAAGATGCTATTAATTTTTATAAAAATTCTAATCCTTATCAACTTCATGATGATATAATCCACTCTCTTCTAGCCAAACTCCAAATAATAGAGTCTCCTTGGAAATTCTTTATGTGGGGATTAGATTTAATTAACAAATTACCTAGATCATGAGATGTTCATGTATTTATTATAACTTCCACTAAATATTTTACCAAATGGGTAGAATCCATGCTTCTTATTAATGTCATGGGTATTAGCATTTCCAAATTTATTCTCAATCAAATCATCTATCATTTTGGATTTCTCCATACCATCATTTCTGATAATGGTGGTAACTATACAAATAAAGATATGAAATAATTATGTGAAAAATTAAAAAATTCACATAAATTCTTAGCATGTTATCATATTCAATGTAATGGTCAAGCAAAAGCCACTAATACAATTTTGAACAAAATCTTACAAAAAACTATTAGAAAATCTTGTATTGATTGACACCTCCATATTTATCCCGCACTTTGGACTTATTGCACTAGAATACACATTGATATTGGGTCAATGCCATTTTTACTAATATATGGGTTTGAATCAATCTTATCATTAGAAGTTAAACTCCCATATTTATGCATATCTCTTCTTGGTATAATTCCTGATGAAGAATTTTGTGAGGACTGTCTTCATGATTTGGATTTCCTTAATGACATATGTATTTTTGCTTTACAACATAATTACCAATACAAGTCTCACGTTACTAAATAACATAATGAAAAGGTCAAAGTATGAACTTTCAATGTTGGTGATTTGGTCCTCAAACTAGATTATAAACATGTCAAAGAAGGAAAATATGCCCAAAAATGGTGGGGTCCTTAGTAAAATACATTCTTAGTCTTAGTACATATATATTATAAACTAATGAAGGACATGTCTTCAAAGAACCTACTAATGCTCAAAATTTAAAGAAATATTTTCCCTAAATATTTCCTTTCTTTTCATATCTTGTAAATACTAACACTTTTTATAGGTTTCCTCCAAAGATTTATAATTTACAACAATACATTCTATTAAAATAGCCTTATTATTTGCCCTTTGGTCTATTTTTCATACTTTTATTTATTTAATGAGTTGTTTCGTAAGATCATGGATAGGAACCTACCATCATCATGAATATATTTTATTTTCATATTCCATCTTTAATATTTTCATTGATTATGAATCTATAATTTTAAAAGTTTATTTTCATTATTTATTTCCATTATCTTTTGTGGGTTATAATATAAGACCTTGGATAAGTCTAGACTTTCATCATAATATTTATATTTTTTTCAAAACTAAATTTTAATCATAGGGTTTTTATTAGAAATTAAGGTAATGGTTAAGGATTGTTATCTCATACTATCCAAATCAATTTTGTTTTTTTAATGTTAATACCTTCAAAATAAGCTATTTCTACATGTTTCCCTACAATTACAACATTTCTTATGATATAGAGTCATACTTACCTATCATTATATCCTTTTCATATTATCATTTTTTTTGCAATTTGGGGATACTCAATCATTTCATGTTCATTCTTCTTGTCTCCTCTATTTTCATTCCACTTTGGGCACACCAAGGTTGGTTTCAAGATAAAATTCTTATTTAACATGAAAGTATAAGAATCATAGGCACCATGCTCTATAATTTATTTTATTTAGCTACCAAGTCTATGTTTTCTAGTGTTAGTCATTTTTAACACCCATGTTGATTTTATGAATCCGTATGGAGGAGGAACAGAGAAAGCCATAAAAAAGTTAAAATGTAAATAATTTATAACAAAAGGCAATGATAAAAAAACATTTATCAAATTTAAAAATAAAAATAAAATACATGATTACTAAGCACATTTTCTATTCTAGTTGAAGCTCAAACTCTACAGGTGGACTCATAATAGAGTCGAGGTCCACTGGGGCATGGTCAACCAATAGATTTGGATAGAATAATTGAAAATTATATATAGTGCTACCTAGTTTCTAAAATAATTACCCATATTCGTAATAGACCAACAACTCTATAAGTAATCTTAAGCAATGAGGAACA
Source organism: Torreya grandis (assembly GCA_037957365.1). Lineage (NCBI taxonomy): Eukaryota > Viridiplantae > Streptophyta > Pinopsida > Cupressales > Taxaceae > Torreya > Torreya grandis. The sequence goes on from JARHVA010001802.1 coordinate 2,927,781, forward strand.
TGTTGTGGTAAGGTAGGCCCATTTTAATTTTCATGCATATAGCCTTCATGGGATGATATTTTTACTTCATTATATAACCCAAATTTGTGTGGTTAAGGTAAGTTATGTAGAGTCATTAATATCAAAAGTACTCTTGTTTTACTAACTTAATTTGAGTGTCTTGATTCTGATAAATAGTTTCTACCTTGGTATCACCTCCATTTTACTCATCACCCATTTCATTTCTACCCTTGAAGGTAAGTTTATTTCTAAATTTGTTTCCCAACATCTTTATTCCTTCTTATTTAAATCTTCTTAAAATATGTTACCAATAGTTATGTTTTGGTTCTATTTATCCTAAGAATAAAATTGTATTTTTGAGTGACTATGCATTACTTCCTTACAACATTGATTTATCCTTCTTGGATTTCCTAAGTTTCTTTTAAAAATTAATTTTTATCACTCTTTTTGTGGATAATCTTGTTCCATTTCTCTATTTTATTTTTTCCATTGTTGACTAAGTTTGGATTATTGCTTCTCACTCATCAATGTTGTTTTACTATATGTTACTTTTTCATATTTATTTAAGTTTGGTTTGTTACTTCTTTTACATTGATGTTAGATTTATCATTTTACTTTCACATGTCCATGGTTTGATCTGGTTTGTTACTTTTATTACTTAAGGTACATTTTGTTTGAGTTTTTTGGTCATTTAATAGCCTTGGTTTTTTGATTACCTAATTTAATATTAGTTTCCCTTGGTCTTTTTGATTCTAACTTATCATTTATCACCCTAGCTTACCAAATTACCAAGTGATTTATCTCAATTCTACAAAGTTTAGTTATTTTGATTTCCCTACGTTTATTTGTTTTTGTTCTTTAGTTTTGTATCCCTTGGGTTTATACAAAGTAATTAATGCCCCCACCATGATCAAAATTACAAATACAATAGAAAACCACTCATCGATAAAGTTAAGCTAGGGTACGCATATGATACTTTTAAATTTACTTCAATTATCTTCTTACTATCATTTCAATTTATGTTTTTAATTAACTTATTATCTCAACATTGTGGGTTGCTATGTTCTTTTTTGAATCACCATCCCATTTTACAACTACATGACACATGATGAGATTTCAAGTGAGGCATATGTATACACACAATATTTGTAGAATTTATCAATTATTGATACTTTTTTTTATTGTAAGAACCCATCTAATCTCAATTTCTCTAATTGCACGTCTTAAAGGGTACATCAAAAAAGGGTTGGTAGACCTTTGGTACTTCATAGGATTGTTGGCCCATATACCATCACCTGAAACCAATACAAGAAACCTTACTTATACACTTACCTAAGTAGCTCACCACCTAAAATAGCCCCTACCTAAGTGAAAAACTAATTTTGTCACTTTTCCTACTACATTGATTGGGTCAACCCTATCTTAAGCTTAGCTCATGTTACAAAACTCTATTAGTCCAAGCTAACATAGTTTGAGACCTAACAACTCTATTTCCCACCTAACAAGGTTGATCAGGTTAATTGGATTAATTCCTAAGAAGGTTTAGGGTAAGTCCATGGATATACACAACCCCTTCATTTCATTTCTAAATGGAGGATATTTCAATTACACATCATTAATATTCACAAATCCACTCATACAATCAATAAGAGTTTTCATTACTTAGGTTTTTATTTTGGATAAGTATCACTTGTCTTGTGGAGGTCTTAGATGCATAATATAAGTCTTATATCCTATAGTTGATTTTTCATTATGATCCTTACAAACCCACAACAACCTCTTCCAAAGTACCATTGGCTGAAGGAAAGATTGAATTGTAGGTATATTCCTAGGCCACTTCAACAAGGTAAGTTTATTATTAGCCCTTCATATTTTGATAAGTAGATGTTGTAAGACTAATGGATTGAATTTTATCTCTCTTTGCTTAGATCATTTCTATGTTATATTATATAGATTCGTCATTTCATGTTTATTATCTTCCACATTTGTGCCACAAGTTTTGATGAGTACTAGATTAGTTTGCATATGTATTTACTAGATTAACTTAAATAGCTGTTTAGTAGATTATATTGTTTGATATTATTTAGAATCATAATACCTAGATAGGGTTATCAAAAAATGACATTTGATTAGAGACCTTATAAACCTCTCCTTTGCCATCATGTGATAAGATATCCTTTAATGTAGATTTAACAGATCCATTAGTAGTCATGTCCCTAATATAAGCATTTATACAAGTGGCTTGTTAGTTTATTACCTTTTTTGAGATTGAATAGTATTGAATAGGATAAGCTATAAATATTTATAGTTTTACTTAAATACATGCACCATTGTTAACATCAGTGTAACCAATCTTCCCTAACAAGTCAAATACAAGATGTCCTATATATTTATAGAATATAGAGGGGTTAAAAATGTTTCAGATCATGTATATAAATGTGAACTCATCTATTTGAATAAGGGTGTTACTATGTTAAAAGGGAAAGTGATCCACTTCATTATTTCATTGTTAGATCATGCAAATACTTGGTATTGCAAGCATGACTCTAATCAAACAATTGTATACTTTGACTTGTTGAAAGGGGAATTTTTAATAGAATTTGATGTCATGTAATTTAAATAACAAAGTATTTATGATATGAAGGAAAATAAATATGAGTTGACTGAGATCATCCACGCTTAAGATGCTAGATTGATGACCCTAATCTCAAATATCTCATTCAAAATACATTTGGTATAACATGCATAATGGTTCATGGGAGGACTAATACTACCCTTAAATCATGCCTTGTCTATGAAGACCTTCACAAACCCATATAAGGATCTAGAATCAAGGCTAAGGGATGAAGTTTTTGGAAGTATGGACACATGCATTAGCTTATTTATGGAAGCACATATTTTTTTATGGCCTATTGACTATAGAAGATAGATATGGATAGTATGCATGATACTCATAGTTACTTGTAGTGTATTGACTGTGAAGCTAATATAAGAGTGCTACTTAATTTTTGTGAAAATTTCCTCAAGTACCATGATGTGCATGCATGCCCATTTATCCAAAGGGAAACCTAGACTAAGTTTTAAATTTAGTATAATATATGTGAAGCCTCCACCCAAAACATAGAAGATTGGAAGGTGATAAATGATGTTCATGAGGCACATAGTTGAGGTACGTGACATACAATGGATAGTCCTTTGAATAAAAACTAAGGATAGTATGGTAGAAAATTTCCATACCATGGAAGATGTGACAAATGTGGGGGTGGAATATTTCCACCACACACATGTTATAAATGTAGTTCATTAAACCACTACCAAATGGACTACCTAGAGTTTCCTAATGTTAGGTACTACAAAGGCAAGCACCAAATGAAGACTGTATGAAAAGAGAAATGAAACTGATGTATAAATCAATCTTATATTGAAGAAGATAAATCCTAATTACACTTCTAATTGTTGATACATTAGATAATCAGGGTCATGACTAAGATGGATCTTCTAAAGCTAGCCAAGGGATCTCTTATCACAATAACATCAATAAGGAGTGTTCCAAATCCTCCAGTCAAGTATAAAATTGAAATACCCTTAATTAGGTCCTATTTTTTCATATTCACAAAGTAAATAAAAAATTAAGTAAATCTAATCTAGTGCTCACTAAATCTTGTAGCACAAAGTGGGGGTAATTGTTTCTATGCAAAATTGCTTTCTACATTCAAAGAAGAAATAAGAAACTAAAAGAAAATGGTCAAGGCTAGAAGTACCTGATAAAGTCGAGCGCACCGAAATCAGACATTGGAAGATTCTCCTCTTTGGCTGTGGAGGAATGACACCTGCGAAAAAGAGACTAAAACACAGAAAGATGTTAGTCAAAGATATGGTGGGTTGTCAGGCGAACGCCCGATCCTGGAAGTACGAAGACTCCCTAGAAGGATATCAACCAACTGATAAAAAAGCAGAATATTGGACGAAAGTAGATAATGGAAGATAAAATGATAGAAATAAATGATAGAAAATAAAAAAGCATACCTGATAAGCGGCACTGTTCTGCACAGTCGCCGGCGTCGGTTTTTGTAATGCCGACGTCGGTCTGGGAAGGTGCCGACGTCGGTTAAGGTGCCGTCGTCGGTCGGGGTAGTGACCGGCATCGGTAGGGGCAGGTTCTGGACAGAGTCTGGGCGAGTTGCAGAAGGTCTTGACAGGGTCGGGACAAGATTTTAGACAGAGTCGGGATGGGGTTTTTGGTCGAGTCTGGGGGTTTGAAACTTTAGGATGGCAGAAATAGGGAATAAATAATCAGAAAGAGAATGAAAGTAAACACAGAAAACTCTTACCTGTGAGAAGCCGTGATGAAAGCCATAGTCGAAGTTCCCTGTGCAGTGCTGGAAGAACGAACGCTGGAGTTGATGGATGCTGGAGTTGATGGATGCTGGAGTTGATGGATGTTAGAGTTCGAACGCTGGAGAGCCTATAGATGTCGAAAATGGGAGTCAGATTATTGATCGGGGAGGGGAGATTAAATGAAGGCCCTAGGATGGTTTCGAGAGACGGTTTGATAACCGTTTCAAAAAACTGATCAGGAACTGAATGGTAACGGATAACGGATAACGAGATGGTGACCGACGTCGGCAGGATTGCCGACGTCGGCCGATAAGTGATCGACGTCGGTGACATCGGTCGGGTAAAGACCGTCGTTGGTAGATGCGCAATGAGGACAGAGTCTAGCTTTAGCTCTGTGCTCATTTTTACATGCTGCCAAGGTCAAGGTTGGTGGAACAAGTGATCGACAAGGGTTAAATAGGCGAAGAAGAATAAGACAGAGAATGACCAGGGGAGTCGACACGATTTCGGTGTCTACATTTGCCCCTTTTTGTCTTGTTGGTTGTTCTAACGAACTGCAAGACAAAAATAGGAGTGAGTGCCCCAGGTGAGGGATAAGGTTGATTTCATCTTGTTGGTTGTTCGAATGAACTGCAAGACAAAAATAGGAAGTGGATAGGTTGCCTCGATTAAGGATAAGGTATTCCCCCTCAAAGCAGGAGTCGAGGGAAGGGAACCGAGAATCAGGTGCTGATTTGACAAAGAGTGGATGAAAAAGGGGTGAGGGTAAACACTGCAAAAGTCATGATTGCGTGCATACCACTGCACGAGAGGGTCAGGCCAAAGTGTCGCAGGTCAAGGGTCGAGGAGTGCCAAAATCAAAGTAACCGGGCCCCAGCATTTAGTCGTCTACTGATCGGGTCACTCAATCTAAGCTGAAGCTCCAAATGGTCATCGTGTTCCAGGTATCCAGGGCTCAAGAAGTGCTCCTAGAAACACGAGAAAGCCACAAGTAGTGCGGATCAACCGGTTTGCGATCCTATACTTGTGAGGGTCCAAAAAGGTCTGCGCACAATTCTGCTAACCAGTCATGAGATAGCATACATGTAAAAACAACCAAGGCAACAACGTCTTGGAAGTGGTCGAGGTTAGTGGAGATAGGCATGATCTCTAATGGTTGGTGGTCGAGGGGAGGAATGGATGAAAGGATGTGGCCGAGCTAACCCCAAAAGATCCCATGTCAACTGAGTGCTGCCGACATAGCCCTGGTGATAGGGCCTCAGGCCAATGTAGTTCTCCTTAGAAGGGAGGGAGGGTCAAAGGGATAAAATGGGTCATGGTCAAGGACAGGATTATGGTTAAAAGAAAGAAAGAAGGTTTGTCCATCAGAGAGACGAACAAACGAGAATGGTCAAGCTAACCCCAGAAGACAGTCGTGTCATCTGAGTGCTGCCTACATAGCCCCTGTGATAGGGCCTCAGACCAATGTAGTTCAGACCAAGCGTCCGAGTGGTAGACAGGTGGTTAAAATAGTTGATAGATTGGTCATGGTTATGATGAAATGATGAGGAAAAAAAAAAGATGTTGCAGCCTTTTCCAAATGGTGTATTCTGCAACATTGGTTGAGGGGTTTTTCATCCCTAGCAATATTCCATATTCGTGATGGATGTATGCTAAAAATGAATTGAGGTTTATTTATGCTTCAGCAAGTATTGGTTTATGCTGAACATAAATTGTGGCAGGTTGATAGTTTCCATGTGTATTGGTGTCCATAGAAACTAGGGTGAATAGGCTAGGTCAGGTTGATGGTTTGAGAAGAGAGTTGAGTTGAGTCGATTGACAAGTGATGAAGGTGAATGTGACCAAAGTGTAGAAGAAGTGAAAAGCATATTGCTCTTTCATTGACAAGGACCAAAAAGATAGCATAGATAGGGGTTATGAGAACCAAGAGCCCCATTCATGCGTGACGTCGTTGACCATAGTTATGTTAGAGCGGTAATCGAATCACTTCGACATTAAAGTGAGCTCGAAGTCCCTTAAGCAGGTGATAGGAGGAGGAAAGAGGGTAACCCATTTTAAGAGCAAAGATAACGATGCCCCTTTTTATAGGAGACCCTGAGACAACTACAAGCCAAGTCCATGACTCGTTCAATTTTTTTTTTTAGGCGCAGACTGATCAATGCGGGAAGCCTGCATAGAGATGTCATTTGTTTGGTGGTCAGGTTGTGAAGCTGATCAATGCGGGAAGCTTCTAAAATAGTGCTATTTATTGCCAGATTAGTCATAGCCATCCTTCGAGGGAGTGGTCTAGATTTTTGTTTAATAAAAAGGGCTTTTGAATAGCTGTCCTTCGAGGGATCAGTCTATTAATTACAGCAATGATAGTACAGCTGTCCTTCGAGGGAGCAGTCTGTTTGTTTGATTTTGATATTGATATAGTGACCATGGATATGTTTTGACATCTTGATTTGTTTTTATAGAAATGTGAGTCATGGACAAGATTATAGAAGGTCAAGGACTCCCTTTTATGAGGACAAAGCATCCATACAGCATAAAAGGGGTATATGAATTGTTAAGAGGAATAGGGTTGAAAGGAGGTAGGATTAAGAGGACAGGGATTGCTCAAGGGACGAGCTCAAGTTAAGTGTCAAGTGGACGAGTACTCGACTAGCAATAGAACGGTCACAGATGCAATGCATTAAGAGGCTCAGGTTCTGGGCGTCCATCAAGAGAAGACAGATGATAAGTCCCTGATCCATACTTGTGCGTGATAATAAAAGGTCCGAGCCAATTAGGAGCAAACTTGCTTCGTTTACTTCGCTCCATATTGGTCACGTGTTTATTCTCTTTGAGGATGAGGTCTCCGATGTTGAAATCTCGTTCTCGCAAATTTTTGTCATAGGTGTGTTTGATGCGACGTTGATAGACATGGAGATGATTAAGGGCAGCAAGACGGCATTCGTCAAGTAACTCAAGTTGAGCTAAGCGATCTTGACGAAAGTCATCATTGGAAAGGATATCATGTAGAGAAATGTGGAGAGACAGGATCTGTACTTCGAGAGGTAAGACAGCCTCTGTTCCGTACACGAGAGAAAAAGGAGTAGCACCCGTAGAGGTTTGGATGCTAGTGCGGTAGGCCCACAAAGCGAAGGGAATGTGAATGTGCCAATCCCTGCCGGTGTCACTGACCACTTTCATGAGAATTTTGGTGAGAATTTTGTTGGAAGCCTCGGCCTGCCCATTCGCTTGTGGGTAGTAAGGCAAAGAGAAACTAAGTTTGATGCCGAAGGAGTCGCATAGCTTTTGGACAGTTTTATTTTTGAAGGACTTGCCGTTATCGGTGATGATTTTATGAGGGACACCGAAACGACAGATGATGTGGGTGTTGATGAAGTCGACGATCTTGTCGGCTTTTGTGGAAATGAGAGGAATGGCTTCCACCCACTTGGTGAAATATTCAGTGGCTGTGATGATGGATTGATGACGAAGAGATAATGAGGATTAATCTCACCGATGAGATCTAAACCCCATTGAGAAAAAGGCCAGAAATCCTGAGCAATTTGTAAGGCGTGACTGGGGAGATGAAGCAAGTTAGAGTGCTGCTGACACTTGATGCAACGCCGAACATAATCGCTACAGTCTTGATGAAGGGTAGGCCAATAATAGCCCAAACGAAGGATGCACTTGGCAACCGAATTTCCACTGAAATGTCTGCCACAAATCCCGTCGTGGACTTGTTGAATGGCTTGAGATGCTTCAGTGGAGGTGAGACAACGAAGAAGGTGGCTTATAGAGAAGACCCCCTAGCATGGTATAACGAGCAGTACGCTTGATAAAAGCTTGTCGTGCATTACTAGAGAGGTTGGGAGGAATGACAGAGAAAGATAAGAAGTCTACAAGTTGCTTATACCAAGCATCTTGTGGGCTAGGGTCTATAGTGTTGACATGATGAATGTGAGGAGAGATATATGAAGGCAACGGCACACGACGCACCATGACAAAAAGTCTGGATGTAGATGAGGAAGATGGGATATGGGAAGCGAGAGAAGCCATAGTGTCAGCAAACTTATTCGTGGATCGAGGAACAGTCTGTAGGAGGAAATGGTCAAAAGATGCAAGGAGAAAGTCAGCACAGTTTTTGTACCTTTGCAAAATTTCATTTTTACAGAGGTATGAACCGTTGACCTGATTGACGATGAGCTGTGAATCGCCGAAGATGTTGATGGACTTGATGCTGAGAGAGAGGGCAGTCTGAAGTCCCAAAATTAAGGCCTCGTATTCGGCCATATTATTGGTACAATCAAAGTCGAGTTTAAAAGACAGAGGCATGGGCTCCCCTTCGAGTGGAATGAGAATAACCCCAACACCCCCACCTAGTTGACATTTGGAACCGTCAAAGAACATAGTCATCTGATAGGTGGTGTCATCGGAGGAAAGCGCAGCGATAGACTCATCAGGGAATTCACACTGCGAAGGTTGATTGTCAAGAAGAGGGGCATCTGCTAGTTGATCAGCGATGGTTTGCCCCTTGATAGATTTCTGCTGGATGAATTCGAGATCGAACTTAGCAAGCAGCATGAGCCACCGAGCCATACATTGATTTTGATATGGCTTGGAGTGCATATACTTGAGAGGGTCGGTGTGGGTGATGACAAAGGTTTTGTGACTAAGAAGATAGTGGTGAAGCTTAGTAGCAGCAAAGACTAACGCCAAACAGAGTTTCTCGATATGGGTATACCGAGTTTCATAGTCGACTAGTGTTCGGCTGATGTAATAGACGGCTTGCTCACGGTGATGCTCATCTCGGTGCGCGATCATGGCACCTAACGAATGGTGAGTGGCTGAGATATAAAGGTAGAAGGGTTGGTCATCTTTAGGTGGAATGAGGACTGGTGGAGAGACCAGATAGCGTTTTAAGGCTTCAAAAGCCTCTTGACAGTCCTTATCCCATGTAAAAATGACGTCCTTCTTAAGGAGATGATGAAAAGGTTGACAGCGGTCTGAAAGCTGCGAGATGAAGCGACGAATGGACTGGAGCTTGCCTTGCAAACTGCGAAGCTGCTTGAGATTGGTCGGGGGAGGCATTTCGAGAATAGTGCGAATCTTGGTGGGATCTATCTCGATGCCATGGAAGGAAACAATGAAGCCGAGAAGCTTGCCAGAGAGGACCCCAAAAACACATTTCTTGGGGTTGAGACGAACATGGTACTGAAGAAGACGAGAAAAGATGATGTTGAGAATGGTCAGATGGTCACGGTGAAGCTTGGATTTGCCGAGAAGGTCATCCACATAGTCCTCCATGATTTTGTGGAGGAGATCGTGGAAAATGTAGGTCATGGCGCGCTGATAAGTGGCGCCCGCATTTTTCAAGCCGAAAGGCATGACCCGATAGCAGAAAGTCCCCCATGGGGTGATGAAAGTAGTCTTGTGCTGATCTTCCGGAGTGATCAGGATTTGATTATATCCTGAAAACCCGTCCATAAGAGATAACATCTCATGGCCGGCCGTAAGATCAACAAGCTGGTCGATGTTAGGAAGAGGAAAGTCATCTTTGGGACAGGCTAGGTTGAGGTCGCGATAGTCTGTGCAAATCCGAATCCCCCCAGTTGCCTTGGTGACTGGGACGATGTTAGAGACCCACTGTGGATAGTCGATGGGCTGGATGAAGGAGACAGAAAGGAGGCGCTGTAGCTCCTCTTTAACAAGGAGGGCAACGTGAGGATGCATCTTTCGAAGCTTTTGCCTGACAGGCTTAGCCTCTGGTTTGGTGACAATGTTATGGGTAATGATGGTGGGGTCGATGCCAGGCATATCACTGTAAGTCCAGGCAAAGGCCTTGCTATGGTTGGAGAGGAAATGGGTATAGTCAAGCTGCTCCTGAACGTCTAAAGATTGGCCAATCTTTAAGACATGAGGAACATCAGAAGAAGGAAGGTTGATGTCAATGGTTGATTCATTTAACATAACCTGGGTCTCAGAAGGGAGGGAGCGCTGGATAAAAGAATCATCAGCGCCCATGTAAGAAAGAATGGCGTCATCGTCAACGCAATGAACAGTGTGGATGGTTGCCAACTCATCTTCGATCATGCTGGGAAGAATGAGAGGGAGAGATTTGGATACCCCATTGAGCTGATAAGTCAAGGGGTCCAGGCGGATGGTGTTTATGGAAAAAAAAACTAGGAGGAATGGAAACCACTGACTCCGTAGGTGAAGGTGGCGAAATAGGCGAGTGTGGAGGAGATTGGTCAAGGATTGGTTCAGGATAAAGGTCTACAAGGTCTTGAGTGGGGTCGTGATATCCCAGACCATACCGTTTCTTGGCGTCATCATCATTGAGTGGTTGGATAGGCTGATGGGAGCCCTGCTCATAGCGTCTGAAACCAAAACCCTTCCATGCACACCTGTAAAGGTAAGTGTGTGCAAAGGCGGGGTTGCCAAGAAACAAAAAATCTGATGTGAAAGGTTGAGGTGAAGAAAGAGGATTACCGTCAGTAGGAGCTTGATTAAGCCCTCCATAGACGAGGTTAGTGCGAAGGTGAGGGGGACCATAAGGTATGATCATCCCTATCCGATGGTCGTAGGTGGGGCTGTGATGAAGGCGTCCATACTCTTGTGGAGTTTGGAACATGTCTAAAGCCAGCAAGCGATATTCTCCCAATGAAAGTCTTTAGAAGACGTCTTCCATGGGGTCTGTGGTTGTCGCTTGAAGGGGAGGTGTAAGGGCGACTGCCTGTTGCGAACTGGTCAAAGCTTTCGCAGATGGAGGCAGTGCCGGGGTTAACGGCTTGATAGGAATGAGGACATCATTTGGACGGTAGGTGGTGTTGCATGTTTTAAAGGGCGAAGGGTCATCAGGAATGGTGTGGACTTGTCCGTCATGCTTAAACTTCACACAACGGTGCAGGGTGGAGGGGACACAGGACATGGCACGGATCCAGGGTCGACCCAACAAGATGTTGTATTGGAACTCTCCTTCGATGATGTAGAAGAGCTCTGGGACTGTGCATGGACCAATGCGAATATGAAGGATGACTGTGCCAATGGTCGTGGCAGTAGTGTCATTAAAAGAGTGCAAGATCGCGTCAGTTTTGGAGACACAATTCTTAGGAAGAGCCAACTGATCAAAGGCATGGGTGGAGATGATGTTGATGCTAGCGCCCCCGTCGATCATAACGCGTTTAATGCGTGTCCGATCGATGTAGGTAGTGATGAAGAGGGCGGCGTCTTGATCTTTCGTGTTGGATGTAGGAATCTCAGAATCACTGAATGTTATGGAGGCAATAGGGGCTAAGGAGTGGACAAGGGTAGCAAGTGGTTGGGGATCCTCAGGTTGGACCTCCGCTGCCTACAGGGCTTGGATGAGGGCCTGACGATGTTGGGGTGAGGTTTGGATAAGATCGTAGAGGGACATCTTCACAGGCGTCTGGTGAAGTTGTTTCAACATGGAGTCGTGGATTGGTCTAGAAGAAGAAGAAGAAGAGGAGGGTTGAGGCGCGCCAAGGATAGAAATCTTAGGCTTAGGCAGTTGAGGTGGATTGACAAAAGGGTAGGTCTAAGGAATGGCGGCTTTTTCTTTCGCCTTGTCCTTCTGTGATCTAGTGGTGATGTGAATGGCATTGATTTCAAAGATGGGAGGTGAAGATGATAAAGGGGTTGTAACTGGTTGATGAGATGTGGATGGATTTGAAGAGGTGGAAGGTTTATGAGAAGGAGTCGGGGGGCGGTCGAAAGTGTCCTCAAAGAGAAGAGTGTCTTTCTCCAGATAACGGTGAATGACAGCCTTGAGGGCACAGCAAGTCTCAGTGTCATGTCCTGGTGTACGATGATATAAACAAATCTTCGTGTCGTCGAACCAGGAGGGTTTAGACCCGAGAGGTTGAAAGGGCTTGATGGGTGGAAGAGTTATGCTAGAAGTTTGCAAAAGTCATTGCAAGATTAAAGAGTATGAACCCACTAAAGGATCTGTGCTCAGCGATGTATGCAATGTCGGTGACTTTTGCTTGGGCGAAGTTGGAGGGGGTTTTCGTACCACCTTCCGAGTTAATGGTGCGATGACAGGTTGAGACGGTACACTCTTCGTGAGAGGTATCACCCTTTTGGGAGAGGGTAGGCTAGCGGTAGGTAAAGGAAGCAAAGGAGGCAATCGGTTTTGATTAAAGGTTGGAGTTGGAAGGACTCTGGTTAGGGTTGAAGGATGCGGGCCCAAAATGGAGGGAAATGGCGAAGGAAGAGGAGGCATTCGCCTCTGTGGTTTGGCAGTCTTTTGAGATTTAGGTTGAAGATTACTATTAGTTGAAGTTTGGGTTAAGTCCACCTTCACTTGTGGATGAGTGAGGGTGGAGAGGGGGCGAACGACAAGCGATTTGATAGGTTTAGGCGGAGTAGATGAGGGTTTTGGTTTTGATGAAGTTGATAAAGATGTAGACGGTTTGGAAGTGGAGATCGGATTTTTGTTAATAGTCTTAGGAGGTTCCGCCATAGGAGGATTAGCAGCATGAGATGAGAGGGCCCGGGCTTGTTGAAGAGCTGTGAGATGGTCCCACAATCCCTGATGTTCCACTTTCCTAGAAGGGAGAAGTTCGAGTCTCTCCACTAATCGGGAAAATGGCTGAGAAGATGTGGGATGAGGTTTGGGCTCTTGAGAAGATGTCGACGGTTGTGGGACTAAAGGTAAGACGAATGTAGTAGTCTTGGGCCTAAAGTATGGTGAAGTCGTAACAGGTTCATGTTTGGTTGGAGACGAAGGAGAGATAGGTTCTTCTCTGGGTGGAGAAGAAACTGGAGAATGAAGCTCCTCAAGCGGGTAAAGGGCAGGGATGATAGTGCCCTCCACTTGTGGTTGAGGAGTAGGAAAGGTTGGGTCCTCCATGGGCAGCAAGAAGGAAGATGGTGAAACTGGCGGTGCTGGTAAGGTCGAGGCGTCCTCCAAAATGAGAGAAGTTGAGGGAGAACTAGCCGGAGAAAGAGGTTCGTCCACATGTGATGGACTGATGGATGAACTCACCTCTTGGGGTTGGTTAGAAATGAGGGGCGAGACCGTATTGACTGTTCGAATATTATGTTCATGGGTATTGTCAGTCAAGGTCTGGACGTTGTTTTGGGTTGGTGGATGATTAGGGAATGGTTGTTTGAAGATATCGATACCCTGATTAGGAGGGGCGTTAGGATTGTTGAGGATGAGGTCACCCTTTTCCAACATGTCTTGGACTATGTTTTTAAGGGTTTTATAGTTACCCGTGTCATGACCTTTAACACGGTGGTAGTTACAGAAGTCATTTTCCCTATACCACGTAGGGATGGCGCGTGAGGGATCAAATTGTGGTGGAGGTCAGATCTGAGGGAGATTGATGGCCCCTTGTTTGATGAGTTTTTCCAGCACAGACGCGTATGATTCTCCAAGTGGAGTAAACTGTCGCTGTATGTATCTCTGCTGAAATTGACGAGTGGCGCTCATGGACGTGGATGGTTCAGATTGATTAGTTGAAGGCGAAGAAGAGGAAGATCTAACAACCACAACATTTGCTGAAGCTTTAGATTTAGAATTGGACGAGGAAGGATTAGAAGAGGGGTCATTGGTTTTGGAGTTGGGATTCTTACTCCGCAACTTGACTTTATTCTCCTCAACGGCACGTAACTCAAGTTTACGAGCCATCGTGAAGGCTTCGTCAAAAGTGCAGAAGGTTTGAACCCTCAAGGTAGAAGAAATATGTTTAGCACAGGCTTGAGAGAAAAGTTCAATAAGCTCAAGCTGGGGTAAGGAAAATGAAAGTTGATTGATAAGGCCCCTCCATCGAGCGACGAAATCAGCAATGGATTCATCCTCAAACTGGCGGATAGAATAGAGGTCTGTGATGGAGACCTTCTTGGTGATATTGATGGAGAAATGATCGAGGAAGAGCTGGGCCAGTTGAGTGAACGTGAGGATGGAATGACTGGGAAGAGAGCTGTACCAATCAAGTGCAGCACCCGAGAGAGACATGGGAAACGTGCATAAGAGTAACGCATCGTCGTGGGCGATAAGGTAGCAGGCATGTCTGAATGCCCGTAAATGTTGTTGCGGGTCTTCCTTGCTCTGGAAACGAGAAAACTTAGGAAGTTCCCACTGGCTGGGATATGGTCTGATGGGGACGGAAGGATGGATGGGCTCGTTACAGATTTGTTCGTACGAGAGAGTGTTGCGCGAGCCGGTAACGGAGGTCTCTAGGTTGGACATTTTATCCATCAGCATCTTGATAATATCTACTGATGGATTGGCGGGTGGAGCGCCTCCTAGATTATAAGGCGCTTGAAAGAGGCTGGAAGAGGTATACGACGTAGTCGGTTGTACCAATAAGGGCGCAACGTACGGATGACTAGTCGTAGGGACAGAAGAAGTGACTAAGGATGGTTGGATAGAAGACATGGCTAGGTTTGATGTGGTTATGGGAGGTTGATTAGAGGTAACATGGGCCAATGGATGGGTAGCCACCCTAGTGTTGATAGGAGTAAGGGTAGGCGGAATGGAGACGACCAAGTTTTGAAAGGGGGTAGAAAGTGGTTGAGTGGACTGAGATTGATTGGGGGCTGAAACCCCGGTGAAAGTGGGCCCAACGATGGAAGGAGAAGCCACACTTGGATGGTTGGTAAGAGGTTGGTCATTGTTTAAGGTAACAGCCTGGGTATCTAAGGGTTGGACTACGGACGCCGTTGATGCGGCCACAGTTTTGAGGAGAGAAGTCGGCATTCCATAGATTGGATTGCCCGAGGAGTCTCGCGTTTGGCTATTCGCGAGATAGTATTGCAAGGCTGCGGTATTGAGGTCCAAGAATCGTGTGAAATCTTGGTCCCCTTTTGGGATAATAGGCGTTTGGGTCAAAGATGGTCTGGTAGGAGTTCTTTCAGTTTCCGAGTTGAACTCCATTATAGGGTTGGTTGTAGGCGGGGTAGACGGAAGAGGATGATGCCTCGCGTGATCGACTAGAGCCTTGGCTTGGCTACGAGTCAGAACCATTCAAGGCAAGGAAGAACGTCCTCACAAGCTCAAACAAGCAGATAAGAACCAAAAAGATGAAGACACAAGCAGACCCTAAAAACCCTAGAAGTAAATTATTAGGATTATAGTGGCTTATGCCTTAGAATGTGTGTAGAGGAAGATTGGTTTTGTGAGTCGGGTCCTAGAAGAAGCAGTCTATGGAAGGTTTCGAGTTTTGTTATGGTGCTCAAGAAGTCTGTGTTAGGGTCTGGTACGTGGCCTGGTGCTAAGGAGCAAGCTCCCCTCACTTCACGATTCCAGTGGTTAGCTGGTCTCGCTTAGCCAAGATATACCTCGCCTAGAGTTTATCCTCCGCCAGAGAATGGAGTGGGCTTCCCCCTTGGTGATGAAATCCAAGTAGGGTCACCGGGATGGGTAAGGTATCCGCTGGGGGATGAAATCCCAGTCGGGCCTTGTCTTAGGTAAGTTTTATGTTCATTTTGTGCAGGTGGTTTGGTCGTGTAACATGAAGTGATCTAGATTAATTCAATATGCGGTTTAATTACTATGTGTGGTCTAAGAGATGCAGGCAAACAGAAATGAATGCAAAGTGTTTTAATGTCCAAGTCGAAATGTTTGTTCGTATGAAGACGAATGGAGAAAGAGTCGAAGAATATGAGTTTAGCTAGTCTAGAAGTGCAAGAAAGAAATGTTCATTTTAGTTCTACTTATGGTGTCGTTTAAGAAGAGATGAAAGGAGGCGAAAAGGAAGAAACCTAATGCGCCTAAATGAATGAAAGAAAGAGAGAAAGAACCCAAGGAGGACCTAGGGTCCCACCGGGCGTGCCATAATGTTTCTATGCAAAATTGCTTTCTACATTCAAAGAAGAAATAAGAAACTGAAAGAAAATGGTCAAGGCTAGAAGTACCTGATAAAGTCGAGCGCACCGAAATCAGACGTTGGAAGATTCTCCTCTTTGGCTGTGGAGGAATGACACCTGCAGAAAAGAGACTAAAACACAAAAAGATGTTAGTCAAAGATATGGTGGGTTGTCAGGCGAACGCCCGATCTTGGAAGTACGAAGACTCCCTAGAAGGATATCAACCCACTGATAAAAAAGCAAAATATTGGACGAAAGTAGATAATGGAAGATAAAATGACAGAAATAAATGACAAAAAATAAAAAAGCGTACCTGATAAGCGGCACTGTTCTGCACAGTCGCTGGCGTCGGTTTTTGTAATGCCGGCGTCCGTCTGGGAAGGTGCCGACATCGGTTAAGGTGCCGTCGTCAGTCGGGGTAGTGACCGGTGTCGGTAGGGGCAGGTTCTGGACAGAGTCTGGGCGAGTTGCAGAAGGTCTTGACAGGGTCGGGACAAGATTTTAGACAGAGTCGGGACGGGGTTTTTGGTCGAGTTTGGGGGTTTGAAACTTTAGGATGGCAGAAATAGGGAATAAATAATCAGAAAGAGAATGAAAGTAAACACAGAAAACTCTTACCTGTGAGAAGCCGTGATGAAAGCCATAGTTGAAGTTCCCTGTGCAGTGCCGAAAGAACGAACGCTGGAGTTGAT
Organism: Torreya grandis; assembly: GCA_037957365.1. NCBI lineage: Eukaryota > Viridiplantae > Streptophyta > Pinopsida > Cupressales > Taxaceae > Torreya > Torreya grandis. The sequence continues at coordinate 2,944,622 of JARHVA010001802.1, forward strand.
GGATGCTGGAGTTGATGGATGCTGGAGTTCAAACGCTGGAGAGCCTGTAGATGTCAAAAATGGGAGTCAGATTATTGATCGGGGAGGGGAGATTGAATGAAGGCCCTGGGACGGTTTCGAGAGACGGTTCGATAATCGTTTCGAAAAACCGATCGGGAATCGAATGGTAACAGATAACGGATAACGAGATGGTGACCGACGTCGGCAGGATTGCCGACGTCGGCCGATAAGTGACTGACGTCGGTGACATCGGTCGGGTAAAGACCATCGTCGGCAGATGCGTAATGAGGACAGAGTCTAGCTTTAGCTCTGTGCTCATTTTTACATGCTGTCAGGGTCAAGGTTGGTGGAACAAGTGATCGACAAGGGTTAAATAGGCAAAGAAGAATAAGATGGAGAATGACCAGGGGAGTCGACACGATTTCAGTGTCTACAGTAATAAACATGAAAAATAAACATGAATATAAGACATATACTCATATAAATGTATATAGAATCCTAATGCATGGGAGATAAGTACACATGCTAATCTATCTACTATGTCAAAGGACTAAAAAAGTTAGGAATACTTACCTTTGAAGATAAACCTACTAAGCCTCAATATCTCCCTTGGCCAAAGTTTTTCTCAAGAGCTTGTTGTGTATGTAAGGATGACAAGGATAAATTATCTCTAGGCTACACAACCTATCTATGCATCCAAAAAAATTATCCACTAGACAAGATCCATATCTCCAAAGAAAGTATGAAACCCTAAGCTATGATCCTCAACTAGAACGGTGGATAAATAGAGGTGTAATATATATCTCTTCTTCTTCTCTTCTCTTCCTAATGAAAAAATGAATGTGTTTATATAAATGAACCTAACCCTAGTCCTTTTTGAAAGTTTAGTTGATAGGGTCGACCCAATTAACTCTATATCATTATTGATAAAATTAAATTAAGTCCTAGTCTGGGTCAACTAGGGGCCAACCTTGAACCTAAATGAGTTTTATTAATTAGAGTACAGGGTCAATGGGGATGATAGTGTATTGTAAACTATCAAAGAGGATTTTAGGATAGAGGAGGGCTAATGAAAGTGGAATATGACTAGAGGTTGCAAAATAAGAGGCAAATATTAAGGGAATGTTTTTAGGAGATAGTTGTGTAGATAGAAAGTGGTAGTATAGGGATAATAATCTTGTGAAGCACTAATGGTATACCCACCCCTTTCTCAGTGCACCCTTTAAGGTGTGTACTCAGAGAGATTGAGACTCGATGAGTTCCTATAAGAGAGAAATAATTAGTAATTGATAAAGTTTGAAAATATTATGTGTATACATATGCCCCACTCTAATCTCATCACATGTCACATAGGTGTAATAGGGGATCATGCTTTGGTAAAAGAACATAATAACACACAATGTTGAAGTTGAATAAATTTAAGTAAGGAGCAAATAAGATAAATAAAAGGACATAATTGAAAAACACATAACTTTGCTTACCTTAGTGTTGTATATAAAGAAGGAGATGTAAGAAATGTGAGGTGTCTAATATAATAAATATTTAGGTGAGCCTGTAGAATTTAGCAAAACAGAGCAAAAAATCAAAAAAATTAGAACATCTACATATAATAGGTCAAAATATTATCTATGATGCCAGGATTTTAGAACATTTTATGATTTAGAAAAAGAACTAATAGAAATAAAGATATGATCAAAAGATGGAATCTAGTAGTAAATATTTTAAAGGTAAATAATTTTGAATAGTAAATATAAATAGGTAAAAAATTAGTTCATTTGTTATTTTTATTATTATAATAAAATAAAGCTTTAAGAGACCTAGTTGGAGACTAGAGAGCCATCATGGTGAGGAGATGACAACTGAGATGAGGATGATGTATAACAGCCATATTGAGTGCAACATAGGTAAGCAATTGAAAATTTCAAAATTTTGAATATTTTTATTTGAAATTGATCTAAATATATAAAACTAATTGGTAGGCAAAATCTAGGCACCATAATGAACCCTAGGAAATTTTCAGGTAAACTAGAGGTAGAATGGGATATCAGGTAGGAAGAAGTTAGACCAATAAATGCCCAAGGCATTTATGATAAATGGGAAAATTCATATTTATGAATGAATAGAGTTAACCTGGTTGACTTAGTCCTTAAGGTGAGCTAGAATAAAAATGTTGACTGCATATTAGTGGTTTGATTTAGTATGCTAATAAGAGGATGAGTGTTATTGGTAGGCTAATTTAGTTGGTAGGGAAGACAAGGATGACTATGTAGCATAGGGATGAATTAGTTTGCTAAAGAGGGATAATGTATATTGCTAAAAGAGGCCAACTATGTATAATAGGGATGTTATGGTATCGTAGAGCAAGATTATGGTTGATCTAGTACTGTAGAGCAAGAAGATGGTTGATCTAGTACTATAGAGCAAGAAGATGGTTGATTTAGTATTGATGTCGCTGATCTAGTTGGAAAAAGAAGAGGTTAATTTAGTACTACAAATAAACTACATGGATTATTTAGTATTAAAGGGGTTGATTCTATAGAAAATTGAGTTGTTTAAGAAGCTAATTTATGAAATTTTAAGAATGTATTTTGATTTTTAATGACATGGAGATTTGATATATCATTTATTATTTGATATTTTATAGATATGTTAGAGGTATTATTTCTTGATAGATGCATCATAGATTTCAAACCTTTTGGATCGATTGATTGATATGGATAGAGCTTGACTAGTCACATTGGGCTTTAGAGGTATGATGGAGATGAGGCACATCCAACTTAGTGTTGATATCATTATCATGTTCTTTGGAGAATGGGAATGGTTGACCAATAATTTTTAATAGCTATTGGATGGGGATACCATAGAGGTGGGTATCACACTAAAGGATGTCCATGCATTATCTATTGGGGATCAACCAACAATAGATTACACTTGTGAAAGCAATAAACGCGGAAATAAATCAGATAGACAAGTAACTAGAATGATAAATAGCAAGAACAAGAGATACAAGAAACCACCCTGAAAACTTGTATTAACAAACTCTTTACAAAAGGAATACAATTGAAGAAACTTCTTTCTTCCACACCTCTCCTAGATGTATAGATCTCTCACTAGATCTCTATTCCTCAAGAGCTCTCTCTCTCAAGAACAATCAACTCCAACAAGCCTAGATTGATTCAATTCTGTACTGTTCTTCAACATACCAATTCTTTTACAATAATTCACACTAAGCTAAGAAGATCTAATTCTACATATAGAATTAGGAAACTTGAGCATGCACTTACAACAAACAGTTAAGCCACTTGAACAAGGGCTCTAAAAATAATATTGCTAATAATAGAGATGCGAGCTTAAGACTATAACTTAAACTCATCATGCAAACACTCGCTTCTGTCCTCGAAAATAGCTTTCTGGATGCATAGGTAACCGACATCAGTTCTTGCTGCTTGCCTGTGACCGCCGTCGGCCGACCCACTGCCAACGTCGGTGTCTCTGCAACTACTCCTGACTGACGTCGGTCGCTCCTGACCGACGCCGGTGTCTGTGTAGACTCGAACCTGTTAAAGTGTGCTCCTTGGTGAAGCTTTTAGCTCCACACCCTAACAATCTCCCACTTGGAGATAAATAGCTACACCAGTACCTATACAGTAACATCTTCTAGCTCCTCCATCTTTAACTCAATTATGAAGACCAACAGAAGTTAAATGAAGATTCAACTTCTCCTTTGTAACTGGCTTGGTTAACATATTAGTAGGATTCCTATCTGTATGGATCTTCTCCAGCTTCAACTCACCATCTTCCAATACCTGTCGTATGAAGTGATACCTTAGCTGTATGTGCTTTGTTCTTGAATGAAAGACTAAATTCTTAACCAAATGGATTGCACTCTGACTGTCACTATACAATTTGCAACTCTCATGCTCCCTACCAATCTCATCCATGAACCGTGTCATCCATATCATCTCTTTGCTAGCCTCAATGGCTACAATATACTCTGCTTCTGTAGTTGACAAGGCAACAACCTTCTGCAACTTAGATATCCAGCTAACCGCCATTCCACCTACAGTGAAAACATAACCTGTAGTGCTCCTCCTGCCATCCAAATCACCTTCCATATCTGAATCTACATAACCATGTAGAGAAGTATCTGAACCTCCATAGCACAAGTGCCTACTGCTAGTTCCTCTCAGATATCTAAAGATCCACTGAACTGCTTTCCAATGTTCCTTACCTGGATTGGCCATATACTTGCTTACCACTCCCACTGCTTGGGCAATATCCGGTCTAGTACACACCATTGCATACATCAAACTTCCTACTGTAGAAGAATATGGAACCTTACTCATGTACTCTACCTCATCATATGAATTAGGACATTGTTCTTTACTCAACTTAAAATGTCCAGCCAAAGGTGTGCTTACCGGTTTAGCATCCTGCATATTGAACCGTTTCAACACCTTGTCCACATAATCTTCTTGAGAGAATATCAACCTGTGATTTTTCTTGTCTCTCTTAATGCTCATACAAAGGATTTTCTTTGCTGCTCCCAAATCCTTCATAGCAAACGTTTGAGCTAATTTCACCTTAAGCTTAGAGATATCCTGCATGTGTGATCCTGCAACCAGCATATCATCTACATACAACAATAGAATAATATATCAACCATTATCAAATCTCTTGAAATACACACAATGGTCAGATTGACACCTACTATAGCCATGCTCAGTCATAAACTTGTCAAAATTTAAGTACCATTGCTAGGAGCTTGCTTGAGGCCATACAAGCTTTTCTTCAATCTGCACACAAACTTCTCCTTACCCTTGGCCTCAAAACCTTCTAGCTATTCCATATAAATTTCCTCATCCAAATCTTCGTGAAGAAACACTATCTTAACATCTAGCTACTCAAGATGCAAATCCTGAAAAGCAACCAAAGACAATACAACCCTTATAGAAGTCATTTTAACAACAGGAGAAAAAATCTCACCAAAGTCGATACCTGGCTTTTGTGTAAATCCTTTTACTACTAATCTGGCCTTGTATCTCATCTATCCATTCTCACCTTCTTTCAACCTGTAGGTCCATCTGTTCTTGAGTGTTCTCTTACCTACTGGCAATTCAACCAAATCTCATGTTTGGTTCTCTCTTAAGGACTCCAACTCCTCAACCATGCCACGCTCCCACTGACTCTTGGACTCCACCTGTATTGCTTCTTCAAAACTCTCTGGTTCTCCACCATCAGTTAGCAATAAATAAAATAATGAAGGAGAATATCTAATTGGAGGCTTACTCACCCTTTCTGACCTCCTGATGGGTGTTTGAGACTCGTCCATAACACGCTGTCCACCCAAATTCTCTGACAGTGACCGACCTCAGTCACCTCCAGACCTATTACTGGCTGACGTCGGTTCTGTCTGACTGACCTCGGTGTCTGTCCTGCCGACGTCGGTCTCTGTACAGCTGACGCCGGTTTCTGTACTGCCAACGCCAGTTCCTAACCTACCGACGTTGGTCTCTGTGTTTTCTTGCAAGTGATTATTTCTTTTTCCTGTGAGCTCATATTAGACCTTTACCTCGTCCAATTCACCATTGCTCTGCTCAGATTGATTCAGATTCCTTAGCTGATCACAATACATCACTCTTTCATTGAAAACAACATCATGGCTCCTAATTACCTTGTTAGTTTCTAGATTCCACAATCTGTAACCAAAATCATCTAAGCCATAGCCAATGAATGTGCACCTCATAGACTTAGCATCAAGCTTATTTCTATTTTCTTTATCTATGTGCACAATGGCTTCACAACCAAAAACTTTGAGATATGAGAGATCTACCTTTTTACCTGTCCAAGCCTCTTCTAGAATACCACCATCCAGAGCTGTAGAGGGTCCTCTGTTAATCAGGTATACTGCAGTGTCAATAGCTTGTGCCCAAAACTGTAAGGGCAAGCTGGCATGCAATCTCATACATCTTGCACGCTCCATTATTGTCCTATTCATCCTTTTAGCAATTCCATTCTGCTGAGGTGTCCTTGGAACCATCCTTTGCCTGTGGATTCCATGCATATAACAATAATCTCTGAACTTATTACTACAGAACTCACCACCATTGTCAGATCTCAGGCACTTCAGTCTTTTACCTGTTTCATTCTCAACCATAGCTTTCCAAATCTTAAAAGTCTCAAATACATCAGATTTTATTCTAATACAATAGATCCATACCTTCCTTGTAGCATCGTCTATGAAAGATACATAGTACTGTGATCCTCCAATGGAAGCAACCTGAGCCGGTCCCCACACGTCTGTGTGAACAAGCTGCAACTTATGCCTCTTCTTAGTAGACCCAGTCTTGAGAAAACTAACCCTTTTCTATTTTCCAAATACACAGTGCTCACAAAACTCTAGATCTATGCCTTTTAAATATGAAAGCATACCTTTAGACTTAATAATTGACATCCCCTTCTCACTCATGTGGCCAAGCCTTGAGTGCCACAATTTAGCATCCACATCTAAAGTAGATAATACAGAAGGAGATTTGTTAGTAACACAATTACACAAATAGAGAGTACCTTCTCTCTTACCTCTGGCCATAACAAGTGCACCCTTGGTCACCTTCCAAGATTCTGCTGTGAGAGTTACTGTACAACCCTCATCCCCTAACTTTCATGCAAAAATCAAATTTCTCTTCAAGCTAGGAACATGCATCACATCTCTCAACACCCATGTGTTGCTATTCTGCATTTTCAGCTGCACTTTACCTTTGCCAATTATTTTGCAGGGCTCATCATCCCCTAGATACACTATTCCAAAATCTCCATGGATATAGTCACTAAAATATTCCCTGTTAGGGGTAGCATGAAAAGATGCACCAGAATCTAATACCCAAGATTCTATATTATTATGTAGAGAGAAAATTAAAGCATCTTGTGCAATACCTGTAACCTTGGCTTCTTCCTTTCCTTCATGCTGATTGTCCTCCTTAGGACCAACAATCTCTGCTTATGTGCCCCATCTTTCCATAGTTCTAGCATTGTGGCCTTCTGCCATTTCTGGATTTAGATCTGCCTTTCCCCTTAGATTTGGATCTTGATCTGCCTTTCTTGCTCTTCTCTTTCTGCCTCCCCCTGCTCTCAAAACTTAAAGTGTTCCCAGATGTCTCTTCTGTGTTTTTCCTGGAAATTTCCTCATTCAAGATAACACTAACAACATCCTCTACTTTCAAAATATTTGATGCAGATGCAGTATTACTTACTACCATTACTAAGCCATGCCAGCTTTTAGGCAAAGAACATAATATTAAAAGAGCTTTTATTTCATCATCAAACACTATATTGACTGAACTCAATTGATTCACAATTCCATTGAAATCATTCAGATGAGTAGAAACAGATCCACCTTCATTCATATGCAAATTAAATAACTGCTTCATAAGATATACCTTATTAGAAGCTGAGGGTTTTTCATACAAATTTGCTAACGTAGTCATCAACTCTACCATAGACTTTGCCTGTGATAAATTAGATATCATAGTGGATGCTAGACTCAGTCTTATAGACCCCAGAGCCTTTCTGTCAAGAACTTCCCATTCTTCATCTTCCATGTCTTTGGGCTTCTTTGCAACCCCACCTAACGGTAAGTAGAGATCTTTCTGATACAGATGATCCTCTATCTACATTCTCCAATGTTGGTAATTTTTGCCATTGAACTTTTCCATTCTCAATTTACTTTCATCTGCCATTGCTTCTCCCACTCAAATAGAAATCCCTGTGAGAACCTGTAATCAATACACACTACATAGATCTGAACCACCTGTTAGTGAACTTGAGCTCTGATACCACTTGTTGGGGATCAACCAACAATAGATTACACTTGTGAAAGAAATAAATGCGGAAATAAATCAGATAGACAAGTAACTAGAATGATAAATAGCAAGAACAAGAGATGCAAAAAACCACCCTGAAAACTTGTATTAACAAACTCTTTACAAAAGGAATACAATTGAAGAAACTTCTTTCTTCCACACCTCTCCTAGATGTATAGATCTCTCACTAGATCTCTATTCCTCAAGAGCTCTCTCTCTCTCAAGAACAATCAACTCCAACAAGCCTGGATTGATTCAATTCTGTACTGTTCTTCAACATACCAATTCTTCTACAATAATTCACACTAAGCTAAGAAGATCTAATTCTACATATAGAATTAGGAAAATTGAGCATGCACTTACAACAAACAGTTAAGCCACTTGAACAAGGGCTCTAAAAATAATATTACTAATAATAGAGATGCGAGCTTAAGACTACAACTTAAACTCATCATGCAAACACTCGCTTCTATCCTCAGAAAGAGCTTTCTGGATGCACAGGTAACCGACGTCGGTTCCTGCTGCTTGCCTGTGACCGCCGTCGATCAACCCACTGCCGACATCAGCATCTCTGCAACTGCTCCTGACCGACGTCAGTCACTCCTGACCGATACCAGTGTTTGTGTAGACATGAACTTGTTAAAGTGTGCTCCTTGGTGAAGCTTTTAGCTCCACACCCTAACATTATCAAGACTACTAATAAGATGGATATCGATGATCATTTGGACACCAAATAATTTAGAGGAGAGGTGAGTACTATCCCAATGGGTTACACGATCAAATAAGATAGACCTTATATTGAGGGTTAATTTATTCTATTTATATATCATAAAGATTATAGACATCTAAAAGGCCATGATTGGACTTGCGACAACATGAATGTTGTGTCACAAGTCAAACAATAAAGTATCACTATACATAATAGCCTTGTGTCAGTCCATTTTGGATCAGGGAGCAATTTAAATTTTTTGAAATATCATTTGGGTCCAACTCATTCATGATATGTATGGGATGCTATCCAGAGGGGAGCATAGGGTTTATTGTTTGACTGAGATATATGAGAGCTTCACTATATATCGGCCAACTAGGTTGTCTCATGTGGTTGATGGTAGGTTACCTCAAGTGATGAGATAGAGGTAGGACCATGTAGCTCAAGCCATGCCCCATGTGCTATCATTGAATACTATCACATGAGGGGAGATCATGTGGTAGCCCTACATACATATTACTACTATATGACTTAGTTAGTTGACCATTGTTATAGGGCTAACATGGGTGTAGATAATATGAAATTACACTTCATGGGTAGAGATACATTTGGTGACACATTTTATAGGGAAGTTTGGACTCCCATACCCAATAAGACCTCTACTAGTGCTTGCTTATTGGGCATAGCATGCTAGAGAGCTAAGGGGGGAGGAGGATGATTACCAATGGATATTGTATACACATAATATTTTTAACTTTTATCAAATACTGATGGTTTACATCTTGTAGGAACCCATTGAAAATCTATCTCTCTGAGTGCATGACTTAAGGAATGCATCAAGAAAGGGGTGGGAAGACCTTTGGTTCTTTAAAGGATTGTTGTCCCTTATTTTCACATTATTTCCTATCCATTCATCTCCTAAAACCTTTACCTAAACTCTTTCTCCTCCTTTGCACATTCCTCTAGTATTTTCCTCTTTTTATCATTCCTCTCCTTGTTTGGTACCCTTTTTACCTACTCAATAAACTAGGTTGACCTGGTGTAGTTTAGGGTCACTTTAGCTCTTTAGGTTTGTTATCCTTCTGACCAACCTAGCACAAACTTTAGGCATTAGCCCAAAAATGTACTAGGTCGACTGAGTCAACCTAGGACATCTGACATGTATAAATGATTTTTAAGTGAGATACTCTTATATAAACAAGGTCATTTAGGTCATTAATATAATATGTAATAAAGAGTTATTATTTGCTCATGCTTCTTCACAATCTTCTCTTCCACCATTCTACTTGAGGAGTCTTATTTTGATTTTCTTATTTTGAAGAATCTAGTCTTGTGGATAGGTCTTAGATTCTTTGGCCTAACAAAGTGATCCTTACAAACCAAAACAACCTCTTGTGAAGACACATTGTCCAAGTGAGATACTGAATTGTCCTCCTCTCTTTTAGTAGATAGAATTAGCATAAGTGTTGGCTTGAAGAATATTACTCTTTGTATTCTATGTATTAGGGTGTTACTCATACTTAATTTATTTAAATTTCCCCATACATATTTGATTGACTTGTATCTAACCCCTCACATTGTGCCACAAGATTTGGTGTGCACTATATTAGTTTACTTTTCTTGTTATTAGAATAGTTTACTTTCTTATTTATTAGCATAAGTAAAATATCAAATCATAGGAATCTGTTAGGGTTGTTACTTGATTATATTAGACTGTAGATTTTGGAACCCTTCTTATCATGATATGTTGTGAAAAGTGATACAAGTGATCCCCTAATAAATTCTAGGAGATCCCCATATTAGTCATGTTCCCGCTTAACAAGTGTATACCCTATAAAATGTGTAGGTATGTTCTATCTTATCTGATTTAGGATTAATTCATGTACATCATGTAATTTCAATTGTATACATTTTGGTGAACCTAACATGAATCCTATCCCATTGTTAGTTATATTATCTTCATGTTTCATTTTTTATTTAGCATTAGCTTCATTCTAGCTTCACCTTCATTACATTTTGGTGAACCCAACATGAAACTAACCCTTGCAAGATTTATTTTAGTTTTATTTAATTCTTTTTATCATTATTTTTATCACGTATTTCTTCCCTATTTTAATTATCTACATCATCATGAATCTAATGTAGTTTATTATTTACAAAATGGATGAGTAGAACCAAGTATATAAGAAAAATAAAATCCCTATATTTGTCTACTATACTAGGTCGACCCTATCGACTTAATATCTTATTCAACCTTTATTCACAGTACTAGGTTGACCTGGTCAACCTAGTACCGTTTATAAGATTTTTCCTCTTTTCTAGCCTTTTTACACTATTTTGGATTGACTTGGTTGACCTAGTATAATTTTATAGTCCTTATTTCTATACTAGGTTGATGGGGTCGACATAGTACAATTTTTTATCTTATTTACTTTCTAATTTAGCTTTTTGCATTCTTTGTATGTTTGACTTAGTTTTATATCTTCCTAGTTTAGTTTTTTGTCTCTTTATGTTATTCTTCTTTTTTATCATCCTTTTTATTTCTTCAAACATAATATCCCCCATTAGAATCTTCTTGGATAACCTAAATCCATTTAGACACTCTATGGGTTTCTCTTTGCTTCTTATCTTTTCTTCCTCTTTGTAGATGTTTGGTCATCTTGTGATTCCCATACACACATTACTCTATCTTTTGGGGCATCTCACAATGCCCACCTTCATGTCCTTTATAAATTTGGGGCATCTTATGATGCCCATCCCTACATCCAATTACCCTTTGGGCCATCTAGCGATGCCCACTCTTATTCTCTGTTACATGATACCAAACTAATTCAACTTCAAAAAACCTTCTGAGACAAATAGGATTATCTCTCATGTGCTCATTATTGATATAGTTGTTAATTTAGGTTCATTTCCTTCTTATCATTCTTTCTATCCATGTCTATCTAATACCTTTTGTAGGTTCCTTTAGCATGGGTCTCTCCCTCTGTAGCAGTTCCCTCTTGTTCACAAACCTTTAGTCCTCCCTTTTGGTATTTTGGTTTCTTGATGCATCATAGTCTTTCTTATCTTATTTTTCATTCTCCTTCTATTTACTACCAATTTTTATTTGGTTCCCCTTGGGTTTCTATTTTGTGAGTTGATTTATAAGACTGTGGATAGGACCCAACATCTCTCACAAACCACCATCTTTTACTTATTTTCCTTCTCTTTTTATTATTTTCCAATGCTATTTTGACATCCGTTGGGTTTTTATTTTATGAGGTGATTTATATAAAGGCTCTCTCACTTTTCTTTTCTCTTGCTTATTAGCATGCTCATGGGTCCCTCTTTTATGAGCTATTTTGTAAGACTGTGGATAGGATCCGACCCTCATAAAATTACCATTATTTTATTATTCTTGATTTTTGTTCTTCAACTTTAGCCTTTGCTTCTTTTGCTAGCTAGAATTTTCAAACAATATATGTTAGCACATTTTCCTCCATTTTCCTCTTTATTATGATAAAGAATCACACCTTTTCTATCATTGTATCCCTATTTTTGCCTATTGTCACATTTTTTGCAATGTGAAGCAATTTAAATTGTTCCATGTGTCACTCCTCTTGATTTCCCCCTTTATTTTACCTCCACATTGGATAAAACAAGGTCAAATTCAAGATAACACTTTTATTTCACTTGGATTTATGAGACTCTTAGACCCCATGCTCTTTGATATTCTCTCTCTTAGAAACCTTATCCCAAGTTTTCAAATGAAAGTCATCTTTAGCACCCATGTTTGGTTTTCCAAATCCTTATGGAAGAATAAGAAAAATCCATCAAGAAAGTTAAAATCCAAATCATTTGATAACAAAAGGCAATGATATCTAAAAGGAAACATATAAATCTCAAAAGTCAAATTCACACCAAAATATGTGACTATAAGCACATCTCCAATCTCCAATTGAAGCTCAAACTACACAGTTGGCTTTTAATAGAGCCAAAATCCTTTGGGGTATGGAAGGCCAATATATTGGAATATGGGAATTCAAAAAAATCTATGGTGCTACGTACTTTCTCACGTAATTACCCAAACTTCATAATAGATTGATGGCTTAGTAAGGGGTCCTGAAGAATGGGGAACACATCATGGAAAGGTAGGTCCATTTCAATTTTCATGCATATTTCCTTTATGGGATGATCTATATACTCCATTTTTTAACTCAAGACTTGTGTAGCTAAGAGAATTTCTTCAGAGTCCTTGAGGTTAAAAGTCCTCTTATTTTGACAAACCAAATTTGAGTGTCTTGACTTTGATAAAGAGTTTCTCTACCTTGGTTTTTCCTTAATTCTCCCCTCCACCAATTTCATTTTCCCCCTTTGATAGACAAATTGTGATTCCAAATGTATTTTCCCTTTTCTTTAAATTCATTCTTCTTCCTTTCTTAAAAAAAACATGCTAGCACTAATTTGTTTCAATTTTATCTATCTTTAGATATAAAACATGTTTGAGTAATTTTGGATCATATTCTTTACCTCATTTTACATTTAATAACTTACTTTACATTTATTTTTCCATTTATCATGATTTTATTATCCTGTTATTATAGACACTTGAGTTCATACTTTTTTCTATTATTGAGTGAGATGTGGTTTGTTACTGCTCACTCATCAATGTTGTTTTCCATTTTTATGCACTTTTTTTCCATTATTGAGTGAGATGTGGATTATTACTACTCACTCATCAATGTTGTTTTATCATTTTGTTTTCTTTTTACCATTGATTTATCTTGCTTATCATTCCTTTTTAAACATGTATCCTTTGTTTGAATGGGTGAGTTTGCCTTTTCTTACTTGAGGTTTACTTGTTTGAGTTTTTCAATCTTTAGTAGCCTTGGATTTTTGATTACCCAATTTATTCTTGTTTGACTTGGTCGTTTGGTCTAACATAGCACCTATCACCCAGCTTACCAAATTCTTAAGTATGTCCCATCCACATAGCACTAGTTCTCTTGGATTTTCTTGCATTTGTTTATTTTTTCTCCTTAGTTTTGTATTTATTGGTTTGATAAAAGTAGTCTCTATGCCCTACATAATCAAAACTAAAAACATAACTGACAACCATCCCACAATAAAGGTAAGTCAAGGTATGCATCATTTAATTTTTAGTTATCTTTTTTTAGATTAGTTTCCCTTTCTATCATTTACCTTCAGTTATTTTATGCTTTTTAAAATACTATAATTTTTTTTAGCATTAGCAAACTATGTCGTTATGTTTTTTCTTAAAGCATAATCCCCTGTTACACCTTAGTGACACATGATGAGCTTCAAATGGGGTGTTTGTATACACATACTATTTTTAACTTTTATCAAATACTAATGCTTTACAACTTGTAGGAACCCATCGTGACTCAATCTATCTGAGTGCATGCATTAAGGGGTGCATCAAGAAATGGGTGGATAGACCTTTGTTGCTTCATAGGATTATTGTCCCTTATTTCCACATTATTTCCAATCCATTCATCTCCTAAAACCTTTCCCTAAGTTGTTTCTCCTCCTTTGCACATTCCTCTAGTCTTTTCCTCTTTTTATCCTTCCTCTCCTTACTTGGTACCCTTTTTTCCTACTCAAAAAACTAGGTCAACTTGGTTTACCTAGTGTAGTTTAGGGTCACTTCAGCTCTTTAGGTTTGTTATCCTTTTTGTTGACCAAGCACAGACTTTAGGCATTAGCCCAAAAATGTACTAAGTCAAACGGGTCAACCTAACATAGCTGACATGTCTGAATGATTTTTGGGTGAGATACTCATATATATACAAGGTCATTTTGGTCATTATTATAATATATAATAAAGAGTTATTATTCACTCGTGCTTGTTCACAATCCACTCTTCTACCATTCTACTTGAGGAGTCTTAGTTTAGGTTTCTCATTTTGGAGAATCTAGTCTTGTGGATAGGTCTTGGATGCTTTGTCCTAAAAACATGATCCTTATAAACCACAAAAACCTCTTACTAAGCCCCATTGGCCAAGGTAGAGATTGAATCATGAGGGGTTCATATTTAGGTAAGTATATTCTAACTTTATTCTCTTCTCTTTTAGTAGATAGAAGTAGCATAAGTGTTGGATCGAGTAATATTACACTTCATATTATATGTATTAGGGTGTTACTCATACTTAATTTATTTTAATTTCCCTATACATATTTTATTGCTTTGCATCTAACCCCTCACATTGTGCCATAAGCTTTGGTGTGCACTAGACTAGTTTACTTTTATTGTTATTAAAATAATTTACTTTCTTATTTATTCACATAAGTGAAATATCAAATCATGGAACTCTTTAGGGTTGTTGTATGATTATGTTAGACTGTAGGCTTTAGAACCCTTCCTAGAATGATATGTTATGACAAGTGATACAAGAAATACCCTAATTGGGTCTAGTGTATCCCCATATTAGTCATGCTCCCACTTAACAAGTGTATACCTAATCAAAAGTGTAGGTGTGCTCTATCTTATCTAATCTAGGATTAATTCATGTACATCATGCAATTTTGATTACATATAAATATACCTATGATTAGGATGCAACATACTAGACCATGGTCTTGTTAAGCATGACAACAAATGGTAGTGAGAGGTGATGACACAGATGTGGATGTAGGTACATAATAAACACCACATAAGGCATCATCATAGTAGTAGCAATGACCACTCTGACCACATCACAATGGAGGCACCACTGGTGAGAGAAACTATAGCAAAAAATATAGTGTAGGATGATGTAATAGCCATTCTGGGACATAGTTTATCTATAGAGACACCTCTTAATACAATAACACAATGTACATGAGTGGTGATTCCCATATTTTCACTGGTGTGAAGAAAATCCATATATGAGGCACTCATGGGATGAATGGGAAGAGAAACCATGCTTGATTGGTAAGCAGATGGGGAGATGATGGTTGGTGATACTGATACTAGTGAGAAATGTTGTAATTTTGATTTAAGTTTTGATAGAGGACACTAGTTGCATGTGGTTATAGTAGATAGATATATTTTGAGATATATACATGATCTAATATCTATCTAGTTTTGGTTTTATAGATCCTATGATAGAGAAGATCAGATAGGGATCTTTTGTTATGGCTATGCACCATTGTATTTTTGATGGGGTGCTGGCTCTATACGATACCACCATGTTGTATGATCCCATGGTACCATCTACCCCAACCCAGGTAGGCTAGTTTAAATTGGTGGGGGAGGCCATGAGGCAATTTTAGGCACATGGGGATGGATTTCATCCATTTAAAAGGGTGGGAGAGGGAGAGGCATAGGCCTAATAGGCCTTGGCTTAGGTTAGTGCAACACACATGGATACCACCATCTATCTTTAATAGGTACAGGCCAATATGGCTAATATATAGGTTTAGGTAGTAGGTTTGAGATCCTAAACTACCTAATTATAATGTTCAATTTAGAGGGGATAGTTCTAGGCATCTATAGGTAGTGTGGATAGGCCATATGATAGGTAGGATGGAGCCCATCCTTAGATTTGGAGATATTTTCTATTTTATACCTTATATTATATAAAACACATGATATATATATATATATATATATATATATATATATATATATATATATATATATATATATATATATATTGATTTTGATAGTTGGATTTGATCTCATGAGTTGTATTTGGTTGTGGAAGTTGATGCATGGATATCTTTCTTTTTAGCACATGCATTTAGCTTTTGTTGTATATGATATGGGAAATATATGTGGAGTGTTTTATTTTCTAGAATTATGTGATACAAATGCATGGTTAAAAATAAAAAGATAAAAATGAATTGGAAAATTATAAGTAATAAAAAATGTACTACACACTATATCATGATGGAAAATGTGTAACAACAAAATATAATAAATAAAAAATGGTAACAAAAAAAGGGTAACAAAATATTTTTAAACCATGAAAAATATTTGCACCAATTTAAAAGAAGTAAAATTAGACTATATCATGTTGGGAAGTTTGAAAATAATGTAATAAAATGGAAGGCATGTGAAAATAAAATGGCGTAAATATAAAAAAATTAAGTCAATCCATCATACTAAATCACATTAGGAAGTATAAAAGAGAAACAAAATTGGAAAGATGAACTTAAATTGATCACACTAATTCAAGCTGGGAAATATGAAAAATTTAATAAAAATGATTGTATTCTTACATGCGATTGGAAAATAAGAAGATAAAAAGTGAAATATTAATGAATTAAGCATAAAATGTACTATATCAAAATGCAAAGCATGTCTATGACATGTAACTCATAATCAATCACTACTTATCTCAAATTTGACACATGTAATTTCATTGTGACTTGGGTATTAGAAAATTTTGTGAGGAAGGCTTGGTCCAATTTATGATCTTATACTCCAACTCAAAAAGGGAACATGAATGAGGTGGAAACCATTGGGAATTATTTTTAAAAGAAAATGTTTGGAATGTGGTAATTTATGATGAAGATCTGGTCCTATCCATGGTCTTACACTCAACTCACAAAGGAAACACTAATGAGGTGGAAATAAATGGGAATAATTGTTAAAAGTAAATGCTTAGAATGTGGTAATTTTTGAGGAAGGCTTGGTCCTATCCATAGTCTTACACTGTAACTCATAAATGGAATCTCTAGGGGGAGTGATCAGCTAACAAAATAATATTTCTCAAGGATAAATATTAGGATTGTTATAAATGAAGGAGTGAATGTATAAAATCAAAATGTAGGCATCTGTAAGAAGACTTTAGGAAACATGAGGCACATTAAGGTCATAGAAAAGACACTAAGTGACCAGTGACCATCAATATACAAAGGATACTCGTTCTTAATAAGCACAAAGGTGTATATGAAAATAAGTGAGATACTAAGATTGACTCATGTTGGTTAGATGAATAATAAAATTAAAATGGACTTACCTTCCCATAAAATGTTACCCATTCCTCATGACCTCTTATAGAGCTATTGGTCTACTACGAAGATTAGGTACTTGTGTGAGAAATTAGTTAGCACTAAAATAATTTTTTATTCTCC
Source organism: Torreya grandis (assembly GCA_037957365.1). Lineage (NCBI taxonomy): Eukaryota > Viridiplantae > Streptophyta > Pinopsida > Cupressales > Taxaceae > Torreya > Torreya grandis. The sequence goes on from JARHVA010001802.1 coordinate 2,962,256, forward strand.
TTTCTTAATGTACTAGCCTTCCATACCCAATGGACCTTGAATCTATCATGAGGCTAACTGTGGTGTTTGGTCTATAATAATTTCAACATTATTAGTGGAAGGAGTAGGCTTGTCATTATTGTCTTGGTGATAAGGAAGAGGGTCTTTATAAATGGCCAAATGAGCATTAGCTAGGTTCAAAACTTGATTTTTATTTCATGTTTTATTATATTTGAAGGCAATTTTATAGGATTCTTGACATTTTAAAATGATGGAATCATGATTACAATTTGGAACAAGGAGGAAATACATAGATAAGTTACATAATTGACTATAATTATCATGAGATTGACCTCAACTATCATGAAACCAACATAATTTGTTTGGATCATACCATGATTTCATATGGTGAGTGGGATCAAGATCTCATGGAAGAGGATTTGGTAGATAATTTTGGAGTTTTTCTAAGGATAATGGATTATGAACATTGATGTTGTTTAGTTGAGAAAATTAAAGATCATGGGTGTGGTTTAAAGAGGAAGCTTACTTTGGAGCAAGGTCAAGAACAATAGCTTAAATATTGTGAATGGTATCATAAGAATCGATGACACCATCATTGGTAGGATGATGATTTTTATTTTTTATGAGAATGCAAGTACCCATAAGAGGTTGGTATGGCTTAGTATTGTCATGTTCAACACTAGTGGCTTGAGAGTCATTGGTATAAATGAGGCACTAGTGGCATGACTAGCATGTGTAGGGAAAGATGTACTAGTTGAAGGATTAGATGGAAAAGAATCACTAGTGGCATGGTTACCATGGGTAAGAAATGAGGCACTAGTAGAGTGATTGAGAAGGGTGGGTCTTGTAAAATTCCTAATAGATGTTGAACATGCTATGTTAGTAGAGATACTTGGCATAGAGGTAGAAGAAATCAAGGGAGAAGAGGTCGTAGTATGATAAGGAGTCAAAAGAGAAGGAAGAGGTTGAGAAGCAAAGAAGTTATCACCCCCAAATTAATGCAAAAATGTGGGGGAAGGTGAATGGGTTTATTATTCTTGACCAATTATCATAAGGTTTTAAATAATGGAAGGGTCTTTTCCTTGATGTTGAGGAAACTCATTAATGAAGAAAAACATTTCCAGAGTATACTCTAATTCTGGATGATCCCATAATTTGTAGTGTGAATGTTCACATGCACATTAATTTCATCTAAATTGGAAGCGACAAGTTGTTTATAGAGGAAACTATTGGGATTGGTAAAGTTCATCATACTTTTTGAGTTTAAATATGTGTTGTTATGAAATAGGAAGTTCATGATGAAATAGAAAGGTTAAAAAGGATGATGATGATGATACAAAGATAGAGTTATAAAATAGGATATGGAGTTAAATCAATCAACTATGTTCTATAATCCATAGAAAAAAATAGATAAATAATGACACACAGTCATTCAGGTTGACTATGTATGGTAGATAGAAAGGCTAAACAAGATAATAGGGTTACACCTTCTTATCAATCAACTATGTACTACTGAATAGAGAATTGGATAGGGGATACAAAGACATAGTCATGCAAGTCAATTATTTACTACCATCAAGAAGGTAGATCAATCTGTAAGAGACTATATCAACCAAGACAATGGTGTTTTGAAATAGGGGAATTTTTTTTCAAGATAGTTTGAAGCAAGAATGAAAACAAACACATAAATAATTGAATTAATGTGATTGGTCCAATTGGGGCACATAGTAAAAACCTTTCACCAATGCTAGCCAATGTAAGTTTTGAAATACAACACATAATGATCAAAGATAAATCAATCAATTGAAAAGTAAATATTAAATAATTGGTCACCTTAAGTGGTATTAGACAATTAGAAAGATTTCTTATAATGTGATAAGAAATTTGGTTGAAATAGAAAATTAGAAAGTAATCTAAGGTTGGTTTTAGGATGTTTTGGCTGAAAGGGATCCGTATTGGTAATGGTATTGTCTTGGTATTAGGGCCTACCCCCATGAATTCATAATCCTATAGTGATAAGGGTGTCAGGTGTTTTGCCAACATATACCATTAACCATGTATTTATACTTGGCTAGAAAACCAAGTCAACTTCCCCCTTGATGATGAAATCCAAGTAGGTAGGCCTTGAAAAGACAAATATTTTATACATTTTGAATGTGAAGTGGTTTTTAATGTGTGAAAAAGAGTAAAATAGTGTAACTAAAATGGTAATTTGAAAAATGACCTATTTAGACTATGTGAGTTACTCGAAGCATGCAAATAACTGAAAAGGAAATGTGAATTAATTTATAGAAAATTGATGATTATTCCTTTGATTGAGAATAATACAGATTCAATTTAGGTGACACATATGCAAATAGTATAAAATAAAGTTGACTAGTTTGTTACTATTATACAGAACTAAGCTCTTTAAGAATAAATTCAAATAAGTCAATTATGTCTCTTAGGTAGAAGACAAACTACAAAACTAAGTCGACCAGGTCAATCTAGTTATCTATAGGGTTGAAGTTTTGAAGACTTCCAACTTGTAAAAAATAGTAATGAAAGAAGAACTAAAATGATAGAGAGAGATAAGAAAGGAACCTCAGTGGGTTTGAAGATTATTTAGATTGAAAATTTTATGTTGCAGTGCTTAATTTTTGCTTTCAAAATTTACCAACTAGGTTGATTAGTTTGACCAACTTCTACAAAACTCTATGTGCTGAAGAAGAAATAATGATTAGAGTCAACCTATTCAATAGTATTTGTTGACCTATATGTTGACATAATAATATAGCAGATAGAGTTCACCTGTTCGATAGTGTATGATAATTTGGAAATAAATAAGAATACTATGTCAAATTTCTTGATCCAATAACCTATAATTGATGAAGACTTATATAGATAAAATAGAGTCATTTTAAAGCTATTGTGTTAAACCTGTACATAGAAAGTTATAACTATACTGATCGGTTTGATACAGTACTAAAAATTAAAAAAAAATAAATTAAGACAAAAATGATGGTGTGAAATAAAACTTACAAGGGTTAGATTCATGTCAGGATCACCAAAATGTATGCAAAGAGAAATGCAATTGATCTATAAATTAATCCTAGCTCAAATAAGATAAAGCCTACTTACACTTTAGATTGTTGATACATTAGATATTCAGGGTCATGACCAAGATGGATCCACTAAAATTATCTCAAGGATATCTTACCAAAATAATATCACTAGGGAGGGTTCTAAAGCCTCCAGTCAAACAAAACTATGAAATGAATCTAACTAGGTCCTATGTTTTCATATTCATAAAGTAAATGAAAAATAAATTAAATATAATCTAATGCTCACCAAATATTGTGACATAAAGTGAGGGTAATAAACATGATAAGTAAACATGCATATAAGACATATACTCACGTTAGTGTATATATAATCCTAATGCATGGGAGATAAGTATAAATGTTAATCTATTTTCTCTTACAAAAGAGGAACAAACTTAGGAATACTTACCTTTGAAGATGAATGTGTTGAGCCTCAATCTCTCCCTTGGCCAAGGTTATTCTCAAGAGGTCATTGTGTTATGTAAGGATAACAAGGATAAATCAACTTTAGACTACACAACCTATCTATGCATCCAAAATATTTCAATAAGACAAGATCCATATCTCTAAATAAAGTATAAAACCCTAATATATGCTCCTCAAGTAGAATGGTGCATAAATTGATGCAAAATATATATCTCTTCTTCTTATTTTCTCTTCCTAATGATGAAATGAATGTGTTTATATAGATGAATCTAACCCTAGTCCTTTCTAAAAGTTTAGATGATAGGTTTTACCCAATTAACTCTATATCATTATTGACAAAATCAAATTGGGTCCTGGTTTAGGTTAACCAAGGACTGACCTAGACCCTAAGTGAGTTTTTATCAATTATAGTATAGGGTTGATGGGGCCAACAGTGTATCGTAAATCACCAAAGAGGATTTTAGGTTAAAGGAGGGATACTGAAGGTAGAAAATGACTAGAAGAGGGTGTAAAAGAAGAGGCAAAGCTTAGGGGAATATTTTTATAATATGGTTGTGTAGATAAAAAGTGGTAATATATGGAAAAAAATATTGAAAATCACCAATGGTATACCCACCCCTTAAGGTATGCACTTAGAGATATTGAGACTCGATGGGTTCCTATAAGAGAGAAAGCATCAGTAATTGATAAAGTTTGAAAATATTATGTGTCTACAAAGACTACCCTGATCTTTATACCAAAATAAAGAAAAGTATAAATTGAAAGAGAAACAATGATATGCATCATGTTTTTAGGATAAAAATGGGTTCCTAAGGAAGGGGGATAAAATAAACTAGATCAAATGTAAATATTATGATGAATAGTGGTAATACCACTCAAAATCATAAATTAATGGCTTCAACTAAGAAGGTTCAACCTCAGTATGAACCTATAAATGAATATAAGGTTCATTACATGAAAAAACCTTACCAAAAAATATCCATATGGCTTATGAGAAAAGGATATTTTATAATAGGTAATGGATGTAATACACAACTTGTAGGGTGAGCTCCAACATGCTCATAATTTAGAGGTAAAGGCTACAGATGTGATCTAATAAAAAATTTAGTAATTGGAGTTTAAAGGTGATATTTATAATAGTCTATGCCTCATATGTTTAAAATGAATTATCCTAAGGATTAAAAATTGGTTGATATAACATGCCATATGAACTAAAAAAGTGCACACTCCTTGCCTAACATAAGGGTGTAGAGTAAGGCCTACATAGAGCATGAAATGACTAGGAGTTTCTAATTAATTAAACTATTTATGCTTGGATAATATGTGTTATTATCATTAATACATATTCATAGGTAAATATTGTTATATAAGATGTGTGAAGGCAAATATATAATGAGAAATATGCGAAGGAATTAAAATAAAAATGAACTTATTCTAAACTCAATTCAACTTTAGGATAGAGTAAAAAATAAAAGGAATAATAACACAAGATTAAAAAATTGAATTACAATGAGCCTCTTCCACTGTGATTAAAAGTGAATTTATATTTAAATGTGGTTGATCAATCCTTATCTAATTAAAAATGGAATTGAGAAGTGTTTTGGTATGAAAATAGACTTTTTATGGCTTGGATTTAATTGGAAATTTGATAACACTTTTTTAGCATATGTGAGGATGATGAAAGTGATGGATTGAATGTCAATTTATAGGCATATGGGAATTTGATTGAATGATGAAGGATTATTTGAATATTTATAATTATTAAACTAATCAATGGTGGAAAATTAGTCCTCATCCATGAGGATGATGTCCAATTTTATGGGTTGAGAAGAAAGGGGAGTTGGCTAAGGGAGTCAACAAAAATAGGTTGAGTTAGTTGGTTGAGTCATCAAAGAGATTTAAATGTTCTAAGGTGACTCACAAGGTGGTTGAGGAAGTTGAAGGGGGTGACCAGATGAGTCAAAACATGATAGAAACAAATGTGGAGGATGCCTAGGTGAGGTAGAAAACTTAGATTCTTAATTAATTTTGGAGGAAAATGGGTGTGCATAATTACTTAATTAAGAATTAATCAATTATTCAAAATTTTGAGGGAAATAATGTTAATTTTAATTTGAATTGGGGAATGATAAGGTTTAGTGTGTCAAAGTGAATTTTGATACTAATTGGTGAAATTTAGGTGTTTACATTTGCCCATGTTTGAAATGGTGTTGTAAAGTAATACTATTTCAAATAATAGTAGACAAAGTAAAGTGTTGATGATTTTAGAGAAGAAAGTTGCCCCAAATAAATGAAAATGATCGTGATAATTCCCATCAAGTGATAATATGGGAAAGAGGATGAATCCTCAAAATTATTGAAGGGAAATTATGAAGTGGTTATAATTAATACCATCAATAAATTGAAGTACTATAATCAATAAAGAACTTGAAAGATTTAAAACATGTGTAAATGATTTGCTCTTAGTGGATAATTTCTATAAAATAGAGTTGGAAAAATAATATTTCCCATTTTTAAACTACATGCTTGGAAGGTGATAAGGACTTATGGGTTACATGAGTGGATGTGGGAATGATATATCTTGACTATGGTAAGTTGTGGGTTATAAAATGAAAAATATTGATTTTTCAATGTATGATAAAAATTTACAAGATTGATAGTTGAGAGAATTGATAAATATGTTTAGCACTTGGATTAAATGATGATATAAATGTTAATGAAATGACTTGGATTGACTATGGTAGTTAAACTAACCCTAGAAACCTCGTGTCTCTAAGTATTGCCTATATAATATGTCGTGGACAAATTCTAGGTGGGGATATTAGGCCATATGCAGTTATCACAATGCGGGAAGAGATGTAAAGTGATGATTTAATACAAGCTTGACCCATGTATGTTATTAACCCAATTAATCTATTGATTGCACATTATGATTAGATGAGATGATGGATTGATTTTCCCCAAAGCAACAATATATGCAAGGATTTGATTGAGAATTGATATATCTTGAGATGAGATGCACATTTTGAGGTGCCCCATGAATTAGGGTTCACAGGAGTGGATTGTGGGAATGATATATCCTATTTTAAAGATAAAATATTGGATTGGTTGACTAATTTACTAATTGATTAATGGAGTGTGATGGATTGATGGAGAAAGGATGGATATTATGATTTTGTCAATCCTAACTGATAGGTGCGATAGATTGAATGGAAAGAGTGTGAAACAATTGTGGATGATTGATGTGAAAGCATAAAAAATAATTTAATTAACTTAGTGGAGTAATGATGATGGATCACATGATTGGATAACATGGATTCAATTTATGGATGGAAGATAGAGGAAATTATGGGATGTAAATGTAAATATATTTGGTTTTGTGCATTTAAATGCTTAGAAAAAAGAGGAAAATGAATTCACTATTCTCAAAATGGAGAAATTAGTAAATATTATGGAGAATTTGTTAAACACAATGGTGAATTTGGTGAGAAAATGATTTCACAATTCTCGTAATGGTAATTTTGGCATGGACAATGGTGGATTCATTAAAGACATTGGCAAAATCGGTGAGAAAATGATTTTAAAATTCTTAGAATGGAAAATATGGCATGGATAATGGTGAATTAGTTGAATATAGTGGTGAATTTGGTGATAAAACATTTTTTCAATTTTTAGAATGGCAAATTTGGCATGGATAATGGTGAATTCATGGAATGTAATGATGAATTTGGTGGGAATGTGATTTCTCAATTCTTAAAATGGTAAATTTGTCATGGATAATGGAAAATTCATTGAATATAGTGGAGAATTCATTGAGTAAATGATTTTTTAATTATCATAATCATGAGTTTGACATGGATAATGGTGAATTCATTGAAGATAATGGCAAATTAGTTAGCAAATAGAGTGATGAACTTCCATAGGGCATAAAATTTGACACGTAACTTTGTTTGAGCTCTAATTTTTTCAAAAATGAAGGTCTCATAAAGGAGAGTTCAACCATAAACACATTATATTTTGGTTTAGGATAATTCATTAAAAAAGTGGAAAATTCATTGGAAAGGTTAGGGTGGACAAAAATAATGTTGTTTGATAAATTTAAGTGTTTGTTGATGTGATTATGGATGTTAATGAGTGTGTTTGAGATGGATAATGTGCATGGAATGATTAACATACTATTTATTTGAAATGTGCATATAAAAATCAAGTTTGACTATAGCCTCAAAATATTTTGTAGATCATTCTTCTCAGTATGTCATAGGTCCTCCTAGGATTATACCACAATGATTTTATCTGAGATGACACATGAATGTTCCATCTAATAATTTTATATGGTTTGATAGCTACTTATGTTTATTCATTTTGATTTTGAGTTCCAACAATAATTCAAACATTAATAACTAGTAATATTTGAGTGACCTTTATTTTATTTAACATAAAATAATATGCACCAATGGTATGAAAAAACCATGATGTCTATTGTGTTATACGTGTATGGACTAATTTAGTAAAAAATGTAAGATTTAGTGCATCATGATATGGAAGATCATAATAACACCTTTTTTAATGAACATATAGATCTAGACAAACAATGTAACTATGAAAACAAGATAAAAATAAATGCTTGCAACAATGAAAACCATGTAAGTAAAACAAACAAGGAAGTAAAAAAACACTACAGAAGAAAAGTAATGAATAAAGTAAATGAATTTACAAACAAAAAAGTGACTTTTAAAATGTAAATGACTAGACAAATATGTAAGAAAATGACTATATAAATAAGTAAGCAAATGGATTTTTGGATGTCCTTGGTTAGAGTAAAACCCTTTGGCATATGAGATTTTTGACAATGTTGAACCATCTGATGAGTTATATGTATAAGGGATGACTAGGGTACGTAATTAAGGACAAGGGATTTTTTTATTATTTATCATTTTTTTGTATTTTGTTATATTTTTTAATGTTTTTGTATTTTTTTGGATATCTAGATGTATATACAATGCTTATTATCAAAGGGAAAACATATTGTAGTACTAAGAAAGAAAGCAGTAGTAGATGGAAGGGATACATTATGGATGGAGTATGGACACATAGGAATGAATGAGAATTAAGATGATAACTCCAAGGAACATGTGACATATGAACCAAGTCTCTGGTTTTCAAAATAGCATTGCAAAGATACACAAAGATGTTTGTAAGAACATGTCTCAAGATGTTTTCACTTTCTTATCAAGGTCAAAATGGGAAGAAGGATGGTGGTATGATGGAAAATATTGGATTAATAAGGATGGGTTGTATTAGATTTAGGATCAAATGGATAGGGATTTATTTGGATAGGTAAGGGTATGTGAGGATGGGGTAGGATGGTTGAGGATGAGTGATGAATTTGGATAAGCATAAGATGGGTAAGGATGATGGGATGATCTAGAATACATAGGATTCAAATTGAATTAGTATGCCCCCAATTTCAAGATAATTTTAGATAACTAATTAATTTATGCATGATTCCATAAACCATTTATAATCATGGTAACTTCCCAAAGTGACATAAGAATGCTTTTCACTTTTGGATGGATTATTTCTCTTTCTCTTTTATTTTTTTTCTTATTTTTCATGTATATATTTTTTATTTCTTAATTTTTTATTTTTTATTTTTTATTTTTTATTTTTTATTTTTTATTTTTTATTTTTTATTTTTTATTTTTTATTTTTTATTTTTTATTTTTTATTTTTTATTTTTTATTTTTTGAATTTTGAATTTTGAATTTTGAATTTTGAATTTTTGGCATCTCAATTATGGAACTACATCACATGGATGATAATGAACCCTCTTGATGTGTTAGGTGTGCACTCTAGAGATGTCTTTAGTAACTTTGATGATTTCTAAGTTTGCTTCTTCCAAATTTATCAGGATACCATCATAGCCCCTACAATAGAGGGTGCTACCAAATAGGGTGAAGTGGAAGGTATGGTGGATGAACGATGTGTTTTGTGTGTGTGAAAGGTTTGGAAGGATGAAATGATTGTAGGGATAAATATAAGTGTCATGATTTGTGTGGATTTAGGAATTTAATTCAAGATAGGATGGTTAGTATGGTGTTAGTTTCAAAATGAAAACAAAATGCAAGAAACACACTAACTAGCATAACATCTCTAGGTCTAGACACTAGGGAGAGCTTAGTTAACAAACATTAATAAAACACAAATAAAATTCAAAATAAACCTCTTTTTCCTTCCTTGGATGATCCAAAATGCTTGTTGTAGTGGCTTGTTCAACTTGTGCTCATGAAGTCCTTGGTAATGGAAGCTTGACTACCTCCATCTCTCCTTGGCAACTTTGGCTTGTGGATTGGCTTGGATTGAAATCAATTTTGCATGGTAACACTAATTTCAATGGATTCTTGAAGATATTTGTGCATTATAACTTTGCGTTATTAATACTTATAAATGATGTTCATGGCCTCTCTTTTTATAGATTTTTGAGAATGTCTAGATTCAACCTAAATAGTCTATCTTGAGATTAAGATGTGTGGTTGAGGATTAATTCAATTTTTGAAATTAAGTTTATAATTATCCTAATCATGAAATTGGAAGAAAGGGTAATTAATAGGCATGGAGGGAGTCATGGAAGGCATTGATGAGGCATGGAGGGCATGAATCTTGATATTTATGGCATTCATGGCCTAGGTATGTCTTCCCAAGAAATGAGATCAATTGATGATGCAATTATTCAATATTCATTTTCAAAATATATTATTCAACAAGTTTATATAGAATTATTAATTATACCTTGATTTGGGTTAATTAGCTCTTAAGCATGTTTAAGCACTTTGTGCACAAATTACCCAAATTAATCATAATGCCTTGCTATTAGTCCTAAATTTGATTAGATCAGAATTGGAAGGCAATGTCAGATGCATTAGAATCATATTCCCATTTAAGATGTTACCAATATAAAATAACAAAGGCATGTGTCTCATGCAAGAGATTTGATAGGAAAGTGCAATTCAGAGCACGTAGGTGCAAAATTGGCATTTTGACTACAAATGATCTGATCAAAGTTAGCTAGCCCACAAATTACATTGCCCCATTTAATGATACTATAACCAAAATTAGCACTTAAATATGTTAGTTTCACATCATTTAGCATGTTTTAGTGTTTTTAGGCCAAATTATACTTTTTAGGTAGAAATTGGTCAAAACCTTGGTTGGAGGTTATCAGTGGCCAGATTTAGGTGTCTATAGTTTACCCCTATTTGGGAAGATGTTGCAAATTGTAGGTAAAGCAATGTCTTCTTAAAGAATGAGAAATATCCTATATGTCAACCAAAAGATGATGATTAAAGAATAAAGCTCCAAATGATTTTGAAAAGACTATGATGATGCCCCCTCGAGGGAGTGGCCATCATATTTGTTGATGGGTAGTCCTTCAAAAAGAAACAAGAAGAAAGGTTGAATTAATTTGTGGTTGAGATTAATCCAAACGAGAAAATGCTTGCATGTATTGATGTAAAAAGGATGCTAATTTGCCTAAAGGTAGTTATAATCAAGATAAAAGTCAAAATAATGATTTGCCCATAGGCAGTTATAATCATTAAGCAAACCTAGATTAGCTAAAAATGATGGTGCCCTAGTTATGGATGATTAACAAGCATAACTCAAGGATGTAACCTAAAATATAGATTAAATATGAGTGGGTGAAAAGTGATGAAACAGATGGATAGAGGAATAAAATTAATCATTAGAAATGATTCAGTTGTATCTACTAATGAGGAGATGCTCATCTTGATTAGTAATGATACAAATAGAATGGTCAAATGAGTTATATTAATCAAGGTGGGTGGGAGGATTTTCCAAGGTGCCAAGGAGAAACTTCTATGGCTCCATTGATTTTAGACCTCTTTGAAGCTAATTTTTGCTGTGGCATGTGATGGTAGGCTTAATGATATAATACCATGAAGACTTGACCAAAATATGCATATAGACTAACTCTCAATATCCAATAAACACTAAAAAATTATGCACCAATGATAAAAACCATGATGATAATGTTTACATATGAATACAAATGGACTCAAGAATAATGTTTTCAAGGAATCACCCAATGAACACATATAGACTGAGTCAAGGCAATAGTGCTAAAAGCAAACAAATAGACAAGCGAATAAACAAATATAAAAACAAACAAACAAACAAGTTGAAATAAACAAACAAATAGAAATCTTGAAAACAAAAGCAAAATAAATCATCCTAATAATGACAATGCCCTAACAAGGTAGAATGAGGATAACTGACTAGGCTTAAACTTGATAAATATTTTTAGATTTTGAAATATTATGAATGTTTTTGGAATTTTGAGGTATCTTAACTCATTATAGAATGACAAGATACCTACTCATAAAATGATGAGAGCATTTGGCTTAGGTTGCTCACAAAATAGTGAGAGCAGATGGAAAGGGGGACTAAGGTGACCTCAACATGAATTGAGCATGGCCCACATAGTCCTAAAATGATGTCAAGTCAGTAATTCCATCCACACAAAAAGTGAGGAAAAACCAACTAGGTCCCAACAAGTTCTCAAAAATGACAAATGGCCAGTCAAATGAAAATAGTAATGGCAAGGTGGTACAACAATGCATGATAAATAAGTGTTACCCCTAGTTTTCCCATAGGCAGTTATAACTAGGATATAATGACATAAGTCAATGATACTTATTTTCCCATAGGTGGTTATAATTAGTAGCAAGACTCATGAGACATTGATTTACCCATAGGTGGTTATAATCAGGTTCACATAAATAAACTTGATAGGATGAAATATATCTTGCTAGATCAACTGTCACAGTACTTTCATAAACTATCATTTAAACATGGACTAGATTGATTGTTGAAACTTTATTGGAATCCTCTCAAAAAAGGTGTAGAAAGAACCAAATGAACCAAGATCAAAATAGGATTGGGTAGGATGAGTAAAATTAGGCTTTGGTCTAGATGGGAATATAATGATAGGATGGATATAATGGTAATAAGGTTTTCCCCCAAGTGATAGTGTGAATAGAAAGAATATGTGACAATGGCAAATAGATATGTAACGATGGCAATGGCATGGCAATGTGAAATAGTATGGTACATGTTTTTGGCCTGGATGTGGTTTTTGATTTTGTTGTTCCTATTGATGGGGAGATGCACGTCTTAATAAAAAAAATACTAAAAATAGAATACTTGATCATATTAATTTCTATCCCACACCTCATCTGAATAACTACTCTATCAAAAACTCGATGCAGATTTGGTTGTCAAGAGTGCTTTTGTGATCTTCACTAGTCATGGATTTTGATTTCTTCAAACATTGAGACAAGGTATCTGTGTAGCCTCTATAAAGGAAAGTGTGGCCATAAATGGTAAATAAAGAAAAATAATGGATGGTATGTTTGATTGTAAAATGGAATGGTTGATGATTATAGAATGTGGAATGGTATGGAAATAAATGAAGATCAAGACTTTCAGTCACATGTAATGTTTTTGATGTCAGATTTGACATAATGTTTTTTGTGGTGGGGCTAAAGACTTGTTCTCTTGATAGGACCTCTATATATTTTTTGTTATTTGATCTTAAGAGGAGCTACCATCTGATTAGGTTGTAGATTGGAAGCTATTTTGATTTGATCTTTAATTTGTCTTCATCAAGTAGTGAATAACTTTTATGCTCAACTATTGGTGCCTCAAAAAGGTTTTTACCAATGAAGTTGTCTTGATTGTCCCATAGTGCCCTTGATAATGTTTCACTAAGGAATGTTAAATTTTGAATTTGATTGTCATCTAGCACTTTCAAAAAAGTTTCACTAAGAGAGTATTCTTTTACTACATGAATGTGGTCTTAGCCTCCTTGCTCTTCTTCAACTGCTATGTCACCATGGATGCAGTTCAACAAAATCTAACTCTATCGATCCCAATCAACACTTATGGGAGATGGAATGTCAATGATATGGATATTTTGGTTGATGGTAATGGCCTATGGAATGGTAATGGAATAGGGAGAGGCTACACAATCCTTATATAAGATACTAGAATAACTTGTGTCAAAGCTATAGTACTCATCCTCAAAAACTATAGAAGGATCACAAATGTATTTAAATTGATCTACAGGGCATGCTTAACCAATGTTGTAACATCCATGAATATATTCTTCATCTGAATCTAATTCTAACCCAAGGGACTCTAAATCTTATGTTGAGACTGCTGTTGATTCAAATTTTGATGCTAAATTTGATGTTAGTTTAAGAATAAAATCTGACTCTAACTCTAATTTTTCATTTGATGGGTACTCTATTACAATGATGTCTTGTTGAATTATTTTAATTGGAGAAGTAATATCTTGTGATGGAATAATGGGCTCTACAAGAATTGGTTTGTCAAATTCATACTCCTCTAGGATGGGAAAATGGTCAAGAGACAACTCCTTAGAGACTAGCTTGTCAATAGGAGGCTCTTGAAAAATAGGTCAATGGTAGAGGAAATGATTTGCCCAAAGGTAGTTATAATCATTAAGAAGTGACTCAAAAAAAATTAGCTTATTAGTGTGAGACTCCTTGATAACTGGTATGGGATCAATAGGTAATTTATCACAGGTTGACTTATCAAAAACGGTTGGTTCAACAAAAACATCTTGGATTAGTTGGTTCTCTTGGCCTTGGTTTCCAATGAGTTGGAAGATACTAATTTTGAACATAGCTTGGTCTTCAAATGATTGGATCAGTTGAGGTTTGGATGGGATTGGTTCTATATGAGAAATGACTCATGGTTAGATAATGGTAAGGCATTAGGGAACATGATTACTTGCACAAGCTAAAGGATAAAGTCTTGAGATGGTAACGATAGGGTGGTGTGGAGCATGATTGCTCACATAAGCCAAATGAATAGGTATTGGAATGATGAAGGGGCATTGTGGAGAATGGTTACTCATACAAGCCAAAATATTAGGTCTTAGTATAGAAATGATTGGCTGTTGTGGAGATTGGTTGCTTACACAAACCAAAAGATGAGGTCTTGGTATGGTAATGGTATTCCTTGGATATTATGGAGCTTGATAGTTTGTATAATATAAAGGAGGGTTAAGGGGTAGTTGATGATTGAATAATAAAAATGTGTCATGAAACTTAATTTATTACACAAGTAAAATCATCCAAGTCTTCCTCATAAACCATATCATCCTAGTTGTGAGTTGGCTCATAAGCTGGTTCTTAACTATGTTCCCTGTACTGATTATTGTAAAGAGGGTATGGATATGTATCCCAAATAATATTATCTATAGTTAGGTCTTTAAATTCCTCTTTTCAAGCCTCTTCATACCAATCAAGGTGTCGAGTTAGATCATAAATTATTTCGTGACTTTGTTCCCATGAATGATTAATATGAGGCAGATAAAAATCTGTCTCACAAACCATATTAGCATCATTGGGGTATTGAAAAAATCCATAAAAGTCATTTTGTGTGACCATTATATCATTATTTGGATTGTAAGTGACTCCATCATAAGTGTCACTAGACATATCCATGTAAATGATGAAAGCTCCAAAACAAAAAGGCTTAGAGTTCTACAAACTTTGAAAAACTATGTCCAAAGGACAAATGGTTCAATCTTGGTCTAACTTAGTCAAAAGGTGGAGTTGTATCTCCAATGTGGTATTAAAGTGGAGCTTTATCTCCAAAATTATTTATGCTAAGACTTGGCACAAAATGACCTAACATCAAATGTCTAATGTCAAATGTCATATACACAAAAGGTCAAGTGTCTGAATAAAAATTGGCATGCCAAAGGTCTAAGTCAAAGTGTTCCAAACAAGATCTAAACTAGGAAAGGGAAAAGTTGAGTTTTTAGGTCTTTTTTACAAACATGGAGTAAAAAGCTAAGCTCAAACAAATAAGAATATGCTAGGACTTTTGGCTAAATGGCATCAAAATCTAGACTTGAAACAAAGGCTGATGTGATTTGATTTAATCTAACAAGTTTAGAAATAAATTTGACATAGACCTAACACACAAAATCAAACATAAACATGATCAGTTGGTATAAGGCATAAGATCAAAGGATCTTTGAGAAATGTTGTGTTCTCCCAAATAAAGTCATGAACAATGATGAGAATAGGTGTTGAATAAACAAACCATCAATAGTTTTTAAATTTGGGAAATCGATTAACAAAATTTATGCAACCTAAAAGAGAAAGATCAATGTATTAGCCCCACAAATTGAGGCTTTAAGAGAAATCAATCAATGTTTAAATCTAAACTTGACAAGGCTAATTGAAAACTGAATGTTGAAAACTAGGATTTGACCAAACATGCTAGACAAGATTGGACAACATGACAACACAAGACAAAGGTCTAAATGGTATACATGACATGGTTTGAAACAAATGGTTTTTAGAATAAGGTGAAACAAGTCTTAAAACAAATTGAGAAGCCTAATGGTGTAAGCATGCTCGAATGATGTGATCAATGTGATGCTTCAAAAGACTCAAAGGCAAAATGGTTTTAACATGATTTGGGTAGCATAACACTACCCTTCACAACTCAAATGACACACACACAAACAACTTTAGAAAAAAATTCAAGGCACAAGTGTGGTGTAAAATGGATAGCATAACACCTCTTTAGACAAAAGAGTGACTTATAGACAAACTAATTTTGACATGGCTTATGAACAAACAAACAAGTTTTAGTCTCAAAACATACCAAGCAAAAATGACCAAATTACACTAAGTATAATCAGCCAAGTCCTAGCAAGGGTATGGCAATGTGGGGTTGAATAAACTAAAATTTTTTGAACATCTATAGAGGAATCAATTGCACAATGACTTTCATGTCAAACGATGCAAAAGATAAGCACAAAAATTGGGTGATCGTAACATTGGCTAGTTGTAAAAAGATTTAGTCCTTTTGATAACCACTACATCCTGTTGTTCACTTAGTGTAGTGTGATGTCCAAATGTAGATATATCCCATGTGAAACTCCAAAGGAGTAGGTGAAGTCAATGCCAGGAGATGAAATCTCAGGTCAAATCTTCCCTAAATAATTTGTGAGAGGTGATGAAGTCCCCCTCACAAGCCAAGTTTGTATAAAAATAAAGAAAGCATAAAAGTAGAAAGACTTTAGGGTTGTTTTCAAGGTCACCCAAACTTTGATGAGTTTTGGGGAGTGATTTAGATGAATTTATTTCTAATCCTTGGACTAGGCTACTTGTAATAAGAATGGCACTTTTAATTCTAAGGGTTCCCTAAAGGGGACAAATGGAAGAGCATACATGCAACATCCTTCTTTTTTCCAAACAAAAAACTAATCTAAACAACTAAGTAAATAAAAAAATCTTTGAAAATGTGAGTACATTTTTAAGGCCAAATGGAAAATGAGGTGGTGTTCATTTGACCCCTTGGTCTTAGCTGCAAACTTTGAAAACATTCACCATAAACATCTAACATTTATTTTTTGTTAAACACCAAAATAAGGTTCCTAATTGATTTTTAAGAATGCAAAAGGTGATATAAACATGTTTTAATCAAATGTCAAGCTTGGTCATGCAAAAAAATGTTAGAATGTTCTTTAGCCTTGAAGCTCTTTTAGGTTTGAAACAATGAACTTTAAAAAAAGAGCTCTCGGGTCTGTGTTTTAAGAAAAACATAGTGACCAACTTTAGTTATATAATCGATGATGGTTACATTTTCTAACCGATGACACTTATCTAACTGACATCAATTATAACAATGTGACCAATGATAGGCATCCAACTGATGTCAATTTTACTAATTGATCTTGGCTAATCTATCTAACTGATGTTGGTTTTACTAGCCAATGTCTATTACTATGTAAACTCATGGCAAACAAAAATGGCCAAATAAAGTTAGAAAATCAAATTTTAAGAGTTTTAACAATCCAAATGAATATTTTAAAGCTAAAAAATGATCTTATTCATGTGTGGGATGCGTCCCACCCATTAGTCATGCCATATGTGGATCTATAAATTTGACTCAAGAGAGGATGGTTAGTATGGTGTTAGTTTCAAAATGAAAACAAAATGAAAGAAACACACAAACTAGCATAACATATCTAGGCCTAGACACTAAGGAGAGATTAGTTAACAAATATACATAAAACAAACAACTAAAATACAAAAGAAACCTCTTTTACCTTATTTGGATGCTCTAAAATGCTTATTGTAGTGGCTTGCTCTACTTGTGCTCATGAATTCCTTGGCAATGTAAGCTTGACTACCTCCATCTCTCCTTGGCACCTTTGGCTTGTGGCTTGGCTTGGCTTGGATTGGCTTGGAATAAATTTGTCATGGTAACACTAATTACAATGGCTTCTTGAAGATATTTGTGCATTATAACTTAGCATTATTAATACTTAGAAATGATGTTCATGGCCTCTCTATTTATAGATTTTTGAGAATGTCTAGAATCAATCTAAACCATCCATCTTGAGATTAAGATGTGTGGTTGAGGATTAATTCAATTTTTGGAATTAAGTTTATAATTATACTCATCATGACACTGCAAGAAGGGGAAATTAAGAGGCATGGAGGGAATCATGGAAGGAATTGATGAGGCATGGAGGGCATGAATCCTAATATGTGTGGCATTTATGGCCTAAGGATGTATTCCCAAGAAATGAGGTCACCTAACGATGCTGATATTTAATATTTATTTATAAAACAAATTATTCAATAAGTTTCTATGGAATTTTTAATTAAGCCTTGATTTGGGTTAATTAGCTCTTAAGCATGTTTAAGCACTTTGTGCAAAAATTACCTAAATTGATCAGAATGCCTTGCTATTAGTCCTAAATTTGATTGGATTGGAATTGGAAGGCATTGTCAGATGCATTGGAACCATATTCCCATTTATGATGTTACCAATAACAAATAATAAAGGCACATGTCTCATACAAGAGATTTGATAGAAAAGAACAAGAGATTGGCATTTTGATTCAGAATGATCTGATCAAAGTTAGCTAGACCATAAATTGCATTGCCCCATTTAATGATACTATAGCCAAAATTAACACATGAATATGTTAGTTTCAAATCATTTAGCGTGTTTTAGTATTTTTAGGCCAAATTGTGCTTTTTAGGTAGAAATTGGTCAAAAACCTGGTTGGAGGTTATAAGTGGCTAGCTTTAGGTGTCTATAATGTAAAGGGTGATTTGAACCATCAATATCACATTCAACAACACTGGGAGTAACCACAAGTTGGATGATTTGGGGATTTACATTCATATCAATGGTGTTTTAAATAAAAAAAGGAGATTCATCTTGTGGTTATGCTAACACTAGAGGGAGAATGAGTTATTTATTCATTGGTGATTTAGAAAGGTTTTCACCAAGGTAATTTTTTTGATTATTTTGATTTTGATGTAGATAGTGTATGCAATCAAAAATGCATCATGTCGATAAATAATCCTAGATCAGATGGGATAGAGCACACATACACTTTCGATTGTGAACATATGATTTTTAAGCATGAGTATGTCCAATGTGAGGATCCGTTAGACCTAATTAGGGGATCACTTATCACAACACACCATATGAAGTAGGGTTATAAATCCTACAATTTAACACAATTTCATAACAACCCTAAGGAGTCCTATGATTTAATATTTCACTAATCTAATAATAACAAAATTAAATCTAATCTAGTACACACCAAATCTTTTAGCACAAAGTGGGGGGTTAGTAAAGCAAAGCAATCAGAACATGTATAGAGAACCTTAAATAAAGTAAGAATGAGTAACACCCTAATACATGGAATATGAATATTAATATTATTCAAGCCAACACTTATACTACTTATATATACTCAAATATAGGAGAAAAAAGTTAAAATATACTTACCTAAATGTGAACCCAGTGAGACTCAATCTCTCTCTTGGCCAATGGGGCTTCGTAAGAGGTTATTGTGGTTTGTAAGGATATATTTGTTAGGCCAAAGTATCCAAGACCTATCCACAAGACTAGATTATCCAAAATAAGAAACCTAAGCTAAGTCTCATCAAGTAGAATTGTGGAAAAACATATTTTGAAGATTCACGAGAGATTAATAACTCTTGATTGCATATATGAATAATGATCAAAATGACCTTGCATTTATAGGTGGGACCCACCCTAAAATTATTTGGATATGTCAGTTGTGCTAGGTCGACCTAGTCGACCTAGCACATTTTTGGGCTAACTCATTAGGTCTATGATAGGTCAGCTAGGAGGTCAACAAACCAAAATAGTTAAAATGTCCCTAAATTGTACTAGGTTGACCTAGTCGACTTAGTACAACCAAAAGGTCAAAAGGGTGTTAAATACGGAAATGAAGGATGGAAAGAGGAAATAACTAGAAGAATGTGTAAGGGAGGAGAAATAATTAAGGGAAAGGTTTTTAGAACTAGTTGGATTGGTAATAATGTGGAAAAAAGGGACAACAATATTGTGAAACACCAAAAGCCTGCCCACCCCTTTCCTGGTGTACACCTTAGTGTGTGCAGTTAGATAGATTAAGTCCCTGTGGGTTCTTGAAAGATGTAAAACATCAATATTTGATAAAAGTTGAAAATATTATGTGTATATATATACCCCACTTGAATATCATCATGTGTCACTAAGGTATAACAGGGGATGGTGCTTCTAGAAAAATATAATGACACACACAATGCTGATGCTAAAAAAAGTTGCAATTTTTTAAAAGCGTAAAATAACTAAAAGTAAATGAATGAAAGGGAAACTAATATAAAAAGTAAATGATTGAAAAGTAAATAACTAAACATTAAATGTGATGCATACCTTGATTTACCTTTTATCACGAGATGGTTTTTTTTATGTTAGTTTTGATTATGTAGGGTGTAAAGACTGCTTTCAACAAACCTAAGAATACAAAACGAAAGAGAAAAAACAAATAAATGCAAGAAAAGATAAGATATTTAGTGTTATGAGGACATGATGTACGTAGGAAATTTTTCAAGCTAGGGTGATAGGATCTATGTTAGATCAAATGACCAAGTCAAAAAAAAAAAGAGTAAATTGGGAAATCAAAAAGCCAAGGCTACTAAAGATTGAAAAACTCAAACAAGCTATCCAAAAGTAAGAAAGACAAACTCACCAAATCAAACCAAGGATACATGTTAAACATGATTTTAAAACAAAAACAAAATAAATGGTAAAAAGACTAACTATAAAGACAAAAATGCTAAAACAACATTGATGAGTGAGCAGTAACAATCCACATCTCACTCAAAAATGGAAAAAGGTGCAAAAAAGGGAAAAAAACATCGATGAGTGAGAAGTAACAAGAAAAACACACTTAGTAATGTAAAAATGGTATGAACTCAGGTGTTCATAATGACAAGATAAAAAAATCATGATAAATGGTAAAAAGAAGGTAAAATAAGTCTATAAAATATAAATCATGGTATAAAGAAAATGATCCAAAGTTACTCAAACATGTTGTTTCACTTTAAGGATAGATAAAAATAAAACAAAGTAATGCTAACAAGTTATTAAGATGTGAGTAAAAAGGAAGTAAAGAAGAGGGAAAACAAATTTGGAATCATAATTTATCTATCAAGGGGGGAAAATAAAATGGGTGGAGGGGAGAATGAAGGAAAAACCAAGATAGAGAGAACTCTTTATCAAAGTTAAGATGCTTAAATTAGGTATGTCAAAACAAGAGGAATTTTGACCTTAAGGACTATGAAGAAATTCTCTTACCTAGACAAGCCTTGTGGAAATAAATGGAGTATATAAATCATCCCATGAAGACTATATGCATGAAAATTAAAATGGACCTACCTCCCTATAATGTGTTCCCCATTCTTTAGGACCCCTTAAAGAGTCATCAATCTACTACAAAGATTGGGTATTTGTGTGAGAAAGTAGGTAGCACCATAGAGTTTTTTGAAATCCCCTATTCTAATCTATTGGCCTACCGCACCCCAAAGGACTTCAGCGCTATGTGAAGTTGACTATGGAGTTTGAGATTCTAATGGAGATAAGAGATGTGCTTGTAATCATGTCTTTTAGTGTGAATTTTAATTTTGAGATTTGTGTGTTTCATTTTAAATATCATTTCCTTTTATTTCAAATGATTTGGATTTTCACTTTATTTTGATGGATTTTTTTATTCCTCCTCCATATGGATTTAGAAAACCAAACATGGGTGCTAAATATGAATTTCATTTGAATACCTGGGATAAGGTTGCTAAGAGAAAGAAACTTCAAAGATCATGGGGTCTAAGAGTCTCTTAAATAAAGGTGAAATAAAAATGATATCTTGACTTTGAACTTATTTTATCCAATACGGAGATGAAAGGAAAGGGAAATTAAGAGGAATGACACATGAAACAATTTGAATTACTTCAAATTGAAAAAAAAATGTGGCAAAGGGAAAAGAGGGATGAAATGATAGTAAAGTGTGATTCCTTATCTTAAGGAAAAGGAAATGGAGGAAAACATGCTAACATAGATTGTTGTGCATATTTCATCTAGAAAAATAAGCAAAAGCTAAAGTTTGAGAACAAGGATCAATAACATGAAAAGATGGTAGTTTTATGAGGAGGGCCAGGTGCTATCCATACTATTAAAAAGCAACTCATAAAAGAGAAACAAACGAGGGTATCGATAAGCAAGATAAAAGCAAAGTGAGGGAACTTTGTTACAAAGCAACTCATAAAATAAAATCTCAAAGGATGCTAAAACAACATTATCAAACAACCAAAAAGAAAATAAGGAATGTTTAAAAGATGGTGGTTTTTTGAGGGATGCTAAGTCCTATCCATGGTCTTAAAAAGCAACTCACAAAACAAAAACCCAAGGGGTGTGAAAAATAAGATAAAATGAAAGAAGATAAGGAAGATTATGGTACATCAAGAAACCAAAAGACCCAAAGGGAGGACTAAAGGTTTGTGAAAAGAGGGCACTGCTATAAAGGGAGAAACCCATGCTTAAGTTACTTGTAAAAACATATTAGAAAGATATAAATAGAAAACATGACAAGAAGGAAATATTTAGGCAAATTATTTTTTAAGGAATTGAGCATTGGTGGGCTCTTTGAAAGCATGGCCTTCATTAGTTTGAAGATGGTAAGTGCTTGGACCAAGAATATATTTAATTAAATATGGAATCCACCATTTTTGGGCACATTTACCTTATTTTTCATGGGTTTAGTCTATTTTAAGGACAAGATCACCAACATTAAATGTGTGGATTTTAACACATTTGTTATGTTATCTAGTGATGTAAGCCTTGTACTGGTAGTTACGTTGTAATGAAAAAATATGGATTTTATCGAGAAGATCAAGGATATGAAGGTGAGATTCAAATAATTCTTCATCGATAATAATACCATAAAGAGATATACGAAGAGAGGGAAGCTCAAATTATAATGGAAGAATTGACTTAGAACCATAGAGTAGTGAAAATGGAATTGCCCCGGTGGTAGTACGCATGCTAGTCCAATAGGCCCAAAGAGTAGGGTAAAGATGAATATGCAAATCTTTGCAAGTTTCATGAATTATATTTTGGAGAATTTTTTTAATAATTTTATTGTTGGCCTCATCTTGAGCATTAAATTGTGGATGATAAGGCATGAAAAATTTATGATTGATCTTGAATTTGGTAAAAAATTGTTTAACATGTTTATTTTTGAAATTACCACCATTATCTAAAATGATGGTATGAGGAATACCAAAGAAAAAAATAATTTGGTTAAGAATGAATTTGGATATGGTAGGACTAGTAAAATTAACAAGGGGCATGGCTTCTACCCATTTGGTAAAGTACTCGGTAGCAGTGATGATAAGGACATACCCATCTTGGGAGCGATGAAGTTTACCAATGAGATTAAATCCCCATGTGGAAAATGGCTAAGGAGATTTGATATTTTGAAGCTTGCAAGGAGGTGAATGAATAATATCATCGTGAAAATGAATATGAGTGCATTTTTTAGCATCTTCAATCGCATCCTTTTCAAGAGTAGGCCAAAAATAAGCCATATATAGGTATTTGTGTGTTATAGCATATATGCTATAGTGACCACTACAAATGCTCACATGTGCTTACTCTAGTAGAGGAGGAACCTCATCTTGCATAACACAATGGAGTAAGGTACCTTCAACATTGTGATAGTAAAGGATGTTATATTGAAATACATACTTGAAAGCTTGTTTATGAATATATATCTTTTCATGAGAATCTAGATTAGGAGGATAAGTTTGATGTTCTAAGTATTGGATGATATATTGGTACCATAAGCTTTTTCAAATGGTCACATCCTTGATGTGATAAATAAGTGAATCAGGTGGTTGGGTAGATGATGGAGATTTTTTGATTTGTATAATAAAGGAAGGTGTTGACCAAATTTGACCCTACAAGTCAAATTTGGACCCCTATAGGTACAAAACTTGTTTTTTAGGTGTTCAGAGGTCTAATACATATTTATAAATTTGTATTATAGGTAATTTAGTATGATTTCATGTTATATTAGCCTTGGTTATTAGTCATTTTAGTCCTTATATCCTTTTGAGTCATTTTGGGGTCAAAATATGGCATTAAATGAGTTTTACAACCTCCTAGGGAAGTGTGAAGATGTAATAAGCATGATGTCACATGAAATGTGTCTTATTATGCCTTAATCAACTATTCATAATTGAAAGTCATAGGTTTTTCAGAAGAAAGAGCAGTTTTTTTGGAAAAAGAGAAGAGTTTGACACTTGTACAACTCATGGGGGAGGGTGACATGTGGGAGAAGGACATGGAATGTATCTCCAGATTATTAAATATTAATTAAACATTTGAAATTCTCTAGAATTGAAAATTTTAAGATAAAACTATTATGCTCCTTCTTCACCCTTTAGACACATAAAACCAATCTTCAAGTTTGTACTTAGTATGACTAGTTGAGGAGGTTTCAGACCAAACCTATTTGGGAGGTGAAATTAGAATCAAATATATTAATTTACATAATAATATTTTAAATAATGGCGTATTTTATTTTATGAAACATCCTCATGAAGTTGATTGTGTTTTTTTGCTTGTTAATCTATACACCCTATAGGTTTACTTTATTTTGGGAATTTATGTACAATCCAATTGGTCATGTTATTTATAGATGATGTTTACTTCATAATAAATTTTAATTCATGCTTGGTTTAGTATTTAAAGGTATTTGGATGATCATATCATCTCAGGTTTGCAAATTGGTCTCCTTAAAGCTAACATGGAATTTCTCACTATTTACAAGATCTTCATGGTTGATAATGGCTTTAGAGGGTTATAATATGTCATTTTAAATTTTTAAATTTTATATTTATTCCATTTACCTTATTAATCTCATTATATAATCAAATTTTGTATGAGGGTACAGTCATAGATAGTATATAGTAAGTTTGCTATATGACTACCATATATAGTCAGTTGGATGAACTATGTAGGGATATAAGACATGTCCATGGAGGTATATTTATAGAATTGAGAGGTTGAATAAATCACATAAGAATGAAAAAATAATTAAAACCCAAGTGACACCATAGAAAATATGAGAAGATGTTAGGTTTTAGTATGCACACAGTCAGGCAATCATTAATGAACATGTACATGTATCTCATGAAGGCTACCATGTTAAAAAGGAGTTTTTGAGATGAGAAATGTCTAGAAAATTAAATAATTATATTTGGAACCTTTTAAAGGTCTCAAATTTAATTTTAATCTCATAAATCATGCATTGTACCAACTTGCTCATCCTCACTGCCTGCACTAAGAAATGACCACCTACAAGTGGTGCTGACAGAGAGCTGAGGACCATTTTGAAGTGTTGAGACATGAGGTGAAACTTTAATTAATACTTTAATTCATTTATTAGATCATGTTAGACCTACTTCAAAGGCTAAGATGGTAGGTGTCAGTGTTGATCATCTTCTAGCATTTAGTGGCTATGTTTAGGAACACAATCCCTAAACTAAGAAAATAGATGTCTAGGGTATTTTATTGATATATTATAATAGGTTATCAAAGGTTTTAATGCATATTGGTAATAACATATCATATTAACTATATAAAGAAAGAGTTCCACAAGGTTATATGGGCATATGAGCAATGGAGGCTGGTTATTAAGAAGGCCAAAGCTGTTTTTTTATGCATTAATTTCAAGCATTGATGTTTATAGGGTTTGGACCTCAAAGAGACCCTTCACTCAAAGTTCCAGTCCTAAAACATGCCTCCATGATAAAATAGTTATATTAAATGAAATTAGTGTTTATGATATAAAATATCATCAAAGGAAGAGGATATGTAATTTTTTAGGTCATATATACACCTACAGGTGTCGTCTTTAGGGACATTCACCTACAACAAACCCTAACTTCTATAGCATCCATAGCAAGGACTTGGGCATGGAGATATCATTTTAGGCCAATGGAAGATGGTTTAAAAGTAATAAAATTATTCCAATATGATGTCTAATATTTTCTAAGGAGGATTTTCACCTATAGGATCATATATATTCACCTACAATCAACTGCATTTGACTATATGCAACAGTGAGCTAAAGATGATGATTGCCAATGATTGGTATAGCCAGAGCATGGAATAATGGGTAAAAATAGGTATGATATAATCATAATATGTTATATTTGGGTATTTAAACATTGTATCAATCTCCAACTATGTAAGCTACCTACTAGTATAGTCCTCTAAAGCAAACATAATCAGAAAATGCACATTGTTTTGAGAGCTAGGCAAGGTTTATGAAGGGTACATGAAAGGTTGTAATGATGAATGGAGATTGGGACATATACATAAATATAATTAAAATATTTATATTCCATTAAGAGTATAAATCAAGTATATATGGAGCCCAAGTTAGGCATACATAGTTCGCACTAAAAATCCATGCAATCAGTCTACTTTCCTAAGAACCTATTTTGGATTTTGCAAGGTTGGAGGGTTAATGACTTAATATAAGGCTTAATTTTTGTGTGGGATGTCATAAAAAATTAAATAAGGACTGAGAATATTAATTTTATCTAATATAATATGGAAATTACCCTCTATTTTATCTTAGATAAAAGGTACTTCCCCTTATGCATAGGCTAGCATATTTGAAGAAGGGAAATGATAAGGTGAACTAGGAGTTGGGTGAACATTTATAGAAGGTGTGTGGAGTTTTAATAAATATAAACAAACATGTAAAACCAATCAAAAAATAATGAAACAAAATAAAATGGTTTGGAGTGCTAAATATGTAGACAGGACTGTTTGAGGCCTAGAGCCCAATGGGGGGTCCAACTTCACTTCCATCCCATAGTGAGAATTATGCCATATTAAATCATATTTATAGGATAAATTTGGATGTGTATAAGCTATTAGGATACAAAATAAGTCACACGGGAGTCATCATTTTTCTCAAATGCAACATTAGGCCTGTGTGAATGGAAGAAAGGGCTCAAGTAGGTAGCTTCGAGTGCTCATATCTCTCTTGATGATTTTCATGGGGACATAATAATATTTGAGAAGTTTAAAAGGGTCATATAAATTGATCTTCTGGTATTTTTTTTAAAATTAAACATCCCATATTTATGAATGAAACCTAAGAAGGTAAAACAAGCCTAAACCCTTGCTAGTGACCAATTTAAGGAAATGGAGATGGAAAGATAATATAATGGAATATTTTGACCTTTAAAGTTATTAGATATTGTATAATACTCTCTCAATATCCTCCCCATCCTATTGGACTATATGTAATTGTATAGATAGGGTACAAAATAGGGTAATTTTGACTATTTTGTGTGTTTTGTAGGTTCTAAAAGGATTATAAATATGAAATAAAGTTTGTAAGGAATATATATAATTAATTTAACTTAATATTTCCATTTAATGCATTTAAAAAAATCCTAAGTGTGTTTATCATCTACTTCATCTCAACTAGTCAAAACGGGCATAATGAGCATGATGGTGAGAAGTGTGGAAACTTCAAGTGGATGGATTTTTAAGGTGTGACTAAGAAGTATAAGGACATGGAGAGTATTTTCAAGTGTCATACACTCCATCCAATGTATTTTCATTGAAAATTAATCCAATTTTGAGGCCAAGTGTGAGTGGTGACTGAAAAAGGAGTTTTTTAAATTGTAGATGGTGATGACTAGGACTAAAACCAATGCATGGAGAGGAATGTATAAAATACTTCCCTCTCATTCCAATAATTAGGTCTATCCCTAATTATTTTTATGATGTTAAAACAAGTTTAGATGGGGAAGATAGTTTTTTGAGCCAACATAAGGATTTTCATGCCACTTTTCATGAGTTTCATACCTTGTATGGACACTTGTACTTCCTAAAATTACATGGTTCATTTAAAATATTCTTCTCATTTATATGTAACTCCTTTTATAATCTTTACAAGTGTCCTTATGACCTTTGGACTTCTCTTATCTCCTCTCTCTCTCTCTCTCTCTCTCTCTCTCAAGTTCTATAAAAACTAGCTATTTTGGCCTTTGTAACTGATGCTCCACCTGAGTATGGTGAAACCCTACTCATTTGCATACCATTTGATTAATAATACTACTAGTTTTTACCTCTTCCATGACTTTTCACAGTGTTTTTACTTGGATGACTGATTTTTATTAGTGATGATTTTTTGTTTCCTTAACATTATTATTTCATTCTCTGACCTATTTGCAGTTGGAAAGCTTCTTCTTACAGGGCATGTGAAGTGTTTTATGAAGTGTTATAGTTTATTAAAATAGTGCCATTTTAGGCCTCTTGTTTAGTCCTCCTAGCCTAAACATTCATCACAACCTCATAACATAACATTTATGTGAGAAGATGCATATTATAGAAGTGTATGCCGAGTTAGTCCCTTATTCTCATGTGTAACATGTAGCTGGTTGGTAGTCATAAACTATTTTGGTGTATCACATCCCTTAGGATATTTTTATTTCAATTTATCTCTCCATTTCCCCCCAATTATAGGTTTAGGAGTGATCTAAAGTGGTACATCAAGGGAGCCAACCCTATCTATCGATTCATCTCATTCTGAGGCTCACCCACAAAGTAGAGGTGTTTTAATTGTGCCACTTGGATTAGGAGAGCTAATAAATCTCCTCAAAGGGTGAAAATCCAACTGATATAGGTTTTGGGATGCCTAGTGAGACTAAGGTTTAAGAGAGTGGGAATATTGATGGTGTGTCTTTCCTCTAATTAAATTTTGGAAGCACGCAAGCTAACACAAATGGCGACTTAGAATGATAACTTCTAGTTGTAAGCAGCCCAGGTATATATATTTGAAAATTTTGATTAGTTTTTAAGTTTCCTTTGAAATATGAGTTTGATATGGATAACTATGACCAATACTCCTATCATGAACCTTATTATCAACCTTGCTATGCATCACCTTTTACTGCTCAACAATCTTATCAAAATGGATATCAATCCTATGAGCCATGGCAACCCTATAGCCCTTAATTTCCATCTCCATATGGAAATCATGATATTAGATAACCCTATGAGGATGGATACCAAGAAACACCTCCATATTATTCCCAATCTGAGCCCTATAATTCACTCTATGATGATTATTAGCCTCAAGATTACTCCTATGAGTCTTGTCATATGAAATCAGATGATTTCATGGATTATACACAAATATATTATTGGAAAAATGTAGCTCCTAATTATGTAGGTGTTTATTATTCTAATAAACCCAATAATTCACTTATCTATGAGCTTATTAGTGCTTTTATCTTTCTTAAATCCATTCATAAGCCTTCTCCTTAATCCCAAACTCCATCTTCAACTCATCACCCTTCCACTATACCTCATATTCCATCTCCTTCACATGAGCCTATCCATAAAACTCCTACCTCACCCCTTCTTGAGAAAGAGCCCATCTTGAGAGAATTAAGTGAAGAATAGAAAATTAAATTCATGGTTGATCAAGAAGATCTTATGAGTGACTATGAGGAAGAAATCACCATAGAGACTCCCCTTGGTGAATAAAAGGACAATCCAAAGGCTTTTTCCTCCATATTGGAAGGAATATGTGTGCATGAAGAAGAATTTAAGGCCTAATTTTTTGAGGGGATGTGTATCCACAAGGAATGTGGCCAAGACTTGAAGAGAGAGGTATTTGAAGAAGACTCCATGTCTGATTATGAAGTTATAGATGCCCATCTCAAGCATGAAGTGGATTTTACTAACAAGGATGAAGGTCAAATCACTCCTCAATAAGTGGAAATACTAAGAGAGTCTCATGAGACAAAGTTAGATGAAATAGCTCTTGAAGATGACATTCATGAAGAAGAAGATTTATGGTAGAAGTTTAATGACATATGCAAGGAATTTGATAAGTTGGGTAAAAGTTTTTATTCTCCAAAAGATTGCATATTTGATGATTTTTTTTTTGATGAGTCTAATGAACATGATATTGAGTGTTCAATCAAACATAAAGATGAAGCTCATTCTACTAGTCAAGAACCTACTATCATGAAGCCATTTGATGATTTTAGTGTGCAAGGAGTTATAGACATGGATAATGATGTCAAGGTTGAGAAGATTATCATATTTTCAAAATTGCACACCAAAGGCCAATTATGTGAGACATTTGAAACTATTTAGATGCAAGAAGATTCCATTTACATAGTCAACCTATATGGATCTATTTGGTTCTCATTGAACATCATGCCAATGAAATTGGCAAACATCATGAAAAAGATGGAGGCATCAAAGCTAAAGGTCAAAAGGCTACATGTCTCACTAAATATTTTATGTCATGAAACAAGGAAGGTTTTAAATTTCACCTTTGATCTATGAGGGAGGTATGGTTAATTTTTAATGGTACACAATTGTTTGCTTTATGCTTTTTCTAAGTGCTTTGAGCACATGTGTGTGTCTTGTTAGTGTGTTTGCTTTGCTTGTGTGTGTCCTTTATTTTGTGTGGCTGAGGTAATTAGTGGTCTTGTCTTGATCTATCTTATTGTTAATGGTAAAATTCCTCTTGTTATATTTTATACTTTAGATGACTCTTTAAGCCCAATGGACTGATAAGACTACTGGTCTAGTTAGCATAACAAACATGCTACCCCTATGAGTCACTAATTTATTGACTAAATTTGACCTTATAGGTTAAATTGGACCCCTATAGGTAAATAATAAATTTTTAGGTGTTTAGGGGTCTAATATATATGTATAAAGGTGTATTATAGGTTATTTAGTGTGATTTCATGTTATATTAGCCTTGGTCATTAGTCATTTTAGTCCTTATGTCCTTTTGAGTCATTTTGGGGTTAAAATAGGATATGAAATAAATTTTATGGCCTCCTAGGGAAGTTTTAAGGTGTAAAAATGGTTTCGTCATATGACATGTGTCATATTATGACTTATTCAACTGTTTATAATTGAAAGTGGTAGGTTTTTTAGAAGAAAGAGCTATTTTCTTGGGAAAAGAGAAGAGTTTAGCACTTTTATGACCCATGAGAGAAGGTGACATGTGGGAGATGACCATGGAATGTATCTAAATATTTTTAAAGATAAATTCCACATTTTAAATTCTATATAAGTTCTAATTTTAAGATAAAACCATTCTACTCCTTCACCCTTCTAGACACATAAAACTAGTCTTCAAGTTTGTACTTAGTATGGCAAGTTGAGGAGAGGTTTCAGACCAAATGCCTTTGGGAGATGACACTATACTTATATAGATTATTTTAAATAAGAATATTTAAAATAATGGTGTATTTTTCTTTATGAACCATCCTCATGAAGTTGACTGTGTTTTTTTGCTTGCTAATCTGTGCACCCTATAAGATTTGATTTAGTTTGGGAATTTATGTATAATAAAATTGTTAATGTTGTTTCCAAATGATTTTTAATATATAATTAGTTATTCCAAATGATTTTTTTAGTGTTTAAAGGTGTAATTATGATCACATCATCTTACGTTTGTAGATTGGTCTCCTTGAAGCTAATAGGTAGTTTTTCACTATTTATAGGATATTAATGATTTAAAAATGGATTTATAGGGTTTTAATATGTAATTTTACATGTTTAAATGTGATATTTATTAAATTTAACTTATTAATCTCATTCTCCAAGAAAATTCTCTATGAGGGTGCATTCATAGCTAGAATACATTTAGTTTGCTATATGACTACCATATATAGTCAATTGGTTGAATTGTGAAAGTCTCTAATACATGTACATGGAGGTATATTTAAAAAATTGAGAGGTTAAATACATAAAATAATCATTAAAAAATAGGATAAACCCAATTGAAACCATATAAATCATGAGAAGATAGGTTTTATTATGTAGACACTCAGGCAACCATTAATGAACATGTACATGTATCTCATGGAGGCTAAAATGTTGAGAATGAGTTTTTGATTTGAAAAAGGTCTTGAAAATGAAATAAGTATATTAAAAACCATTTAAATATCTCAAATCTCATTTGAATCTCATAAATTATGCAATCTACCAACTTGCTCATCCTCATTGCCTACACTATGGAATGCCCACCTACAAATGGTGTTGCCAGAGAGCTGAGGACCCTTTTAAAGTGTTGAGACATGATATGGAAATTTACTTAGAGTTATAATGAATTGATTAGATCATGAAATACCTAATTTAAATTCTAATATGGAAGGTTGTATTTTTGATCACCTTCTAGCATTCAATGGTTATGTTTAGGAACACAATCCCTAAACTAAAAAAATAGAGGTCTAGGGTATTTTATTGATATCTTATAATAGGGTTATGAAAGGTTTTAATATATCTTTGTGATAAAATATTTTATTACCTATATAGGAAAATGGATCCACAAGGTTTGAGGGTCATATGAGCAATAGATGTTTGTTATTAAGAAGCCCAAAGTTATATTTTTATGCACTAATTTCAAGCATTGATATCTACAATGTTTGGACCTCAAAGAGACCCTTCACTCAAAGTTACAGTCCTACAAAATGCCTCCATGATAAAATAGTTATAGTCAATTAAATTAATGTTTATGATCTAAACTATAATCAAAGGAAGAGGATATTTAATGTTTTAGGTCATATAAACACCTATAGGTGTCCTTGCCTTTAGGGACATTCATCTACATCAGACCTTAACTTCTATAGCATCCATATCAAGGACTTGGGCATGGAGATATAATTTTGGGCCAGTGGAAGATGGTTTAAAATAACTCAAATTATTTCAAGATCATGTATAACCTTTTATAAGGAGGATTTTTTCCTATAGGATCATAAATATTCACCTATAGTCAACTGTGTTTGATTATATGCGACAATGAGCTAAAGGTGATGATTATCAATGATTGGTATAGCCCAAAAATGGAACAATGGGTCAAAATAGGTATGATATAATACTAAGAGGATATATGGGGTATTTAAACATTTTATAAATTTCCAAATATGCTAGACACCTATTAGTATAGTCCCCTAAAGTAAACACACTAAAAAAATACACATAGTTTTGAGAGCTAGGCAAGGCGTATGAAGGGTACATGAAAGGTTGGAATGATAAATAGAGATTAAGACATATAAATTACGAAAATGAAAATATTTATAGGCATTTTATAGTATAAATTAAGTAGATAAGGATCCCAAATTAGGCATACGTAGTTCACACTAAAAATCCATATAGTCAATCTGTTTTCCTGGTAACCTATTTCATATTTTGCAAGGTTGGAGGTTTAAATGACCTAATATAAGGCTAATTTTTTTATGTGGGAGGTCCTTGCCACTTTAATAAGGACATAAAATATTCATTTTTTTGAGAGAATAGGGGAAGTTCCCTTTATTTTATCTTTGATAGAGGGTACTTCCCCTTATGCATAGGCTGGCAGATTTAAAGAAGGGAAGTGATATGGTGAACCAAGAGTTTGGTGAAAATTTATATAAGGTATGTGGAGTTGTAATAAATATAAAAAAAAAACATTTAAAACCAAGCATAGAATAATGAAACCAAATAGAATGGTCTAGAGTGCCAAGTATGCAGACATGATTGTTTGAGGCCTAAAGCCTAATGGGGGGTCCAAATTCACTTCCATACTATAGTGAGATTTATAACCTATTAAATAATGTTTTTAGGATTAATTTGGATGTGTATAAGCTATTAGTATGCATAATAAATCACAAGGGAGTCATATTTTAGATCAAAGTCAATAGTAGGCCTATGTGAATGGAAGAAAGGGCTCGAGTAGGTAGCTTCGAGTGCTCATATCTCTCTTGGTGATTTGAATTGGGACCTAATAATATTGGATATGTTAAAAAGGGTCCTATAAATTTATCTTGTGGGATTTGTTTTAAAATTCAATTTCCCATCTTTATGAATGAACCTTAAGAGGGTAAAATAAGCCTAAACCCTCCTAAACACTTGATAGTGATTAGTTTGAGAAAATGGAGATGGAAAGCTACTATACTGACATATTTTAACCATGAAAGTGATTGGAGTTTGTATAATACTCTCTCAGGCTCATCCTCATCCTATTGGACTGTACAAAATTGAATATGTAAGGTACAAAATATGGTACTTTTGATTATTTTATGTGTTTTATAGGTTATAAAAGGTGTCTAAAGATGTAATAATGTTTTGGAGGAGCCTATATACTTAGTATTAATCCATATATCCATTTAATTCCTTGTAAAAACTCTTGAGTGTGTTTATCATCTACTTCATCTCATCTAGTCAAAACTGGCATAGTAAGGATGATGGTGAGATGTGTGGAAACTTCAAGTGGATGGATTTTTAAGGTGTGCCTAAGTAGTATAAGGACATGGAGAGTATTTATAGGTGTCATAAAATCACTCCCATGTATTTTCATTGAAATTTAAGCCAATTTTGAGACCAAGTGTGAGGGGTGACTAAAAAACTAGTTTTTAGACTGCATATGGTGATGCATCATTCCCAAATGATTTCAGATGACCAAGACTAAAAACAATGAATGGAGATTCATGTATAAAATAATTACCTATAATTTAAATCATCATACCTATACATAGTTATTTTTTTGATGTTTAAATAGGTGTGGATGATGAAGGTAGTTTTCTGAGCTAACATAAGGAGTTTCATGCCACCTTTCATGAGTTTCATGCCTTGTATGGACACTTGTACTTATTGAAATTGCATGGTTTGTTTCAAATATTATTATAATGTATATGTAACTAATTTTATCATCTTTAAAAGTGTATTTT
Organism: Torreya grandis; assembly: GCA_037957365.1. Lineage (NCBI taxonomy): Eukaryota > Viridiplantae > Streptophyta > Pinopsida > Cupressales > Taxaceae > Torreya > Torreya grandis. Next base: position 2,996,988 of record JARHVA010001802.1, read on the forward strand.
TTACCTTTGGAATTCTCTCTTCTCCTCTCTCTCTCAAGTTCTATAAGAACTAGTCATTTTGGCATTTGTAACTAATGCTCCACCTGAGTATGGAGAAGCCCTACTTATTTGCATACCATTTGATCAATAGGACTACTAATTTTTACCTCTTACATTATTTTTTATAGTATTTTTTACTTGGATGATTTGATTTTGCTTAGTGATGACTTTTTGTTTCCTTAGTATTGTTGTTTCATTCTCTCACCTATTTGCAGTTGGAAAGCTTCTTCTTATAGGGCATGTGAATTGTTTTATGATGTGTCAAGGTTGAATGAGTTATTATATTAAAATAGTTCCATTATATGCCTATTATCTAGTCATCCTATCCTAAACATTCATCACAACCTCATAATGTAACATTGATGTAAGAAGATGTAGACTGGAGAAGTGTATATCGAGTTAGTCCCTTGTTCTCATGTGTAACATATAGATGGTTGGTAGTCATCAAATATTTTTGTGTATCACCTCCATTATGATAGTTTTATTTTGGTTTTATCTCTCCATTCCCCCCAAATCATAGGTGTGTTAGTGATCTAAAGTGGTACATCAAGAGAGCTAGCCCTATCTAGAGATTCACCTCATTCTTAGGCTCACACATAGCCTAGAGGTGTTTTAATTGTGCCACTTATATTAGGAGATCTGAGCCATATCCTCAAAGGGATAATATCTAAGTGAAGATTAAGGATCAAAGAGAACTTGATGAGAATGAAAGAGAGAAGCTAAAGAGGTAAGAGAATCAACAATGGAATTTTGGTCTCGAGTAATAGGCTCGATAATGAAAGAGATAAAGTCCTTAGCAAGAGTGGTTGTAATTTGATGATAAGTGATGAGGTTCTCACTTTTACATTGATAATCACCATTAAATTGATGAGAAATGAGCTGAGAATCTCCTAAATCATGAAGATACTAGATGTCTAGATTAAGAGTAGCTCTCATGCCTAAGATAAGAGCTTTATATTTGGCCATAATGTTGGTGACATCAAAAAGTGAGACAAAAGGATAAAGGAATAATCTTACCAATAGGAATTATGAGAATGAAACCTGACCCATCTCCTTGAATACATTTAGCACCATTAAAGTTGAGGGTCTAAGTATCCTCATGCAAGTCAACATTAATTTCAGGGAACTCCTCAATAACTACCTTTGGTTTATTAGTACTAAAGGGAGGAGAAGATTCTTCAAGATTATTGGCTTAATTATTAGAAGTAAAGATATGAAAATAGTATTTAAGGGATATAGATTGATTGAGACCTTAAATGTAAAGGATATTATCATTGAGAAGATCATTTTGAAGCAAAAATTGGCTAAAATGGGAGTTGCAACAGGTTGGTTAGCTATGACTTGCCCTTTAACAACTTTTTGTGTGATGATGTGAAGATAAAATTCCATCCATTTTCCAATTCTATCTCTAGGAAGAAAGGCATTGGAGAAGAAATAAAGAAGGGGGTCAAAATGAATGATGACATAAGTAGTTTGGTATATCATATAATGATGAAGCTTTTCATCCATAAAATAGATGGAAAAATGATCATGCTCAACTTTGGTATAACTTGTCTCATAATCAATGAGGCCTCAAATAATGTAGTAAATAACATACTCTATTCCTATATCATCTTGTTGGGCAAGCATTTCCCCAACTGAAATATGTGTGGAAGAAGTATAGAGAATTAATAGTTTAATATTAGAAGGTGGATGAAGTGTAGGTGGATAGAGTAATGACTCCATATTATTGAAGGATTTTTGACATGGATCCATATATTCTAAAGTTGTACCTTTATTGAGAAGGGAATTGATAGAGTGAATGTAATAAGCTATTTTAGGGATAAATCATCTAATTACCCTAAGTTTTCCTAGATAAGTTAAAATATTAGGAATAGATCAAAGAATGGGCATGTTAAAAATAACACTAATTATGGCTAGGTCAACATCAATGATACAAAGAAAGACTAAGAATCCTAAAAATTTACCAGATGTGACTCCAAAAACACATTTGAAAGGATTAAGTCTAACTTTGTATTTAAGGAGATGGTCAAAGATGATAGAAATATTAGAAAGATGGTTCTTACGATGTTTGGAGTTATCAATAAGATTATCCACATAAGTTTCAACAATTTTGTGGATGAGATCATGAAAGATGTGAGTCATATCACATTGATAATTAGCTCTAGCATTTCTAAGTCCAAAGGGAATTTTGATGTGACAATAGGTGCCCCATTCTATGGTGAAAGTAAACTTATGTTACTCCTCAGGAGTGATGTGAATCTAATTGTATCTTGAGAAGCCATCCACAGGAGACAACATTTTATAACCAACCATGGAATTAATGATGGAATCTATTGTAGGTAAGGGGAAGTTATCCTTAGGACAAGTGAGATTAAGGTTGTATAAATCAATACAAATGTGGATGACCATAGTGACCTTCTTCTGAATGGGAATAATATTAGAAACCCATTTAGAATAATCCACTAGTTTAATAAATTTAGCATCTAGTAATTTAATGATTTCGTTATGACATAAATTAGTGACTTTAGGTGGGAATTTTTATTACTTTTGACACACTAGCTTGGCATCAGGATAAGTGATGATGTTATGAACCACAATACTAGGGTCAATGCCAGACATGTCTTGGTAGGACCAAATTACTTCCTCTTGATATTTAGCAAAGAATAATCTAAAGTTGTCATACTCAGATGGTGAGAGTTCTTGAGGAACCATGATTGGTTGAGGAGAAGATGGGGTACCATATTTGATATGAAATATTTATTCAATGAGCATGACATTTCCATCTTGAAAATGGTAAGGTGTGTTAGGTAAGGCTGAAATTGGATTTGTTTTAGGATCAATGCTAGAAATAGAGTTGTTAAATCAATGAGTTTTATTCTTGAAACTTTCAAGTTTATGATGTTACTGAGGAAGTTGAGGTTCCTAAGAATGAAGTAACTAAAGAATATTTTTATCACTAGGCAAGGTAGGAAGTGGACCATAATATTCAAACTATACTTCGAGGTATAGAATTTGATTACCATGGCTATCATACTCATAATGAATATGATGGACATCAATTGCCTTGTCATCTAGTGTAATTTCAAAAGTAGATGAAGAGGATGGATCTGAAGAGACAAGAGTGTTGATAGATTCAATGATGGGAGAAGAATCAAAAGAAATGATAGGATCCAAAGGACGTAGAGAATATGTAGGAGCATATGTAGGTTTGACAGGTGTAATTTTTTTTACCACCCAAGGAGTATCGATAAGTGAAGAATTGGTGGGAGGTAAATAAACCTCAAGATCTAAGTCATGATGTGTATATATGATATATATGTCTCAATTGAAGGCATAGTGTTGGACATCCAAGTCTGTATAGTGATCTTAGGCCATGACATATTTGTCATCATATGTTGGAGAAATCATACATACTTGAGAATCAGGGGGATATTTTGAAGGTGAAATCCCAATGTTGCTAAATGTACAAGGGGACATGGTGAGAAGATCTTGCAATAATTTATCCACTCCAAAATCATTACAAGTGAAGGCATATTTAGGTAAAGATGCATCCTAAGCATTGCATGGAGGGGGAAAATTGGTAATCTAATCTATGATAGGAACATTATGATCTCTAGGTAAGAGAGAAAGAGGAAGCTAATCCAAAATATATGGAGGTAGCTTCTCAGTATTACAAGTGTGCTATAACTCATTAGGATCATCATCATCATCAAAATCTACAAGATTTACTTAAAGATCAAGATTCATGTTGATGAAATTAGGTAAAGGAGAACTATTGATTTTTGGAATTGTAAGAATTTGATATTGAGGCTTAGGATTGGGAAGATGGATGCTCCATGGGTTGGGATCAACTTCATGTTTATAACATTTTTTTATGTAAGAATTTAATACACTAGCTACCATAAGAGGTGATGGCCCTCATCCGATGAGTCCATGGATAATTAAGAAGAATGTTATAGGATAAATAAAGATTAAGGACCATAAGCTTGGTTATAACAGTCTTAGGTCCAATGGTGAATGGAAGACAAATGCAACCAAGTGGATTTTGATTAGTCTTGTCAAAGCCATGACAAGTAAGATAGGTTTGTTTAAGATGATCATTGTTATAACCAAGTTGTTGAATGAGCCATACGGATATGAAATTAATACTAAAACATTCATAAACTAGAACTTTTTAGATAAGGGTGGTATTAATGTACTTTGATAAAGAGAGGTAGATCATCGATGTGAAAAATAATTTCATCATTGATCATGTCCTCTTTAAGAAATTCAGTGAAAGGTTTAGAAGAACGTCACATAGTCTCTATGGTTTTGACATTAGTTGGTTGAGAATCGATAGAAGGTGGTTATTCATCTATGGAAGATGGATCTTAAATTTATTGAAGTTGTTATATAAGAAATTTATGATGATAGGGTGAAGTGTAGATGAAATCTATAATAAGAATCTTACAAGGCATAGAGTTGAGTTATTCAAGAAAATTCCAATGTGATTTAGAAGAACCAACATGAGGTTTAGAAGGAAAATTAGATTTAGGAGGTATATATGTGGCAGGAGGATTGGATGGGGGATGTTTTTCCTCAGGTGATTATAAATCATCATGAGTGGTAGTAGTATCTTTAAGCAATTATTCTTCTAAAGATGGTTTCTTAGGCTTGGTAACAAGATCTTTGTGAGCTAGTTTACGATGATAATTGACCTTATCAATGTTGAAATATTGAGAGTTGTTATAATATAGGTCATAATTGACATCGATGGCATAAACACCCTTGACATTTGGTTGATTATTGTTTGAAGGAGATTTTTGATTATTAGAAGTAGAAAATTTAAAGGTTTATCATTTTTGAGATGCGGTAGCATACTCTTACCAATGAAGTTTTATCATAGCTCATGGTTAAATGAGTCACCAAGCATATAAAAAATGACACACTTAGTGAGACCTCTACAAGATTCATGAGAATTCCTAATGTCAGTATGGAACCAACTAAATAGATTGGGATCATACCACTTAGGAGGAGCATTAGGATAAATGAAAGGTTTAGAGGGTGGTAAAAGTTGTTTCATTTATTCAAGTAAAAAAAGTGTGTGAGATGGTAAAGGAACATCATATTTGACAACTCTAGGTTTGGTTTGGGGAGTATTACTAGTGATAGCATTATATGTTTGAAAAAATCCTTTAAGAAGTTTATGATTGGGTTCGAATTGCTTTAGAAGAAAGTCTTGATGCTTAGCTTGGTCAAGATATTCATTAAGAGTTTGAGGAGAAAAGGTTTGAACCTTATATTAAAGAGTGGTAGTCAAAGCAGTAATAAACACTTTGAATAAATTATCATTAGTCATATTATGATCAATTTTATGATCTAAAAATTTCCATATTTTAATAGAGTCATGAGCTGATTCATTAGGATATTGTTTAGCATTTATGAAGTGACTAAGATAATTTTTAGGAAAATCATTGTGTTGAAACTCTTTAACCAAAGGATTGACCAAATATTCAAGTTACCAAATAGAATGTTGAGGAAGTTGATTATACCATTCTAATACATCACCATTGAAAGTTTTGACAACATATTAGTTGTGGAAAATGTATTAGTTTGGATCCACTCTTTGTAAAGGTTACCAAAGACTTTTAGGAATGCGACAAGGTCTTTAGTCCCATCATATTTGATAGTTGGAGTGATGTTACCAATATCAATGGATATAATGAAGGGAGCTAAAGGATCATTTTGAATAGTTTTAAACATCTTGTTATTCATTATGGGTTGAGGAATAACATTACCCAAAGCATCCCTAAGAGGTGGAATAATATAATTAGGATTAGATTAAGGATGAATAGTTGGAGGTTGATTAGCCACATTGATTAGATGCTATTGAAGTTACATCATTTGGTTGGTATTAGTGTTTTGCATAATGTTCATTTATTAAAGGACTCGATCTAAGAGTTAGGTTGTATCAGGAGGTGAGTTATTGTTGGTTAGATCAATCCTCAAATTAGTGATATGGGGAGGATTATTAGAAGGAGGGTTATTATTGAGATTGTTAAAGATATTTGTATCAATCACTCTTGCATTGGTTTGAAGAGTTTGAGAAGTGTCTTGATAAGTATAGAAAGGCTTGGATCCATCAACTCCATCTTGAGGTGTTATTAGTACCATATTACAGTTTATAGATGAAGGAGGAGAAGAAGTTCCCCAAGAGTGATGGTTCTCTTGGGAAGAAAATAGAGGAAGGAATGAACATCCCATATAGTATCTAAATGGATTTATGTTTTCCAAAAATATTTTGATAGGAGAATTCATCTGTCTAAAGAGAGATGAAAAACATGCAAAATTAGAAAAATGGGAAACTAGATGAAAAAATAGGAAAAATAAGAAATAATACTGGGTCGACTAGGTTGACCTAGTGTAGGAAACATGGCCTAAAAACTATATAAGGTCGACCAAGTTGATCTAGTGCATTGTAAAAAAGCTATAAAAAGTATAGGGTTGACCAAGTTGACCTAAGATAATGAATAGGGAAGAGGAAAAGATTGATAACAAACTTAGAAATAAAATAATAGAATTTGTAGCTAATCTAGGAAAGTAAGTGTAGAAAAGAAACACATAATCAACTAAATTGATGTTGTCCAATCCAATTGATGCATGTAAAGAAAAATATTTCACTAACACTAGCTAATGCAAGCTTTTTCACACATAATTAATCAAAGAGCAAGCAAACAACTTAAAAGTAAAACTAGCTACATGGTCAAACTAGAATGTTGATTTATTAAGAATGATTTTAAATGTAAAGGGGAGATTGGCTATAAGTAACGTACTACTTAACAATATATGGATAATTTTAGGTAAGTTTAGGATGAAAGGGATTGTAGTGACAATGATACAAGCTTGGTATTGGGGCATACCCCCTCATTTCACACATTATAAAATTAAAGGTAACAGGTGCATAGACAAAATATACCATTAACCATGCTTTATACTTGACCAGAGCATTAAGTTGACTTCCCCCTTGGTGATGAAATACAAGTAGGTAGACCTAGGTAGTCAAATGTTTAAATGCTTATTAATGTTTATGTGGTTTGGACATGTGTGCAAAATAATAGAAATAGTGCAACTAAACGATTGATTAAAAATCCCCTATTAGACTATGTGATCTATTCTAAGCATGCAAGCAACTTAAAAGAAATATGTGATTAACATATGTGATTAATTACAACTTTGAAACAAGGTATAGTTGATAAATTATATGGATAATCATATAGAATAGGGTTGACAGGGTCGTGTTGTTCCCAAAATCTGTCACTTGTTTTTGTGGACAATCGATCGATCATTTTGGTCTTGCAGGCCAAAATGCTCTCTTCCTTTTTCAAAAAATGTTTTGAGCAGTCAATTTCTTTAATTACTCAATACTTTTTAGCTAAGGAAATCATAGATTCAATAGGTAGGCTTTCACAAGGAAAAGTTCAAAACACTTAAGGCATTTCCTAAAAAATTATAAGGATGGTTCAACATCGAGGTTCAATCAAGAAGGTTCAACAGTAGGGTTTAAAGATAAGGAATGAACCATTGAACCATTGAAATCCACTTTAAAGAGTTCAAAGGGTTCAAGGTTCAAAGAGTTTAAAGGGTTTAAGGTTCAAAGAGTTCAAAGATTTCACAAGCTTCAACGTGTTCAAAGGTTCAACGTTCAAGCGGAAGGTTCGAGTGAAAGGTTCAACCAAATGGTTCAAAAAGTTGGTTCAATGATACATTGAACTCCTCAAGAAGACTAAGTGAATGCAACTCTTTGCAAGAAATATTGAACTGTTGAACCACCAAACTATTGAACCATTGAACCATTGAACCAGAGAACTCCAAAAGTTTCAAGGTTCAAGGTTCAAAATGGTTCAAGAGACTAGTGACCAGTGACATCCCCATGGATGTCAAATTTAGGAAAATGGAATAACCATTGATTTTCAAATGGTGCAGACCTGGGAACAAACTCAGTGACCAATTAAGGAAGGAGTTGAAGGAGCTAGCAGAAAATGAGAAGATAGCCTGAGAGCTCAGATCACTAAGAAGAGACAAAATATAGAAAGGAAAGAGGGAACAATATAGAGAATCCAAAAATATGTATAGAAGAGTTATTCTAGTAGGTGGAGCAATCCACCAAGTGGATATCAGAGAGCACAAGCATTCAATGGCATGGCCTATTTTTCTTCATTGAGTAGAGGCAAGTGGACAGTTGTGTAAGTATCATAAAAGAGGACTAGGCGGCCAATAATTTAGAGAAGACATTTTATATAATTAGAATACCAAAGTCTAGGTTGGTAATCTACTCCAGCATGGCCCCTTCATATAATTTCTAATGCATTCAATACAACATGGGCTATTTCATGAAAATAAGTGCCAAAGACTTTATTTGGTTTTTATATATTGTAATCTCTTAATTTTTATAATAGAGATCTCTCTGTTATTAGAAGCGAAACTCTACCCAAATTGAAAGGCATTCCTGAGACTTTGAGTTGAGATTGTTAATCATATTTTATCAAGTGAATGAGAAAGTAAGTGACCTTTCAGACTTTGCATTGAAATATCTTGTGTTATCTAGGAAATTATTCTTATGTCTTTTCCTAAATACAATCTTGTCCATTAAATAAAATAAGTAGAACCAGTGGAAATAATCTAGAAGATGTCGTGAAGTTGATTGTGGAAGACTTTGTGTTGCCATAATTGTCTTTAGTCTATGTGTTTTATGTTTCAATGTAAAGGATATTGGAGAGACTTTGAGCTCCCCTTATCCTTTGTAATATTTTACTCTATTGTAGTTTTATGTGGAGACTTTAGGCTGCACTCGATTCTACTAGGCTACTTTGTCCTAAATTAGTAGGAGAAGCAATGAAAGACTTTGTGCTTTCATGGGTTTCTTGTGGTTATAGTTAATACCCAGGAAGTCTTCCTTTAGTTTTCTGAACATCATTACTAAAAGAAGAGAAATGCTTTCAACAATTACCCAGGGATTATCCTTTGCTATGTGAACATCATCTCTAAAAAAATAGAGATGGATGGTATGGTTTCACTCCTGAGTGTATTTTTAGTTTATATTAGTATATAGTAGTTTATAGATAACCTCCCTTGACTTATAGGGAACTTCCCCTTGATGAGAGGAGAGATTTATCTCATTATGTTGTGGTAGACATACCCATTTTGTCGTATAGATCTCTTTATTCTATGGTTGATATACCCCTTTTGCCATCAGTTAGTTGATGACAAAATATTCACCCAACAGTTTTTGGCAACTCTACTGAGGAAAGAATGTGCAGTTTGAAGCCTCAAGCTTTAAATTGAAGTAGTTCTACTTCTTTTCCATTTCCATTTTACACTCTAGCCACTCCACCATATATGCAAAGCCAGAGAGCTCAAGGTATTGTTGACTCTATATTTGAGTTTGTGTAGCAAAATAATTTTGACCTTTCTCCTCCATAATCTCACCTTCAACGAACCAAGAGTTTTCCTCCTACCAACGTCAGGTCTCCAATACTAGGCAAAGCTTCTCTTTCCTTTGATAGTAGAGATTTGTCTATACATACCCCTCAAAAAAAATTTATCCCTCCTTTCCATTGTCATATCATGGTAGCTCAAGGCCCCTGGGGTACTACTTTTGGTTCCCTAAATCTAACCCCACCTTTACATTAACTACCCCATAGTTCAAAGAAGAATTTTCCCAAGTTGTATGGTGATGGGAAAGTTCATCCTAATGAACATATTATAGCCTTATGCATAGCCTATGGTGTGATAGGCATAGAATATGAAGACATAGCAGTTAGACTATTTGTAGAAACATTATAAGGTGCTGCTATAGACTGGTTCTATCATCTGCATGCTCAGACTGTGACTAACTGGAACACTCTCAAGGTCAAGTTTGAGGCTAGATTCAAACCCGTAGAAGATGCACATGCCCTATTAGCTTAGCTCACACAAATGAAGAAGGAACCTCATGAACCTATGCAAGACTTCATTGCTAAATTTGACAAGCTGAGGAATAGGATCTCTGTAATTGCCTAGCCAACACCTGAATATCTTAAATACTTCTTCATAAATGCTTAGCTTCTTGAAGTGAGTTTTCTATTGAGGCAGGCTAGCCACATAGACCTTGTTGCAGCTTAGATTTTGGCCATTGAGTTTGAAGATGATCTTATCTTGGTAGGAAAGATAAGAAGAGATCTGAACACAAATAAATTCTCTTCATCTTCTAAAAATTTTTATACAGGCACCACTGATCCTATGGTGTAAAAGCTAGCAAATGAATTTCTAGCTCTAAAAAGGAAAATGGCATAAGGAATTTCTACTCCTCCTTCTTATTGAGATATACCAATGAGGACATTCCCTAACTATTCATATCAAGGCAATGCTACCAGAAATCAAGGGCAACCGAATCATCTTCCTCCCACACAGGGGAAGCTTGTCATTGAAGAAGCACTGACTAGCTTAGCAGTTGGTTATCATGAAGTTAAACATGGTTTATCTTTCCAAATTAAGTTTGATCAAGAAGATGATGCTAATCTCTTCATAGAAGGAGAAGAAGAATTAGCTGGTGACTCCAACATTAGTTTCCTGAATTACTAGGATGAATCTAAAAGTAAGGGAGAAATGTTTGATGGATCATACACTATATTTACCAGGTCCCAAAACCAATCAAATCAACAAGATGATAAGGAAAAATAAGGGGAATAATCTTGACCAAAAAATTCAATTGCTAAATGGGGGACTGCTCTGCCCTTCCAGTCAAAAGACTTGGTGATTAATAAGAAATTAAGTACCTCAAATATTCCTGTAACTTCTGCTTCAAATTCTCAGACTAGTACCACACCCAATAAAAAATAGAATGATGGACTTCATTCCTCTATTCCTAGTTATTTTCAATTATTTCATATAATTGACCATACTAGGAAAACCAAGATCCAAATGTCTGAGTTTGAATACTTACAAGCCAACCCTGAGCAGTTGGATAGGTTGGCTGAATGTATAAAGAATAAAACCATTCTTACAGGACAAGATGTTTCAAAGGTGACTCATGATCCCCCAAAGAACACATCCACCTAAAATAACCATGTCATTACTCCTATTTCCCCTAGAAAAATAGAACCTTTCTATGTTTCCCTTTTGATAAATGGACATAAATTGAGCAACTGCATAATCAACTCTGGAGCCTTTAACAATGTTATGCCCACCAAGGTAACAGATTCTCTGAGCCTTACCCTAACTAAATTTTTTGGGAGATGTTTCCCCATGGAAAAAAAACAAGTGCCTCTATTGGGTCAGATCAGAGATGCCAAATTTGTATTTGTAGCCTTCCTAGAAAAGAGGATTCAAATGATAGTCTTGGTGGCTGACGTTCCAACTTCCTATGGCATTCTGCTTGGACAATTTTTTTTCAAGAATGTTGGTGGTGAATTGAGAATGGACTTATCTGAGGTGAGGATACCTATGAAGGGCATCATGTAAAGGCTACTTCTTGAGAAGGAGGTAAAGTACATTGTCACTCAGACATTAGACCCTAAAGCTCAAATCCTATTTGAATCTTCAGGAATGGGTAATTACTTCTTGTCCACTAAAGATGTTTCTATTGCATCAGATGAAAGTATTGTAGGTGATAATTCAAAAAATTTAGATAGGACATTAGAAGAATTGGTAGAGCACAATTTAGGCAAAAAATAATTCTCCCTCCCTGACCAGGAGAAATCTTAAAAAAGATCAAATTCTAATGATGTCTGGATCCTATAATTTGATGGCAGTAATTCTTCTACCAGTTCTAGAGCTAGGATTGTTTTGATATCTCCTCAAGGAGATATTTTTTCCTATTCATATAAGTTGTAGTTCAACAACACCAACATTAATGCTAAGTATGAATCTTTGTTGCTTGAATTGAAAGCTGCTTATACTAAAGGCGTTAAAATTCTTCATGCTCAAGGAGATGCAGAACTAGTGGTTTGTCAAGTGAGGAACTTGTATCAAACCAACAAAGAAAGATTGTGACATTATCACAATCTAGTATGGGACTATATTGAAAGTTTTGATGCTTTTAATACTTCTACAATGCCTAGAGAGCTTCTTAATCATGTAAATTTATTGGTTGTCTTTGCAACCCTCATGGTTTCTCACAAAGACTTTGAAGAGCACCAGTACACTATTGAGCTAGTCTTTTGACCAAGTGTACTTGATAATGCCAAACATCAGCAAGTGTTTGATGGGGAAAATCAAATCATGTGCTTGACTAAAATAAAAGAGAAATAAATTATGGTAGTAGACTGTATTACTGCATATCAAAAACTAGGTAAAGAAACCTTCGATAAGAGATCAAGGATTCATGGTTTTTAGATTAGAGATCAAGTTTTGTTGTGGAACAAGAGGAGAGAACCAAAAGGAATGAACAAAAAATTTGATTCCTATGGGAGAGGTCCATTTTCCAATCACTAATTTTAGGGTGAAAATAGTTTCTTTCTAGTATATCAGGACAGAACACCATTTTCACTGCCTCACAATGGGTAGCATCTAAAACACTTCAATCCTTGAAGTATCAAATAAGTCTAGTTGTACATTTGTATAGTCTTTGTTTGTTTTGTGTTGTTCATTTCATTTTTTGGTGTCTTTCTCTTTTTAGATGGCATGAATCTGTAGCTCAATGGCATAGATGAAGGCACTTAGGGGATCACTTCTCACAACACACCATGTGAGGTATAGTTCCAAATCCTAAAATCTAACATAATTTCACAACCCTAAAAGAGTCCTATGATTTAATATTTCACTAATCTAATAATAAGAAAAGTAAATCTAATCTAGTGCACACTAAAGCTTTAGCACAAAGTGGGGGGTTAGTAAGGCAAAGTAATCAAAATATGTATAGGGTACCTCAAATAAATTAAGTATGAGTAACACCCAAATATATGGAATATGAAGAGTAATATTACTTGAGCCAACACTTATGTTGCTTTTATCTACTAAAAGGGAGGAGAACAAAGTTAGAATATACTTACCTAAATGTGAACCTGTCAAGACTCAATCTCTCCCTTGGACAATGGGGATTTTAAAGAGTTTTTTGTGGTTCATAAGGATTAGTTTATTAGGCCAAAGCATCCAAGACCTATCCACAATACTAGATTCTCCAAAATAAGAAACCTAAGCTAAGTCTCCTCAAGTAGAATGGTGGAAGAGCAGATTATGACTAAGCATGAGTGAATAATAACTCTTGATTGCATATATGAATAATGACCAAAATTACCTTTTATTTATAGGTAAATATTACCCTAAAATAATTTGTATATGTCTATTGTGTTAGGTTGACCCAATGAACCTAGCACATTTTCAAGTTAACTCACTAGGTCTATTCTAGGTTAGCCGGGAGGTCAACAAACCAAAAGAGATAAAATGTCCCTAAACTATACTAGGTCAACTTGGTCAACCTAGTACAACTAACAGGTCACAAGGGTGATGAGTAAATAAATTAAGGATGTAAAGAGGAAAAATACTAGAAGACTATGTAAGGGAGGAGAAATGGCTTTGAGAAAGGTTTTTAGAACTAGTTGGATTGGTAATAATGTGGCAAAAAGGGACAACAATATTGCAAAGAACCAAAGGTCTGCCCACCCCTTTCCTGGTGCACCCCTTAGGGCATACACTTAGAGATATTAAGTCTCGATGGGTTCCTACAAGATGTAAAACATCAATATTTGATAAAAGTTGAAAATATTATGTGTATATAGATTGTCTAATAGTCCCTCAAAGAGGTTTTCACTAAGGGACTCATATTTTTCATTTTTTTGGATTTTTATTTTTATTTTTATTTTGATCATCTAATAATGCCTCAAATAGGTTTTAACTATGGTATATGATTTTATATTTTTATTTTAAGATTCATTTTGATTGAGGAACATTATTTTCCTCAACATATGAAGATGTTTCATTATGCTCTTATAGTCGGAGGCCAGCTAGGAATTCTATTATTATTTAATTATCATGGAAGGGAACTAATGATAGGTAACCAATCAATGGGTGTGGGATATGGGCTTACAATGTAGGATTAAGTATTGGTGGTGTTGTTTAAATAAGTGATGGCAACACAATTTTCATAGAGACTATGAATAGATCTTGTTTCAATTATGGATGAAGTTTTCTTGCAAACTAAAAAAATATCACTAACATATTTACATTGATTTTCAAATGGTTTTTAACCAAATCCATCAGGTTCATTGTTTACTTTAAAATAAGTGGGTTTGATAATTTATTTCTCATGAATTTTTTTCTCTACAAGTACCTCTATCAATTGGGGTGTATGCTATGGAGTGATGGGTGATTCAACATGTGATAAAGGGTTAGTTGATTATTTAATGGGTGATATGTTGTGTTGGTTGGAGGATGATAGGTCCAAGATGGGAGCTTAGTAAAAATGGTGTCTTTATCAAAAATGGTATCTTGGTTAAAGATAAACTCTTGGTAAAAAATGGGCTCTTTATCAAAGATAGGCTCATCAAAAATGGAAGGTTGATGATGGTTTTTGAGGATGGGTTTATAAACTATGGATTGGTTGAAAATGGATTTGGAAAAAAGAGGTTTGTGAGAAATGTATGGACCGTTATGACCTTGACTTGGAAGTGGTTGATTAGGCTTAGGGAAGACATTTGGCATACCCCAAGATATGATTTTAAAACATAGATACACTTAGATCTACCTTAATGTATCTTTTATCAATAAAATATTAGATATAATGCTTGAGTCTCACAAAGTGGTTAGTAGAATGACCTTCAATTTTGTGATAATCAAAATATGTTTTACATCTATACCACTCAAGTTTTAGGACATTTGGATCAAATTGTTTGATGTTAGTTAATATGACCATGTTTTTAGTGACCAATTTTGAAAGACAACATCATAAGATTATCCCAAAGGAGGAATTATACATTTTTGGTTTTCTTGATTAGGCTAAAGACTAGGCATGGTAATGTTGTTGGGAGGTTTGGTTCTTGGGATTTGGTGTGGCTTTGGGGATGAATTGATACTATATGGTTAGGGTGATAGAATTAATTTCCATTTTATAGTGTGATAAGGGATGTTGGAATAAAAATTATAACTAGTGGATGGGAGACTTTGTTGATTTTGGAATATAGGGTTACTAGTAGTAGGGTGATATGGAATGGTTTGGGTTTCAAAATCAGGAGGAAATTAGGCTCCTAGACTTAAAACTTGTAGAAAGACCTCATTTTATTCTTCATGATGTATTTAATGAATTGGGAATTTTGACTATAGGGTGGAGTGTTGATGAATTGATTTATGGTAAAGGGTGGATTTGTTGGATTAAAGTATGGAATTAATGGATTTGTGTTGAAAGTGAAAGTATTTATATTTGATAGATTTATAAAGCTATATGGATGTGTGAATTTTTTTGGATTTGATAGATTTTTGAAGGTTGATGGATTTTATGTCAATGGATTCATGTTAAAGTGTTGATTTAGATTTGTGAAGTTAATCGGATTTGAATTTGTTGGGTTTGTGAGCAAATGTGGATTTGATGTAGTTTGGTTTAAGTTTAGGGATGGGTTGGATATAGAACCAAATTATTGATTTTTATGAATGTGAAAAGGTTGGTTTTGATGGGTGTAGGATTTTAAAGGTTTATTTGGATGGAATATATTTGGATTTGATGGAATTAGGGTTTAATTTGTGAATGAGTTTTGGTTCAAGTATATATTTGAAAGTGGTGGTGAAGGTGAATTAAAGGTTTGGTTTATATTGATGTTAAGGTTGGAAATAGATGGATTTATGAATGAGTTTTGATTTGTGATTGGTGAATTTTATTTGTGGATGGTGTGAAAATTGTAAAATAATTTAAATAATTTTGACTAGAAAAGCCTAAACACTAATTTTATGTTATCCCTAATGTAAAACTTAGATGTTGATTGATGGGTAAAATTGAATGAGTATTAAAGTTTGAAGTTGATTGATTGATGTTTGGATTGGATTGGTTGATTAAGAAACTTGAATGAATATTCAATTTTGGATTTGATTGATTTATGTTTGGATTATAATGGTTGATCAGTAAACTTGAATGACTATTCATGTTTGGATTTGATTGATTCATAGATGAGGTTTGATACACATTCAAAATTAGATTTGGATTTTTCAGGTAATTGATTGGTGAGTTTGTAATGACATTGAAACTCTAATTTATATTTTTTAGATGATTCATTTGATGTTTATTTAAATATGTGTTTAAATTAAAATAGGATGGATTGAACCCAAGGTTAAGACTAAGATTGTTTGTATTTGGATTTATGACTGGATTAATCAAGGGGATTTTCATCATAGCCATGTGCCTTGTGATAGGTGACATTGATAATAAAGGCTTGAATCAAGACAAACAAAATATATTAACTCAAAGAAATGGAATGACCAAAATTACTAAAAGCAAAGTGATTGATAATAAGATATCAGGTTTTTGACTTTGGATTATTTATTTTAGTTTAAGATTTTTGATATGATTATGACTTGGTTTTTAAACTAAACTTTTTGTTTTCAATAAAAATGATTTTATCATGTGGTATATTATAAGGAAGTAAACAAATAGATCTTACTCTAAACACCCATGTGTTTCACAAAAAGGAATAAAATCTAGGAAAAGGGACTTAAATAACATGTAGGCTTTCTGTGCCACTTGATTATCTATTAAACTAGTTGTGGCCTAATATTTCAAAGAACTAACCATGGAGGATCCTATCATTCACATGGCCCACTAGGAATAGATTCAAATATGTAAGGAAAGTATCTTCTTAGGAATAACTACTAATTGATGCATTATGAATTGAATGGTAAAAATTGTTTTCCTAGGATTAAGGTATAAATAAGATTATCTAGGGGAGTCCTTGATATAGATTTTATTATAATGAGGCCCAAAATTATGGAAGAAGATAATTTTATGGACACACACAAATGGGTTTATTCCCAATATTCCCAACACAACCATAAAATTTAGTGTGTTAGCATCCAAAAATTAAAATTCAAGTTGTAATGTCTAAGGCCTGGGTATTAGAGTGTAAAAGCCCCTAACTTCAAGACATGCTTAAAAAAAAAATACCACTTAGAAAAAAATTATAGATCTAACTCAATTTATATACCTTAATAGTACACAAGATTGGCCTACTACATGGTGGTGAAATCCATGGCTGATAGAGCCCCTAATAAAATAAAAATAAAAAAGATTAACACTTGCCTTTGATTCTTAGGTATCATTACCAATGTGACACCAAAAAAAGAGTATAAAAATAATTGGGTCTTTTGGTACAATGAGGCCCAAAATTATGGAATAAAATAATCTGATGGACACACATAAATGGGTTTAGTCTCAATATGCCCAACACAACCATAATATTTCAGTGTGTTAACATCCAAAAATTAAACTTCAAGTCATAATGTCTAAGGCCTAGGTATTGGAGTGTGAAAGCCCCTAACTTCAAGATGTGCTTAAAAAATAACACCACTTAGCCAAAAATGATAGCTCTAACTCAATTTATATATGCTAATAGTACATGAGATTACCCTACTACATGGTGGTGAAATCCATGGTTAATAGAGCCCCTAATAAAATAAAAATAAAAAAGACTAACACTTGCCTCTGATTCTTAGGTATCACCACCATTGTGACACCAAAGGAAGAGTATAAACGTAAGTTGGTCTTTGGGTAACAAAACTTTCAAGTGTTTTTTCTGATTTTTTGAATATCATCACCAATGTAATGCCATGGAAAAGAACACACACAACAAAATCAATACTTGCAAATTACTTGAAATAAAGATCAATTAAATCTGAAAATGAAGTGTTTTCTAATTAATTTTTAAAATGAAAAAGCTAAAATTGAAAAAAATTGTTAAAAACATAGAAAATAACAAAAAATGTTAAAAATAAGATGAAATTTGATTTGCTTAGCTTTTCATGGGATTGTCTTTAACTAGTAGCCTTCATATAAAGTGTTATGAGTATTTTATGTGGATGGAAGATTAAGGCAACCAACAAAAAGTTAGTATATAAGACATAAATATAATGCACTATAATAATTTCACTATTACACAGTTAAGAAAAATAGTGAATTTGTTAGCAGTTAACAAACATAAAAAATAGAGTTGAATTGAAAAATGATAATTAACATAATGATTTCACTATTATCGAATGATTTCACTAATGATAATGATTATTTTACTAATGTTAAGGATGATTTATCTACTAGAATAAAGGCAAAAACAATTTAGTTTCTATAAAATTACAACAACAAATTCATTAAATTGTAAAAAAGTTAAATATTTTTACATGGTTGTATTATTCATTATGATACCTTTATTTTGGTACACATGAGAGCTCAAATAGAGTCCCGAGTCAAAATTTATGGCCATAGTAAGATGACCACTCAAAGTGAAAAATTATTTCACCACTATATGCTTCAATTTTGCCATTGCATGCTATGATTTTATTATTGTGAAAAACATAGTAAATTTTTTTTAAAAAAAAAAAAAAAAAAAACTAGAAGCAAGAGAAATTGAACAAAAGATAGTTAGAAAATAAAAACAAACTCAGAACTATCAAAGAGTTGATAAATTGAAAAAAAGATGAATGAAAAAGGCCTAGAAATGATTTCTCTATTTTCCCCATTGATTTTATTGATAATACCTCTGATTTCATTATTATGTATAAATACTTATAAAAAACTAAAAAAGGTTAGTAAATGACCTATAGATGTAAACAAAAACCTCCAAGACCAAGATTAAATGAATGTGCACAATGAAAACAACAAAAAATAGTTAAATTATGAACCTAAATGAACCTATGATGTCTATGATGTGTGAAGATGAGGGAAAGATCCCATCAGGTGTGCCAAAAATGTGTGAAGGGAAATTTAGAATGCAAACTAGGATAAGGAACAAAAATACAAATGATTCTATTCTAAAATCAATTTGACTTTAGGATAGATAAAAAAAAATGAAAGGAAATAATAACACAAAATTACAAAACCAAAGTATTGTGAGCCTCATCCATTGTCATTATAAGTGACTTGCTTTTTAAATGTGGTTGCTCAATCCTTATACAATGCAAAAGAGAATTGGGTAGTGTTTTGGTATGAAAATGGACTTTTGATGGCTTGGATTCACTTTGATTCAATTGAAAATTTGATATTACTTCATTATAATAAGCGAGGATGATGAAATTTATGGATTACATGTCAATTTATAGGCATATGGGAGATTAAGCAAATAGTGAAATATTATTTGAATATTTATAATTATTCAAATAATAACAATGAAGAATTAGTCCTCATCCATGAAGATGATGACCAATTATATGGGGTGAGAATAAAGGGGAGTTGTTTGAGTGAGTCAATAAGAACAAGTCAAGTTAGTTGGTTGAGTCATCAAGGAGGTTGAAATGTTCTAAGTTGACTCATAAGGCGGTTGAGGAAGTTGAGGAGGGTGATTGGATGAGTTAACACATGGTTCAAACAAATGTAGAATATGCCTATATGAAGTGGAAAATATGGATTATTAATTAAATTTGGAGCAAAAAGGGTGTGCATAATTAATTAATTAGGAATTAATGAATTATTCAAAATTTAGAGTGAAATGATATTAATTTGAATTTGAATTGGGGAAAGAGAAGGGTTAGCATGTCAAAGTGAATTTCAACACTAAATGGTGAAATTTAGGTGTCTTCAAAAGAGGCTTGGCAAATAGAGAGCCCCACATTAAGGCCATTACCACATGTTCTATTTATGTCCAATAAAACCCATGCTCAAACATTGGGGATCCTTAAAAATGTGTTTGTTGACATAATAGGGGTAAAGTTTCATGTTGATTTCAAATTTATAGAGATGGATAAAGGAGGTAACTACCCAACATTGATTTCACAACCATGGTATTATATAAATAATGGGGATATGCACTTTAAATAGTGCTACATTAATTTTGATAATGGGGAACAACTTGTGGTGATCCCTTTATATAGTAACAATGGGCCACCATATGTTAAAAATTTAGATGTGGATGAGGAAATAAACAACACTATAATGTAACTATGTAGGATGAAAAAAATATTGATGTAGATAGTGG
This sequence comes from Torreya grandis, assembly GCA_037957365.1. Classification (NCBI taxonomy): domain Eukaryota; kingdom Viridiplantae; phylum Streptophyta; class Pinopsida; order Cupressales; family Taxaceae; genus Torreya; species Torreya grandis. The sequence goes on from JARHVA010001802.1 coordinate 3,017,144, forward strand.
GGGAATCCTAAGTTAGGGTGATTCCAACTCTATCTATGACACTACAAGAGTAACTTGCACATGTTAGGTTTAATAATATTATGAAGTGTTTGGAAGTAAATGAATTGGTATCAATTGAATTCAGAGCTCACCATGGTGTAAGAACATTTTAAAAATGCAAGTGCCCTATCTAGCTCAACCACCATATCCAAGGTTTGGGTACCATGCACAATGTCCAAAATGAAGTAGGTGTTCCACCTTAGTAAAGACAAACTTATTAACCTATATAATTATTAAGAATCTAAGGATATCACTACCTTTGTAAATGATATATAAGCTTGTGTCCATAAGGATAAGGGTCCCTTGAGTGCCCTATTATACACTTTGAAGAGTACAATTGAATGTTGGTGGGTAACACACAATCCAAAACTTCCAACATGGGTTGAAGTGAAAGAGGACATATGCACTTAGTTTAAATGGAGTAACAAAAAATGAGAAATATTCAGCTATGTTAGACAATATTCTATTGAGATAAACCTACAAAATCATGAAGAGGCATGGATGAAGAATGCACATAGGATCCCTATAAGGTTACAGGTTCATGTGTTTTATAATACATTGAGGACCTAGGCTCTTGCATGGGACATCATTTGTGATACATAATAGGAAACTATTGATTAGGGGAAGGTCAAGATTACCTTTGTTCACACCTCATTTTCTTCACCTATGCCTAATATTTATAAACCTTTTTTTATGGCTATACTAGGATAATATAAAGGATTATGCCATTATGGAGGAGAACATTAGGAAATATTAATATTGAGAATGGAATTTCATTTCCAAATATTTTTAAAGAATGTAGTTTGAATAGTGATTCCATATAAAATGATGATGAAACATGGATGGAACACAACTGGAGATACAAGTGTAAAAGAGAGAGGGTAGTGAACCAAGTGGATGAGATACAACTTGAAGATGTTGAAGGTAACTTAAAATTAGAAAAATATTCTAGGTAGTGTGAGTTCATGGATACATCAGTGGATCAATATAAATACTACCATGATCCACTAATAACAACTAAAGTCAATATTGGGTCATAATAGGAACCATAGATCATAACTATGGGGGATTAGTGGTATGATGAAGAGATAGATCAAATTATTGAGTTGATGCATGAATATAAAGGAATTTTATCATGAAATTATAAGGAAATAAAATTTTTGCATCCTTTTTTTGGGAGGATGAATATAAAATTGATAGATGGCACAAGATTGATGAATAAACAACCATATAGGATAAACTTGGAAGATATTGAGAACATGTTGGCTACTAGAGTCATCTATCTAGTGGAAGAATATAAGTGGGTATTCCCTATGGTAATAAACATAAAAAAAGATGGGTGAATTTAATTATGCATTTAATTATGGTTAATTAATACAATATGTTGCACTAACCCGTTCCCAAATTCAATCACCAAAAAAATCCTAGAATAAGTGGTGGGTTACAAAATATATAATTTCTTGACTAAATTATTTAGCTACCATTAAATATTGAGGAAGAGGATAAGGTGAAAACAACATTCTCTAAGGAATGGGGATCCTTCATATATAATATGATTCCATTTGAACTTAAGAATCCATCACCTGTATTTGCGTGCATAATGTTAGTTGTGTTCAAGGATTTCATCCGCCATTTTATTCAAGTCTATCTAGATGATAAATGATTTATGGGCTAGTAAAGGAACATCATACAAATTTTATCCTAATGTTTGAGTGTTGTGGTAGTTACAAAATTTAATCAATTTGAATAAGTGTATCTCTATAACCCATTCTAGAAATTTCCTTGGTCATGTCATTTTTAAGGAAGGACTATTATTATATCCAACCAAAGTTATTTTGATATTAAAATTAGAGGTGATAAAAACATAGATAAGAGCACATGAATTCTGGGGGCATACGAGCTAGTATCATAAGTTTAATTGAAACTAGACAAAGCTAGCCACACATTTGGAGAAACTGTTAAGAAATGATGGACTATTGATTTAGACCAAAAAATAGTAAGATGTGTATACACATAATATTTTCAAACTTTTATCACTTATTAACACTTTCTATCTTGAAATAACCTATCAAGTCTCAATCTCTCTGAGTGTATGCCTTAAGGGGTGCATCAAGAAAGGGATGGGTAGACCATTGGTGCTTCACAAGATTATTATCCCTTTTATCACTTGTTATCTACACACTTGTCTCCTAAAAACCATTTCCCTAAGATTTTTCTTCTCTATTATATACTTAGTCATTTTTTACCTTTTGTTCCCCTTTTCCTAACCTTAACCCCCTTTTGACTGTTTAATGTACTAGGTTGATTAGATCGACCCTGTATAGTTTTGGGTGAAATTCATTAAGGGTCTAGGTTGGCTCTTGGCCAACCTAGGAAATTCTTGTCCATAATTATGCTAGGTCAACTAGGTCAACCTTGTTGGTCAAAACTTTCAAAATGGATTAGGGTTAAATCTGCCTAAATATACAAGTTAATTTCATCATTATTTAGAGAAGAGAATAAGAATTAATATATATTTCACATCTACTTATTGACCATTCTACATGAGTAGAAAGCATAGACTTTCATAATTTCTTTGGAGATATGATTCTTGTCTTATGGAGAAATCTTTTAGATCCATTGATAGGTTGTGTAGCCTAGAGTTGATTTATCCTTGTCATCCTTACATACCACAATAACCTCTTTCAAATCATCTTGGCCAAGGGAGAGATTGAGGCTTGATGGGTTCATCTTCAAAGGTAATTATTTCTAACTTTGTTCCTCCTTAATAAGAGTAGATAGATATGCATTTTACTTCTCTTCCATGCATTAGGATTTTGTATACATTGACCTGAATATATTTATCTTATTAATGTTTAGTTTTATTGTTTCTAACCCAAGCTTTGTGCCACAATATTTGGTGAGCACCACATTAGACTTTAATTTACTTGTTATTATTTTAGTGAATATAAAACATAAGACCTAACTAGGGTTATTGCATAATTGTGCTTGACTAGAGGCTTTGGAACCCTCTCTAGCATTATGTATTGTGATAAGAGATCCCCTAATTGGGTCTATAAAATCCCCATATTGGTCATGTTCTTGATTATATAATGTATCCCCAATCAGAAGTGTATGGTATGATCTATATTCTCCAAGTTAAGATTGATTTATAGACATAATGTATTTCTCATTACATACATTCTAGTGAACCCAAAATGAATCTAAACCTTGTAGGTTTGATCTCATGTTTTTCATTATTTTAACATTTTATTTATCTATATTTATGATACTGGGTCGACAATGTCAGTATAGTTCTAACTTCTATGCACATGTTTAACATAAAATCACATCAACATGATTCTATTCTATTTGTGCAAGTTTTTCATCATGTAAGGTTTAATAAGTTGACTCTATCAAAAAAATATATGTTCCAGAATTCTAAATGGACTAATAGGTTGACTTTGTTGACATAGTACATTTTTCAAACTTTTAAAAAACATACTAGGTTGACCTTACCGATGCAGTCTACTTTACAAGATTCAATAATAGGGTTATACAAAACTAGGTCAACCTATTCAACTTAGTTGGTAGAAATTTCAAGTAGCTTAATTTTTTTTTTGAAAATTATAAGCATATTACAACCCACTAATGTTCTTTTCTCTCCTTCTATATCATTGTTTTAATTTCATTACAATTCTATTTTTCATAGTTTATAGTCTTTAAGACTTCCCCTATATAGTAAACTAGGTTGACATTGTTGATGTAGTTCTGTATTATGTCTTCTATCTATAAAAATAGTTTGAAACTGTTAATGTAATTCTTTAACATACCCTTGCTTTATTAATATAGTAGCCACACTATTGACTCTATTCTATAATCTCTTCATACACTATCATTTGAATCGACACTATATTGTATTTCAAAGTTGGAATTAACACTTATATTCTAATAATTAGCTCATAATTTCAATTTTAGTTACTTGCATGCTTAGAATAGATCACATAGTCTAATTAGGTGGTTTTTTAATATACCATTTAGTTTCACTATTTTTTTAATTTTATGCACACACTACCAAAATACATAAATCTTAAAAATGTATTTTAGCATTTGTTTAAGGTCTACCTACTTGGATTTCATCACCAAGGGGGAAGTCAAATTGGTTTTTTATCCAAGTATAACCACATTTTTAATGGTATATATTGGTTAAGCACCTAACATGATTATCACTGTGGTGTGTGAAGTGAGGGGATAGACCCCAATACCAATCCAATATCATTGCCAACACATATCTCTTCTACCTCAATTTTCCCAAAACCATCCATAGATTGCTTTCTAGTTCCTTACAACCAACTTCCTATCACATCTAAAATAATACTCTAATAATGTAATAACATTCAGGATGACCACTGAGTTAACATTTACTTTCCAAGTTGACTACTTGCCCTTTGCTTAATTGTATGTTGTATTGAAAAAAATTGCATTAGCTAACATTGATGCAAGGTTTTATACTATGTGACTCAATTGGATCAACCTTATTGACACAATTTATTGTGTGTTTCATTTCATTTCTTTCTTTCAAAAGTAATTTTAAATTTTTTATTGGTTTAGTACACAGTCATTTTGCTCGACACAATCTCTTATAGACTATCTATTTTTATTAACTATAGTACTAGGTCGACCTTTTCAACATAGTAATCTTTTATGCTTCCCAAGATATAAAACTAGATTGACCCTCTCGACTTTGTATCTTTTTCTAATTGTTTGTTTCCTAAGTTATAGAACTAGCTCAACCCAATTGACCCTATATCCATATTTTCTCAATTTTCATACCTATTTTCTATACTATGTCAACCCAATCAACTCTGTACATTTTTTTTCCTCTTCCTATTTATTTTATTTCAAATCACTTTTGCCCTATCTAGTCCTTCTCTTTCATCATGAACTTCCTATTTGAAGAAAAAATTGATTTGAATTTAATGGATATGATGAGTCTTACCAACCCTCATATGGTCTCCCATAAGTAGCTTAGGGATCCTCTCTTGGATGAGAGTAATGTTCACATAGCCACTGACACAATGAACTATGGGACCCCTCCTCATTTCTCTCTACTTCATAATCCTCTCTTTTCACTTGAAGATCAACCCAAATTAGAGTATACCCCTATATGCTCTTGTTTATCTCTAAATTTCCTCAACATAGAGGAAAATATCCTTCTACCATTTACCATCTCATGATTAGTATTCAAGTTGAAGAACCTCATTCACCTTATCCTACATTCTCACATGGATTTGGGGATACTAGTTTATTTGATTCTCAGCCTCTTCCTTCTATCTTGAGCCCTTATCATACCATGAATTCTTCTTCTTAAATTTTTTCTACCTCAATGCATAGAATCTCCACTAACAGGGTAGGTTATACATCTAGTGGGCCTCTTCTAAGACCTAATTTCCATAATTCTTCCACTAGTGCATTATTTTATACCCATGGTAATCATGTTTCTAGTGCTTCCTCTTCTCATCCCTTCACTAGTCCATCTTTTTCTACACAAACAAATTTTTCCAGTAGTGGCTAACATCTTAAAAACTCTTCTCAAAGTCCTACCAATACCAATAGTGGTACCCCATCCCCTACTTCTAATTCTAATATTTTTAATAATACTAACAATTCAACTCAAACCCATTAGCTTCTATTACAAACACTTAATCAAATGAATACTTTTCAAGCTCATAATAAAAATCAAATGTTTCAAATTCAAGACCACCTTATCCATCTTCAAACCCATCTTCAACAAATTTCATTGGGAATGCATAATCAAAATGACCCCCTACCTCCTCTTGAGGATACCCATGGTAATCTTATCCCTCAACCTCCTCTTGTCAAAAAGATAATCAAGCATCTTCAAAATGGGACTCTTACATCTTAAATTTATAATATCAAAATAGGAGGTATCACCCCTACCATTTATAAGAATGGGTCAATTGATCCTATTCTTCATCTAAAAACATTTGAAAATCTATATAAAGACTAGGTCATGGGTGATGCTTTAGATAAGAGGTATCACCCCTACCATTTATTAATATGGGTAATAGGTGATAATTTATATTGGTATAACCAACTTAAAACCAATTCTATTACTAGTTTAGAAAATTTAGTAAATGATCTATTCCCAGAGTTTCAAACTAGTGATCTTCTTGAGAATGCCTTGGCCCATTTTATCAATTGTAAGCAAATTTAAGATAAAATATCCCAAGCTTTCATTAAAAGGGGGAAAAAATTATGCAACAAATGTGAACATAAAATGACTGATGATAACCTTTTCCTTCTCTTTACCAATTCTCTTCTTCCCAAGTTTCAATATTGGGTCTATACTCTCTCCAGATACTTTGGAGGAGGCCATTGACCAAACTAAACATCAATATTTAGTTATGCATCAATTTGAGCCACCCTAACCTTATGTAAGTACTCATATCTTACTAAATAACAATAATTATCATGCTACCAATGATGGTGTCATACACTCTTATGATACCATTCACATTATTCAAGTTATTGTTGTTAACCAATCTTCAAAACCAGCTCCTCCTTCTAAAAAATTCTCTGATCCTCATTTATCTTCACAAAATAACATCAATGTTCAAAAACTTTTATCCTCAACCAAATTACTCAAATGTTTACCTAGGCCTCTTTTATGACAACTTGATCTCACTCATCATATGAAATCTCGGTATGATCCCAATAAATTTTGTTCATTTCATGTTGGTTGGGGTCATTCTCATGAAACATATAGGCAACTTCATAATTTGGCTATAGATTTTCTTCTTGGCCCAAATTTTGACCATGATTATATCATTTGAAAATGCCAAAAAACCTATGACATTGATTTCAAAGCCCATGAAACTAATACTAAATCTCAAGATTTGAATCAAGCTAATGCTCATTTGGCCATTTATAAAGACCCTCTTCCAAATCACCAAGATACCCAAGATAAGCCCATCCCTTCAACTAACAATTTTAGATAGTCTTATTGACCCAAATATAGAAGAGATTGTGGTTAATATTAGTAATATGAAAAGGGTGGTTGCTTTCATTGATCCTTAACCTATCTATACCCCTTCATTGCCTCAGACATTTAATGTTATCCAAGATTATTCTCCAAATCACTTAAATGAGTTGGGAAAAGATGACCTTATAAATTTTTATGAACCATTTCCAACTCCTCACTTGGATAACACTTCCCATTATATTTCTACCATCCCTCTATCTTCTTTACCTAACACCAATAATACTGAAGCTTCTATCAACACTTCTTCTAAAAATTCTCAAAACTAACTTGCACCAACTACTTCAGCTTCTCAACATAATTTACAAAATTGTTCTAAAACTTCTACCTCTTATCAACATAAATTTCAATGTAATTCAACTCCTCCTTCTGAGGACCTCTTTCAAGAATATGCACCTATTTATAAAAATGTTCTTATGGGTTATGATGAGTGGGATCCCATCACAAACTCACTAATATCCCATCCTAAATTTAATTTATCAAGATTATGAGGAATTTTTTACGTCACTAAAACCATATTATGAAAATATTATTTGAAATGAATATCCCTTGTCTTCCCCTATCAGGACACGAAGCACCCTTATCTAGATCTGAAGATATCATATTTCAACAACACAAAGAGATCTCCATATATGTTGAAGAAATAATGGACACTTTTCTTTCCCTCAAGTTTCCCATTACTTATATGATCTTGATGAGATTATAGCTTATGTAGATGATCCTCCTTTATTCATTAGTCTCTAAATTAATGATATCATAGTCAAGCATGCTTGATTGATGAGGGTTCTAACACTTATGTTGCTTCTCTTGATTTTATCAAAACTCTTGGATATTCTAAATGTAATATCTAATCTACACACAACACATGCTAAGGATTTGATAGAAGGAAAATGCATCCTTTAGGTTGTGTGTGGCTTCCCATTACACTCCTACCTATCCCTATTCATGTGAAGGTGATGACATTAACTTTCCTCTATCTTACAACATTCTACTTGGTAGGCCATAGACTCATCATATGTAAGCAGTTACTTCTTCCACCTGCCAATGTGTTAAATTCCCTTAAAATGGAGCTATCTATAGGATTCATGGTGACACTAACCCTTGACATTTTAAACAATTCCAAGACCATGGTGTTTTCAAGATTACTACTCTTGAACCTTTGCCCAATATTCCATTTCATGAGTCTTAATGATTTAACTTTCTCATTAATTCCACTCGAGGTTACAATGGTTGTCCTAAGCTCATTGGGAATATTCCCCCTAACCTCATATATTTAAATGATGATGAGCTTGATGAGATCAATCTCAAGATTAAAACTTCCAATATCTCACCTCATCTCATCTTTCAACATCTTGCTTCTTTATAACCTCATTCTCATAAACCACCTTGTGATGACATCCACATTATCTTAAATAAGACTCAACATTTCATTCATCACACCTCATCAGATGATAATGTCATACTTACCTATGTATTTTATCCTCATACACCTAATTATGATGATGGTTATACCTTGGATGATCCATTTTTAGGTTGTCTTATTTAGGCCCATGATGTTGAGATTATCCATTATCATTCCTCTTAACTTCAATATTTTAGTATATACTCCTATATCCCATCATATATAGTTCTTAATTTTATCATTTTTCCTCTTTATTGTAGGGTAAATATGGTGTAGATACCTTCAATTTCTAAAGAACCTCATAGGAGTATGATTATAGATCATGCTATGACTAGGCCCGATTATTTTACTAAGTACCATGACCCATATAACCTACTTCTCCTTGAGATGTATGTAATTATCCTTTGGCCTTATATATACCCCACCCATCCCTAATTAGATACCAATTTAGAGCCCATTCGTACTCCCACTTTAGTTGGGTCTATTCTTGATTCTAATCTCATCGCTCTTATCGAGCCTAGTCCAGTCCCTTCAGCACCACCACCTTCTCTTGGTGATGGTTTTATTCTTTTACTATAGATGTCTTCATTTCCCACCAAATGGGTCAAAAAGCCTTCCTAAACTCATTTCACTTATATTACACCTTCTCCTATGATTATCTCTACTAAACCTACTCACAAGCATATCTATTACTTCCACAACACAAATAGTCATTCATCCACATATTATCACAAGTTACAATAATATATTGACACTTTGCATCCTTCTACCCCTCAGTCCTTAGACAAGGCCATACCTCCCCCAAAGTTACTACCTAAGTATATTTCTAAGTATGGAAAAGTGTATTTTCTTTGGCACTAATGTGACACCCATCACATTGATTGTTTATGTATCCTTCAACAACACCTTAAAGATGACATCTTAACTATTCCTGTACCTTCTACCATTCCTCCCATAGGTCATTCACACAAGAAGGATCCCCCTTATTCCCTATTGGTTCCACCTTCTATGGTTTCATCCCCTCCTATCATCCCTTCTTCATCTCTTGTTCTTCCATCTATGAATCCTTCACCCGTGGACCTCCCTCACATGTGGATTCTTTTCCACTTGTGATTCCCTCACTTATGGATCATTCCCCACTAGTTATTCCTTCTTCTTTCATAAATTACATTCCCACACATTATTCTAAGCATCCACTTCTTGATAGCCTTCCTCAGCATGATCCATCAAGAATTCATACATTTTCTAGTTAAGAGATTAGACGTGAAGTTTTTTACGAGTTTTCACTGAAGATAGATGAGACATTAGCTATATTTTGCATCCAATTTCATATAAACTTATTAGATGTTTTGGATAATATGTGTGGAAAAATTTATTAGTACTTATGAACACATTCATAGTGTTCTTACATTTTCATTTGGACTGGACGTGTGCTCCGATCTTATCTTTATCTATTTTGTTATATCATTTGACATTTTGTCAAATTTTTATTTATCTTATTGGTGACTTTGATTTCACACTTTATATTATTTATGATCTCATTTATGTTTGATTATGGATGTCTTATTTATCATTGATTTATTTTTTTCTTGAGTTTCTTTCTTAAAAACTCCCTTGTTCTATTTTCATGATTGTTTGCTTTTTTATATCTATATACATGGATAATTGTCATTGTGACTTGGTTATATAAACCTTGTTCCCTTTAGTCATTCCTTCTTTACCATGTGATCAGTTAGAAAACAATTAATCTCATTATAATATCCTCTTATCGGTCTACTTCAGATCTCCTTTATTCCCTTTATTCCCTTTTCATTAACTAATTATATACATGGTTGAGACTTGAGATGACATGTTGGTTCATTGATTAGCCTAAGTGTTATAGTCACTCTTGTCTTTAATCAATTAGCTTCCTTTAGCCTAAGCCTAAAACTCATTCATGTGTATCACTCTATCTCTCATGATTGATCATTCCAAGTCCACATGGAGGAAAAATCCAAAAAAATAAAGAAATCCTTAAAAACATTTAAAATCCAAATCATTGGACAAAAGGCAGTGATACAAAAAGCACAAACATTCTAAAATTCTTAAAATTCAAATCACACTAAAAGATGTGATTCAAAGCACATCTCCTTCTTCTAGTTGAAGCTCAAACTCTACAATTTTCCTCATGATAGACCCAAGGTCCATTGGGGCATGGTAGGCTAGAAGATTATAGAAGGAAAATAAAAAACTCTTTTAGTGCTACCTACTTTCTTACACAAGTACCCAATCTTCATAGTAGACTGATAGCTCTGTAAGGGGTCCTAAGGAACATGGAACACCTTGTGGGAAGGTAGGTCCATTTTATTATTCTTGTACTAATCTACCTTCATGAGTTAATCTTAGTATCATGCTTATATGCCTACATATCTTAGTGTCTATAGTGGTAGGTTTCTTATGTAGATTGATGGTCACTATTCACTTAGTGTCTTCTCATGTCCTTATTATGCCTTTTTTCTCTTAAGGTCTTCTCATAAGATGCCTAAGTTATGATTTTTACATTCATTCTTTCACTCCCTACATTCTTAATATTTCCCATTGAGAAATATTGCTTTATTCATTGATCACTCCCCTAGGGATTCTGTTTGTGAGTTACATTGTAAGATGATAGATAAGACCCAACCTTCCTCACAAATTACCAAAATTTCACATTCCTATTACCAACATCCCTTTTTACTATATTTTACTAGTATTCCATCTCATTAGTGTTCCCTTTGTGATTTTTAGTGTAATACCACGAGTAGGACCTAACTTTCCTCACAAATTTTTCCAATAATCGAAGTCACAACAAAATTACATGTGTCAAATCTAAGATAAGATTTGATTGATTATGAAGTTACACATCATTGACATGCTTTACAACTTGATTTATTATGTTTTATGCATACTTCATTACTCTTTCACTTTTATCTTCTTATTTTCTAATTGCATGTAAGAATCTAACCATTTCTTGAGTTTTTCATACTTCCCAGCTTGAATTAGAGTGGTAAATTTAAGACCAATTTTGCCAATTTTGTTTGTATTTTATACTTCCCAATATAATTTAGTAAGATTGATTGAATTAATTGATTTGTTTTTATACCATTTATTCTTTCACATGATTTTCAATTTTATTACATTATTTTCATACTTCCCAACATGACTTAGTGTGATTTTACATGTTTTAATTTGGTGCCAATTTTTCTCTTGGTTTAAAAATAAACTTTTTTACCATCTTGTTTACAACCCTTTGGTTCTTTATATTTAGTAATTTTCTCCTTATTACACATTTTCTAATGTGAAATAGTGTGTAGTACATTTGTTTTTTATTAGTTGTATTTTATCAAGTCTTTTTTGCCTATTTATTTTTAACCATGTATGTGTCTTACATAATGCTAGAAAAGAAACCACAACTCATATATTTCCTATATCATATATAACAAAAACTAAACACATGTGCTATAAATAAATATATCCAAGCATCCATAACCACAACCATAATACAAACACATCAACCTTCAACTACCAAAATGAGACATCTATATATATCATGTATTTTGATATAAATTATAATAATATACATCATCCTAACACTACAACTAGGATCTATATTGTCTATCTTATGGCCTAGCCACACTACCCATATATGCCTCAAACTATCCCCTATGAATAGTAAATTATAAAGAGGTTGTATGAGATCTAAGACTTATCACATATCCCTATAGGTTGGCCACCTAGGCCTGTACCTACACTAGCTAAGCATGTACCTATGCCAACTAGGTTATGGTAGGCATATGTATGGCTCTCTCCTAAGTTAAGGCCTACCATGCCTATACCTCTCTCACTCCCAAACCTAATGGTGTTTATGGATCTTCCCTATGCACCCATACTCATCTTTTAGCCTCTCTTACTAGTCTAAACCAATTCCCTAGGGGAGACACTATCATAAGATCCTCTAGTGTTAATGGGTCATATTGTATCAACACATTGTCAAAGATCTCATGGATCTCTCCCATCACTTGGGATCCCCATTTGGTTTCCTCCTCCATAGGATATATAGAATTCAAACCAGATAGAAATTAGATCATAAATATACCTAAAAAATATCTATCTATCTCTAATCTATCTCAAATAATTTATGCCAATTTCAACTATCTATTCTAACCTATCTATGTGTCACCTACTACCGTATCACCATCTTCATGACTATTGATCATGGTCACTCCATCAGTGCATCATATAAGTACCTAATCTATAGGTAACTTCCTAAGATCAAATCTTAGGGTCACCACTCATGCCCATCTCAAAATATCCTTGAGTGGTACTTCTATCATAAAACTCTATCTTAACATGCTTGATGGGTAATCTGGGATGACCACCATCTCTGGTCTCTCCCACTATCAATCCCTCTATTAATGGTGTGACTGAGGTGGTCACTAATCCCCTTACTATGGTGCTAGATGTGGTACCTCTAACACTCTTATATTTACATCCATCTCCTCTCTATCTACTGCCTATCATGCTCGACCAGTCCATAGTCTCTCATGCCATGGTCTAATCACTAACCTAGCAAATGGTGGCTCTAATCCTCCTCTCCCCCTCAGATATCTCACATGATTGGCCCAAAATTTTGGCACCACTAGGTGAGGGATTATTATTTATCCTGGTACATGTACCACTAGATGTGAATCTATCTACCAAGTATAGTGGCTTGAAATCTATGTCCATGCTAATGATGGTTCCACTATCTCCCAAATTAGCCATACCTTAGCAATGTGCCCATATGTCTAGCACATAATATCTACCCAACTAACTCTCTATAACATTGGCATGTGGGGCATGGCCTACACTACCTGATCCTACCACCACTTCTATAATTGAGGTAACTAATCATTGACCATATGGGGTAACCCAACTAGTTAATACATCAAGAACCTCTCATATATCCATGTAATCAACAAGATAATAGGCACCATAGACTTTTTCACTCTAGACAACATCACATACATGCCATACATAAGCTGCACCTAGATGATAAAACCTAAATCATACAATACTCCATGCTCTAATATAATTTAGCATAAGGCTATCACATATAGTGATACCTTGCCATTTCACTTGTGACACAACACCCATGCTATCATAAATCCTATAACTACCTTCTATATATCTAGAATATAAGATGTATACATGTCAAAGACGATAACTCTCAACCAAAGATATATCCTCTCTAAGCCCATTACTATATGGATAAGGCTCTCCTCTGCTCTGATTCATTTGTTACTCACATGACCACATGTGTACATCTTATCAGTAGTCCAACAATTGCATGAATGTACTCTAGGGTGATACCCACCTTGATAGTATCCCCATCCACCTCCCATCTAAATGTATTAGTCAATCATTCTCAGGCTCCCAACAAGATGATTATCAGATCTAAAATCAATAAGACTCTATAAATATCTACAATCCCTCTTAGACCTAATCTATCCAATCTTGAATGATCCTCAACTATCAATCATTCCAAGAGGTTTAGGATCCATGTCACATCCACCAAGCACCAAAATATCAAATACCTATGCAACCATAAAACAACAAAAGATGTATTATATCCTCTATTTCATTTATAAATCAAAATACATTCTTTTCAAATGTTAACAAAAAATAGTCTAATTTGCTTTAATCTAACCATTTTTGATCAATTTGACCTATTTTTAGCGTACTCAACCATTTTAGTACTCAACCAACTATTATGGGCCTTTTTAGCACTCTTTTGACCTCTTGCATGCCTTTTTTTACTATTTTGGTCACTTAGTCAAATACTAAGTTGACCAAATTTTCTTCATTTTGACCAAGTTGACTTAACAAACTAAGTTGACCTTTTACTTTCCCCCCCTTAGTACTAAGTCATCATAGTGTATTATTCTACTAAGTTGGAAATCATGTACTAAGTTAGTAGCATGAAAAATAAACTATGTTGGTACACACTTACTAAATTGACAGTGTTGATTTAACAATTTTTTAGCCTACTAGGTTAATTGGGTCAATCTAGTTGGCCATGCCTACCGACACCATTCATTAGAAGTAATAAATGTCATTCGATAGTTATTACTCTGATCCCTTTAAACTCATTTTTCCTATTTGGTTTATACTATCCTTATCAAAAAATTTAGGTTCATTTGGTTTTTAGATTTTTTATAAATTAAAATTTTCTATAAAAAACTTAAATTAAATAAAATATTTGAAAATAAGTTTGAAATTCTCATTTTCTTACTTGTGCTACACCTGCTATGGCCTTTGGGAGTCCCTCTCATCTCGATTGCCATCTCCTCACCATCCTAGATCTCTAGCCTCTTGTGTGGTCTCTCAGAGCTCTTTTTTTCACATAATAGGTCAACAATAACAAATGACTTCTCTTTCACCCTATTTAACTTACTTTTCACAATTCTTTACCTCTAAAATATTTTTCATCATATTCCTTGTTTTGTTCATATCTTTGTTTTTACTAACCCATTTTTTGAACCATAAAATGTTTTGGAATCATGATGTTGTAGATAATATTTTCCACTACTATATTCCTATATTCCAAAATTTTGATTTTTGTCTATTTTTTACACTAATATATATAGTTTTTCCTAATATTTTTCACATTGGACACTTTCACTTCTTTTGTAGTCTACTTCTTTATTGACAACACTAAGGTAAGTAAAGGTATGTGTTTTTCAATTATATCCTTTCATTTATATTATTTTCTCCTTATTGCATTATGTGTTATCATGTTCTATTCTCGAAGCACCATCCCATGTTGCACTCATGGGACATGTGATGATATTTGAGTGAGGTATATGTATAGACA